>OW388299.1:74879808-75218659 GCA_936450465.1 Gibbula magus | reverse complement strand
CTGCCGGGTTTCAAGATATCTGGTTCTAGCCAGACTGCACAGAAGCCTCTGTCGCTTATATGCTCTATCTCACACAGCGAGCCGCATACTATCCAATGGGGTCACAGGTAGGGCAACTCTAACCTAACTCTAGACTTGCCAAGGCTTTTGAATCATACGATGCAAACTTGGTTCTCAAACTAGAGGTTCTTTATCGCATACTATCCTGTCTACAGACGTTATCTTATGGCGCAATTACTAGAGGTTCTTTATCGCATACTATCCTGTCTACAGACGTTATCTTATGGTGCAATTAGGATTTTTTTGGGGGGATATCCATTACGTATCCATGTGTAGCAGGTCACGTGGTCAAGAAACAACCAACGCTGCTGGGTGAAAATTCAGTGACGTTTATTCCAGTTTATGGAAACGAGCAAAGCATCAGACAAAGTCACCCTGAAACAATGTATACAAACAATAAGTATATGTGAATAATAATAAAACAATCGGTTCATAAGGCATAAAACATAATTGCAGGATTACCCATTAATTAATAGATATATGTTACTTGATTGCTTTACAATACAGTATTAAATACACATTTGAAACAAACCATATGTATGATAATACAATGTGATAATATTTCAACTAACACATTTATAAATATAACACATCATACACATAACAACATAATATTCTATACTATGTAAGCATGATATGATACATACATTATGATTGGGAAACATCAACATGAGTACACATGATGATTTATAGTTACATAATACAAACATATAATACAAATGTTAAATACTAAACTAAAGTTACAATCACCTACCAAATATGTGGTATTTGGGTAATGTGTTGCTTCACGAGGACACTCAGGCCATCCTTATATACCTAGAATCGTAAATTAACTAATGATAAAACTGAGTTAGACTAACTAATGAAATACAAATAAAATATCTAAGGTAATTGATAATAATATTACTTACATTATCATACCTAACTTATGCATGGTAAAATTACATACCACTGATAACTAAAACCAACTGAAACTTAATATCAGTGTTACAAACATAAATACTTATTTCAATCAATCACTTTATTCAGAATTAAAGGCCAAGTGGCCCAGAGTACATCAGGTTTTACAAAAACATGGCATGGTGTGTGGAACAGATAACAATATTTGTTATTACAATAATAATTAACGTAAGTGTTTCTTTAAGAATATACATATCCCTTTGAGAACTTTGATATTTCTCGTCTTCATGAGGGCTAGAAACTTGACCGTTGTAGGTGGGCTGTAATAATAAGCTGGAATATATTCAGATCGACATTGTTTATAAAATGGACATATCAACATTATGTGGTATTCATCTTCAAGCATATCAGCTTTACATTTTTTACAAATTAATTCATTATATGGAACCAATGTCTTCGAGAAGCGCTGTTTTTGTATGAGTCGACATCTAAATTTGATTAACATTCGCATTAAATCTTTGCTTAATGCGCCACAGGAAATATACATTTCAGGTTGTAAAAGTGACTTAAATGTACTGTAATTTACAAGAAATGATGAGTTACTTATTTTACTATTCCAGTGTTGTATATCTATATCAATACAACGTTGTTTAAATGCTGATAAGAATTGATTTACATCGCCGCAGTCTTGGGCCAACCAAACATAAGAAAATCCCGTAGTTAACAAAAGCATTCTAACATGCGAGACCCAGTTTGTGCCTCCGTTATCATCATAGACTTTCAACATATTATAACTGGCATTTGGGTATCTACTTTTATCCATTCGAACAATTCGACACCAATATTTGACACATTTTGGGTAATAATGCACACACAAATTAAATCTGCCAATTTCGCCAAGTACAGCACATGATGCAGTCTTTTTACTTATAGACAAAAACCTTTTTAAATATTCACTATGAACCTTTTCAATACATGTTTTATAAGTGTAGCCCCAAATTTCACTGCCATATGTTAGTATAGGCAATATTTTACTGACGAATATATTTTGAGCAATAGATAAAGGCATATTTTGGTATCTGGTGAACAGCTGAAAAAGAGGGAAACATGCACGTTTGGCTTGTAATGATAAAGTTTCACAGGCTTTTGACCAGACTAAACGAGATGAGAATACAATTCCTAAATATTTATAATAGGGAGTGACTTTAACAGGTAACATAATTGCAGGATTACCCATAAATTAAAAGCTATATGTTACTTGATTGAATTACAATAAAGTATTAAATTAAATACACATTTGAAACAAACAATATGTATGGTAATACAATATGATAATATATCAATTAACACATTTATAAATATAACACATCATACACATAACAACATAATATTCTATACTATGTAAGCATATGATACATACATTATGACTGGGAAATATCAACATAAGTACACATGATGATATATAGTTACATAATACAAACATATAATACCAAATATGTGGGATTTGAGTGAGGTGTTGCTTCACGATGACACTAAGGCCATCCTTATATACCTAGAATCGTAAATTAACTAATGATAAAACTAAGTTTAAGACTAACAAATTAAATACAAATACAATTTCTAAGGTAATTGATAATAATATTGCTTACATTATCGTACATAATCTATGCATGGTAAAAGTACATACCACTGATAAATAAAACCAGCTGATACTTAATATCAGTGTTACAAACATAAATACTTATGTTATAGAATGATAACATGAAAGATTGCCATAGCATACCATTACATGTGCCATACCGATAGATGTATGTGTATAGATTAATGATTACTACATTTCTACTTATAGAAATGTAACACTGTGTGTGTATATATACATAGAATACAATGCTAGCATCTAATGAACATAAGAAAGCATTTACACTACCTTGCAAATATTTGACAAAATACTAAACCTATGCTTATTACCAGTATGATAAAAAATTACACTATCACATAGTTACACACATAGCTGTACACACTTACTTGTAATAATGAATGATGTACTGAAATCATCAGGAAAAGTAAAGGATTTGAAAATATATATTTCTCAGGATTTCTCTAACAGTGTTCGGGAAACTCGTCATAAACTCAAACCATTCATGGATGAAGCCAGGGAAGCGGACAAATTCTCCATTCTTCGCTAATCCAAATCGACAACAAGATATTTAAACTGGACGAAAACACAAATGAGTTAATCCCCATAAGACACTGAAACCACTTCCGGGTAAGGAAAATACCGCCGTCCCCTAGGGGTGTGGTCAACGCCCATATGATAAACAATATAAACCACCATTATACTTCTGTATTTGGAATTGTGAAGGACTTAAGAAACTTTTATGTAAACCATTAGTTCTAGATTTTATTTCAAGATTTGACATTATCGGATTTGTAGAAACTTGGACAGATGATTCCGATCAATTTGCTGTTCATGGTTTTGACTTTATTTCACAAAACAGAACCAAAAAGCCGGGAGCCATACGTAATTCTGGTGGAATTGTAGCCTTGATCAAACAACATGTATCACCATCAGTGACAGTTTGAAGAGTAGCTCAGTGAATGTTTTATGGCTTAAATTAGAAACTACCCCTTGCAGTTTTCTAATAATATTAGGCTTTGTGTACTACTCGCCTAGCGGATCCAGTGAATATTCAAATACAAACTTTTAGAGAAAATAGAGTCAGACGTTGGATCATTCAAAGAAACGTATCCGGATAGTCGTGTGATTATGCAAGGTGATTTTAATGCCAGAACAGCGACTCTACCCGACTGTATTGAAAATGATGACCCCCGTTTTATTCCTGTGGATGAAGATATTCAATATGTAAGTGATGATAACATATCAGCTCGTAGTTATCAGGACAATGTTTTCAACAGTAGAGGTCGTGCACTTATTGAATTCTGCAAGAGAACTGGATTCAGGATTTGTAATGGCCGTCTTTTCAGTGATAAAAGTGTATGTAAAATAACCTGTGTAGCTAATGATGGCCAGAGTGTCGTCGACTATGTGATATGTTCAGAAAACTCATTTGAAATGTTTGTGACCAAGTTGAATCCTCACATTTTCCAGTTGCATTCTCGCTATCTGTAAGCCAGCTTGAATATTGAATAGAAATAACCTTGCTTCCAAACAACGATTCATTTGGTTTTAAGAAAAACTGTCTATCTACAGGGAAAACTGGGATAACTAACAGGAGAGAAATAGATAAGTTTAAAGAACTTCTTATAGTTGATGAAGTTAACAGCGCACACGATACATTTCACTCCAACCTTCTAAATTGTGCTCGCGACTTCAAGCAAATCAAGTCTAGAAAGCGTAGCAGCTCTGACTCGTCAAAGGGAGGTAACTGGTTCGACAGCGAGTGTAAGTCTTCACAACTGTTAGCCCGCAGACGACTCCGCGTGTTTCACGCGACTAACAGTGTACAGTGGACAGGGCGCGGTATACCGAGGCCTGGAGACGGTATAAGCAGCTAGCTCCGTGCGTCTAAACGAGCAGCGGTGTCTCACTCTTTATCACAATCTCTGTTAAATGCTCTGACACTACATGATAGTATACCACTAGGGTCGGTTATGTCTATTGTTCTCAGAGGGGTTATTTCACATAACCTTGATAACCGCCCTAGGGCAATTATTTGAATTAAAAAACCAATTGTTTTCACTTGTAATGATCATTTTCTTTACATCTCATTCATTAAAAACAATATTCCCAAGTGGTATAAGCCGTTTATGGCGTTCGTCAGGGCTGTCAGATGTCGCCGTTTCTCTGTTCTCTCTATGTTAAAGGTTAGATGAAATGACATATGGTCACATTCGTATTCGTTGGAAAAGGGTTTCAATTTGACAATTGCTCGATTTTAAGTTTCTGAAATCGACCCATAAATTACTTATATACGTTTTTTTTTAAAAAATGCCTAATTAAGCCCCGGCGACCAAAATGAAAGTTGGCGGGGTGGTCACTGAAGCGTATCGATGCTGTGACGTACGCCTCATCATGGCCGCTTATCATAAATTAACGCGTTTTCCCCCACTTTTAAACTGCTCATATAAGACAGAAAACTTCATCAAACAACCCCAATTTTCGAAAAACGGATTACTTAACTATTCAACTAGCGTTTTCATATGGTTACAACATCTAGGATCGTGCTTAATCAGAGTGCATTCTGCGCTTTTGTATGGTATGTTTGTTAAGAATTGAATGTCAGTTTGTGTGTTTGCACTGGAAAATGAACGATGTCAAAGTGGTATTCAAACCTCCGTGAACTGCGAGCTTGCGACATCGTTCATTTTCCAGTGCAAATACACAAACTGACATTCAATTCTTATAATTTCTTACATTATTTTTCGTGATTACCTGTTTGATGCAACCTGCGACACTCATCATGCTTAGTGAAGCGTAATAAAATATAATCTTTCAGGGACACGAGATCAGAGTTATCCGTCCTTTGAATGAAGTCATGGCATGGAGGCCGCCATTTGTTGTTGTATCGTCGTCAATATTATGTAAACAACAGTCGGAAAAGCAATATTTCATTACCACGACTGCTCAAATCCGAATCCCGTTAGTTCATAATGATTAGATTGTGAGTATTTGCTGCATAGTTTGTATTCAGCCAGCGACCGTGAATGTCTTTCGCCGATCGGTTCTTGAAATAGGCCTTGTGACTCGCTTAGCTCAACATCTAACAGTAACTGTTATTTATGCGCGATCTTTTATTGAAATGTTTTATTATTTTAACAATTGAGAAGGTAGTATGATATTGAGTTTATGTTATTCAATCAAATAAGTCAGTAAATGCATGGTAACCGCTGGAAATTTGCTAACAAAATCACGCTCAATCAGGAAAGAACGCTACTGTACAGTACCGTCGAACGTTCACAGACATGAAAGCGTTCACAGGAGTATGAACGATCTTCCAAGAGTTCATGGGTTATGAACCTCGAAATTTTGATCACATGACCGTGCTCTCAACCAACCAAAGTTCGGGAATCCGTGTAAACTTCAGCGTAAGAAATTATTAGCAATTAATCGCGGAACTAGAAGGGAAGGTATGACAGTTCAAGTGACGCTGAAACAAGGGAAGAAGAATATCGCACGAATCGGGTGAAGAGAGATTAAGTAGCATCAATTGATCAAATTATGTTGAATAATCGGCATGTTAATTTTGTTTTGTATGTATTAATAAATAAATATATATCCTCGAGTGCCCAAAGTTCGTGGCCCTAAGCAACTATCAAGACTTTCTCTTCAATAAATGCATGTCAGCTTAGTTTGAAAGTTTACAGCAACATTTTAACATTTTATGAATTACCTCACAGGATCAGGTGGATATTTTATATTTTAGTAGAAGCTTTGACCAAGGAGAAACATTTGCTGTCAAAAAACGAGTGTAGTGGCCTTGGGATACAAGTTCGTGACCTTTGATTTGATGCTGTTTTCTTCAAGACTAATTATATGTGGTTAGTCAAGTATGGTCATCTGTTGACCTGACATATTTTTCTTTCGGAATTGAAGGCATTCTTTATAAAATTTAATATATTTTGTTACTGTAGAGGTCAGAAAACTATTAATGTATTTATTTTCCAGAAAAATTATGACAAACTTGCTTGATATTTATTTTGAGAATATTTTATTCACAAACAACTTTATACATTGATTGACTGACAACATGATGTGAAGAAATAACCAATGGCTAAATAAATGCATTTGAAATTAATTAATGATAAATATTTCTCTCAAGTAACTTATTTTGAAATTATTATTTTTTTAACATCTCAATGAATATTTTGATAATCTAACAGACGACTTCTCAGGCTTAATAAAATAAGTAGTGTGACAACCAGTATTTGATTGTTGGCACACTGCCACATGACCTACTTTAGGAAAGCAGACGACATGAAATGAAATTCATACATAATTCTGAAAAAAATTATCGACTTTTGAGAATCAAGACATTTTGGAGGTAGTGTAAACAGTGATTTTGAGGACATTTGTTTAGAAAATTACCATTGTAAATGTTAAATTTGTTAAATGCTACTGAAAGTTGTATCAATAAATTTTGTTTGAGTTTTGAAACAATAGTCCGGGCGTTTCAGATATTTTGCGCTAGTCATAATGGAGCGCGCACATGTGTAAATGACGTCACGAACTTAGGGTACTAACGAACTTGGGGCACTCGACCATATGGTAGGTATAATTTCATAAACACTGAACGATTGACTGTTCAAACAAGCGAAACAACATTGCAGATGTATAGTGCCAAAACCTGCATGGATGTTTTAGATTTTAGAAAATCCCTTTTATATATTTAATATGCTTTTATAACTATTTATAATTTTTATGCCATTTATCTTATGCTATATTATATTTGTTTTATATGTATAGTGTACATTTAATATATTTGCATACCATTTTATCTGTATAGTCTCTCATAATCCCATGTGGGATGGCTCATCAATTATATTTTTGATGCTCTGTATATAACACATGTGTATGAGGTGAGACTTAAATAAAATATCTGTCTGTCTGTCTTTCTGTCTTTATAAATAACATTGTGTATTTAATATAAAAGATTACTGTATTTTAAATTTGTCAATTAAAATATTCTATATATGATGTAATGCAATGCAAACCATTTTCACTTCACTTTCATGAATAAATAAATGAACTGGATTGGTCAACAAGCTCAATGAAATTTACATGAAGATTGCTCTATTGTACACGCTAAACATACATGTATACATTATGATTACACAGATTGATATAGACAACGAACATTATCGAATATAAGAACTGTTACCAGAAGCATTTTAATGCACATCTCGTAAATGAAAACGAAATGGTTTAATTAATAGTCTGATAGCTTCTATGTGTCACTTCTGCACATCAACACACACTTCTCAGTTTAGCGGACCATATAGATGTTTCTTCCATATCAAAGTGGAGTAGTCTTGTTACAGCAAATTAGTTAACGCAGTTAAGAAGCTGAGTATGTGAGAAGGAAGGAGTGTAATTATGTTTGTACAGATAACAAGTTTACTGGACCGATTCAATTATATAACAAATGGCAAGTCGGTGACCAGCATGTCATACATGTTTATTGTCAAACCTCCTGTCTTGGTGACACAAAGGAAATACGAAATATACATTAACGCGACATTCAGTCTAGATGTTGTCAGCCAATGAAATTATTTTTAGTGTAAAATCGTCATAACTATTTGGTTTTCTATCTTGCCATTTGCAAAAAGACTTTTGCTGAAAGAGGGTTATTATTTGACAATCTTCTGTTTCCAAGTACTGTCATTGATGGAATTATAGGTTTATATTTTGTGTCTAATGTGCATTTGGATATTCATATTGTCCTTTTGGATACGTTTATAAGGTAAGTTTCTTACATTAATTGACACTCTTGATGAATTTCGTAGGTGGATTCGTAGACGTATTATTATCGTTGCTAATGGAATTCTTTTGATGTTTAAAAATATGTGGTGAGTTACTTTGATTGTTGTAATGTACAGTTAGTAAATTAGGTTGTCGGTTGATTAATGACGTTTAAAAACAGGATGTTGTGAAGTACTTTTATTGTCGATGGCTTATAATAGGGCCTACTTCGCCGGCGTTCTTATCTCACGTTTGTTTTAATTAAACACAAACATTCTCTAACAAAAAATAACAACAACACCGATTATCTGATTTCGTTGTCTCAACTATACTTCGTTCATATTATCATATCTTGGTTTCATTTTGTCATCTTATACATCATTAGCAGTGCTTTATCATATGTCTACCAACGTCAATGAATCCACCGTCTATCACTAGTTATATCAATTATATTTCATATGAATTACGATATTTTGGTACATTTGTAAAGTGAAACTTGATAACTAACATTACTCGAACAGTTTACAGCAGAACAGCGATGTGGCAATATTGTAAAGCGTAGATATAACAGATTAACTGACCGATTCCCAGTGTTTGCCATTGTAAATAGTAAGCGTATGTTTTCACCCCGTCGCTTCACGTACGTCACTTCCGGTATCTTTCAACTCTCCATTTTTGGTTTGTTGGTCACGGGTGAAAAGCAGACGATGTTTTTCGGTGTTTTTAAGGGGATACGGACGAAACGGCGACACGGCAAAACGGCGACAAAATTTGGTTGAAACGGCGACAAAATTGGACGGAACGGCGACAGAAATGGGTTGGACTTAACGGAGACACCAAATATTTTATTTATTTATATTAACTATTTATGAATTGACTGTTGCCATTTGTTCCATTTATTTGTTGTATATTTGTCTGCTGTATATTTGTGTTGTATATTATATATTATATATTCGCATAACCAAAAGAACACAAACAAATGTATTAGTCTCTAATATTTTATTTTAGACCCATATTCAATTATGAATCAACGAGACTGTGATATGATTATCTCAAATTCATATTACGAGTGAAATTTGAATCACTCATTTCAAGTTCAAATTCATTTCAGTTCAGTTCATTTCAGGTCAAAGTTCACATGTCAAACGACAGGTCCGTGCAGCTTGCTGGATCTGCTCAATGTTTCGGCTGCAGATAGAGCGCCCTGCTTGTACATTCTCCACAAGCTGAAGATAGAGCGCCCTGCTTGTACATTCTCCACAGGCTGCAGATAGAGCGCCCTGCTTGTACATTCTCCACAAGCTGAAGATAGAGCGCACTGCTTGTACATTCTCCACAGGCTGCAGATAGAGCGCCCTGCTTGTACATTCTTCACAGGCTGCAGATAGAGCGCCCTGCTTGTACATTCTCCACAGGCTGCAGATAGAGCGCCCTGCTTGTACATTCTCCACAAGCTGAAGATAGAGCGCACTGCTTATACATTCTCCACAGGCTGCAGATAGAGCGCCCTGCTTGTACATTCTCCACAGGCTGCAGATAGAGCGCCCTGCTTGTACATTCTCCACAAGCTGAAGATACAGCGCACTGCTTGTACATTCTCCACAGGCTGCAGATAGAGCGCCCTGCTTGTACATTCTCCACAGGCTGCAGATAGAGCGCCCTGCTTGTACATTCTCCACAGGCTGCAGATAGAGCGCCCTGCTTGTACATTCTCCACAGGCTGAAGATAGAGCGCACTGCTTGTACATTCTCCACAGGCTGCAGATAGAGCGCCCTGCTTGTACATTCTCCACAGGCTGCAGATAGAGCGCCCTGCTTGTACATTCTCCACAGGCTGCAGATAGAGCGCCCTGCTTGTACATTCTCCACAGGCTGCAGATAGAGCGCCCTGCTTGTACATTCTCCACAGGCTGCAGATAGAGCGCCCTGCTTGTACATTCTCCACAAGCTGAAGATAGAGCGCACTGCTTATACATTCTCCACAGGCTGCAGATAGAGCGCCCTGCTTGTACATTCTCCACAGGCTGCAGATAGAGCGCCCTGCTTGTACATTCTCCACAAGCTGAAGATAGAGCGCACTGCTTGTACATTCTCCACAGGCTGCAGATAGAGCGCCCTGCTTGTACATTCTCCACAGGCTGCAGATAGAGCGCCCTGCTTGTACATTCTCCACAAGCTGAAGATAGAGCGCACTGCTTGTACATTCTCCACAGGCTGCAGATAGAGCGCCCTGCTTGTACATTCTCCACAGGCTGCAGATAGAGCGCCCTGCTTGTACATTCTCCACAAGCTGAAGATAGAGCGCACTGCTTATACATTCTCCACAGGCTGCAGATAGAGCGCCCTGCTTGTACATTCTCCACAGGCTGCAGATAGAGCGCCCTGCTTGTACATTCTCCACAAGCTGAAGATACAGCGCACTGCTTGTACATTCTCCACAGGCTGCAGATAGAGCGCACTGCTTGTACATTCTCCACAGGCTGCAGATAGAGCGCCCTGCTTGTACATTCTCCACAGGCTGCAGTTAGAGCGCCCTGCTTGTACATTCTCCACAGGCTGCAGATAGAGCGCCCTGCTTGTACATTCTCCACAGGCTGAAGATAGAGCGCACTGCTTGTACATTCTCCACAGGCTGCAGATAGAGCGCCCTGCTTGTACATTCTCCACAGGCTGCAGATAGAGCGCCCTGCTTGTACATTCTCCACAGGCTGCAGATAGAGCGCCCTGCTTGTACATTCTCCACAGGCTGCAGATAGAGCGCCCTGCTTGTACATTCTCCACAGGCTGCAGATAGAGCGCCCTGCTTGTACATTCTCCACAAGCTGAAGATAGAGCGCACTGCTTATACATTCTCCACAGGCTGCAGATAGAGCGCCCTGCTTGTACAATCTCCACAGGCTGCAGATAGAGCGCCCTGCTTGTACATTCTCCACAAGCTGAAGATAGAGCGCACTGCTTGTACATTCTCCACAGGCTGCAGATAGAGCGCCCTGCTTGTACATTCTCCACAGGCTGCAGATAGAGCGCCCTGCTTGTACATTCTCCACAAGCTGAAGATAGAGCGCACTGCTTGTACATTCTCCACAGGCTGCAGATAGAGCGCCCTGCTTGTACATTCTCCACAGGCTGCAGATAGAGCGCCCTGCTTGTACATTCTCCACAAGCTGAAGATAGAGCGCACTGCTTATACATTCTCCACAGGCTGCAGATAGAGCGCCCTGCTTGTACATTCTCCACAGGCTGCAGATAGAGCGCCCTGCTTGTACATTCTCCACAAGCTGAAGATACAGCGCACTGCTTGTACATTCTCCACAGGCTGCAGATAGAGCGCCCTGCTTGTACATTCTCCACAGGCTGCAGATAGAGCGCCCTGCTTGTACATTCTCCACAGGCTGCAGATAGAGCGCCCTGCTTGTACATTCTCCACAGGCTGAAGATAGAGCGCACTGCTTGTACATTCTCCACAGGCTGCAGATAGAGCGCCCTGCTTGTACATTCTCCACAGGCTGCAGATAGAGCGCCCTGCTTGTACATTCTCCACAAGCTGAAGATAGAGCGCACTGCTTGTACATTCTCCACAGGCTGCAGATAGAGCGCCCTGCTTGTACATTCTCCACAGGCTGCAGATAGAGCGCCCTGCTTGTACATTCTCCACAGGCTGCAGATAGAGCGCCCTGCTTGTACATTCTCCACAAGCTGAAGATAGAGCGCACTGCTTATACATTCTCCACAGGCTGCAGATAGAGCGCACTGCTTGTACATTCTCCACAGGCTGCAGATAGAGCGCCCTGCTTGTACATTCTCCACAAGCTGAAGATAGAGCGCACTGCTTGTACATTCTCCACAGGCTGCAGATAGAGCGCCCTGCTTGTACATTCTCCACAGGCTGCAGATAGAGCGCCCTGCTTGTACATTCTCCACAGGCTGCAGATAGAGCGCCCTGCTTGTACATTCTCCACAGGCTGAAGATAGAGCGCACTGCTTGTACATTCTCCACAGGCTGCAGATAGAGCGCCCTGCTTGTACATTCTCCACAGGCTGCAGATAGAGCGCCCTGCTTGTACATTCTCCACAGGCTGAAGATAGAGCGCACTGCTTGTACATTCTCCACAGGCTGCAGATAGAGCGCCCTGCTTGTACATTCTCCACAGGCTGCAGATAGAGCGCCCTGCTTGTACATTCTCCACAGGCTGCAGATAGAGCGCCCTGCTTGTACATTCTCCACAGGCTGCAGATAGAGCGCCCTGCTTGTACATTCTCCACAGACTGCAGATAGAGCGCACTGCTTGTACATTCTCCACAGGCTGCAGATAGAGCGCCCTGCTTGTACATTCTCCACAGGCTGCAGATAGAGCGCCCTGCTTGTACATTCTCCACAGGCTGAAGATAGAGCGCCCTGCTTGTACATTCTCCACAGGCTGAAGATCTCTCCCTGCTTCGCTGACGCTCTCTTCCGCACATATGCAGTCAACTTCTTTTCAATGACGAGCCTCAATGACATCATTGATTTCGTGGGAGAGCATGACCAGAGGTGTATAGAGATTGGAGTTCTTCATATTTTCACGTTGTTGTTTGCAGATGATATGGCGGTTGTCGATAGTTCTGTTATAGGGCTACATCAAAGATTAGACAAGCTGAGTGTATATTGTAATAGCTGGCAGTTAAAGGTTAATGTTGACAAAACTAAAGTGATGGTGTTTATAAAAGCTGGAAAACTTATGAAGTATGAAAAGTTCTTTTTTTAATGGTGACCGTTTGGATGTTGTTAGTGCTTATAAATATCTCGGGATATACTTCTCAAGTTCAGGTTCATGGTATAATTCAGAGAAGGTTCTCTCCGAACAGGCTTTGGAAGTTCTCAGAATTATCCGGTCTTATTTACATAATTGTTTAAATCTTCCATACAAAGTATTATTACACATTTTTTATGTTAAAGTTTTACCGATTTTAATGTACGGTACAGAAATCTGGGATTTCATACATCAACGGACGTTGCTCGAGTTCATGATAATTTTTGTAAAGATGTTTTACGTCATGGTAGATCTACACCTTATTTGGTCGGGCGAGGCGAGCTTGGTAGATATTCTCATCGATTTAATCAGTATGTTAAGATTATAAAATATTTGGTACGGTTGTTGATCCAACAGGATAATGTAATTTTACGAAAGGCTTATGAATATCAATATAGTTTGGTAGAGGTTGGAAAGAAGTGTTGGGCATTAAATGTTAAGAATGTGTTGTTTAGCTACGGGTTTGGTTATGTTTGGTTAAATCAAAATGTAGGTTGTATCAATAGTTTTATTTCCAGGTTTAGACAAAGGTGCATTGCTTTAGATAATCAGCTTTTTATTGACAGTATATCTAGCTTCTCCAAACTTAACTTATATACACATATTAAAAATGATGTTATTTGTGAAGATTACTTATCTTTGATTACATTAGCAGTGTATCGTATTAAATTTTGTAAATTCCGATGCTCCAATCATAAACTGTTAATTGAGGAAGGACGAAAGACTGGTACCCCACGGAATGAAAGACTGTGTCCCTTTTGTATCGTACCAGTAGTGGAGTCGGAATATCATTTCTGTATGGAATGTAACTTTTATAATAATCTTCGCCAGAGCTTACTCCCTAAATAGTATATTCAGTATCCTACTATGTGTACATTTCTACAACTTATGTCATCAAATAACACTTCCATTGTCAATTACCTAGCTAAATATGTATTTCCCGCAAGGTTTTTCAACTGTAATATCTCTAGCCTGTAATTATACGGCGCTTCACTAACATTTTGCATTCACATTGTATGTACTTGTATAATGGGCCGGTGGCCCCTTTACGGAAATAAACACAGATTCAATAATGAATTATATGAATGATCTTCAAATCCATCTGATCATTTGCTCTGTACTGAAGGGAATGTGGTCCTAAACTTAGATCCAACTTAGGATGCATTTCTTCAAGATCCACATCTATTCCGTCTTCATACTCAAATAATATTCGGTCTTCATCTTTAGGTATGATGATGAGTGGGTTCTAATCTTTCAACTGTTACGATATTTATGTGAAATTGTGTTTCACTTCATGTTTCAGTGCTGTCTGAGTTACAACAAATCGCACTGTGTGAACGGGCCTTTATGTAATGAGCTCAGAAAGAAAATCTTTAACATTTCAAAACCACATGTACATCAAGATGAAGAATTACTTTTAAGTGGCAACAAACTCGGTATTATTCGGAAAATTTGGCAATTGTTAAAGTAGTTCAGCAATTTTATAACAACTATACATATGGAAGAAAGTTAAGCACCCCAGGTTTTTGCACCAGAAATGGTTGTCTGATAAGAAAGACAACAATGTGTCAGTAAAAGTAACAGTCTGTTATTAGAGAATTATTATCGAGCAATTTAAGAAAGAAAAAATCATTCAGATAACGTTTCAATTCTTTCGGATATTTGCATTTATAAAATTTTTATATTTTGGTCACCAAAAACATGATCCTTATTCTGAGAAACGAAAGTGAATATTGGTTGCTGTAATGTGAGTAATTTCATTCTTTCACGTCAACTGGTCAAACTTTAGAATCTGCCTTTTAGGCAAAAGTCACTAGTTAAAGCACTATGAACCTCCAAAATCACAAAATTTGGAAAATGTCATTTTCAATAAAAGTAGTCTACTGACGAGATCTGATCAGTATTCACTGCAATGACTCCTCTAAAACAAAGAGAATCGTTTAATCAAAATGCATGAACGATTGTATAATAACAGTCTTTTTCAAATTATTGTTGGAAAGTTTTGTTCAAAGGGCATAGTTATTTCTGGTACCGTGACAACTTTAGTCCTAATTTCTTGAAATGGAAAATTGAGTCGTTTTTCTTTGAAGAAATCTTTCACAAAATAAACCATTTTTATGTTGAGAGTGATTAACTAAATCAAATTATCGTAACGCTCCCACAGCATCACATTTAAGGTTTCCATATTAGTGGTGCTTACAGTATTTCCACATGTATAGTAAGCTTTTCTCGTAACTTATGCTGTTCCCGGTATATATCTTTCAACTATCTTTTTTATTATATTACTTGCTTATCACATGTTACTATGTTGTTATAACTCTATTATTATATATAAATAAATTGGAGAAAGTTACCTAAGTTGGATAACTTGTTCCTAATCCTTTTTTTCATTTAATTATTATTTTTAGATTGAATAACTGTAGCCTATATATTACTTTATTCTTCCATAGATTACAAGGACATCAATATTTAATACATAAGAAGAGCGTTATTTGAATGATTTAAGAGTCAATAGAATAGCATAGCTATACAGGATACAGGATACAAGGTCCGTGTCAGATCTGGTGTGAAGACTGACACTCAGCAGGGAGACAGGAGGCTGACAGGACAGTATACAGGATACAAGGTCCGTGTCAGATCTGGTGTGAAGACTGACACTCAGCAGGGAGACAGGAGGCTGGCAGGACAGTATACAGGATACAAGGTCCGTGTCAGATCTGGTGTGAAGACTGACACTCAGCAGGGAGACAGGAGACTTACAGGACAGTATACAGGAGACAAGGTCCGTGTTAGATCTGGTGTGAAGACCGACACTCAGCTTGGGGGACAGGAGGCTGGCAGGACAGTATACAGGAGACAACGTCCGTGTCTGATCTGGTGTGAAAACCGACACTCAGCTGGGAGAAATGAGGCTGAGAGAACAGGATACAGGATACAAGGTCCGTGTTAGATCTGGTGTGAAGACCGACACTCAGCAGGAAGACAGGAGGCTGATAGAACAGGATACAGGATACAAGGTCCGTGTTAGATATGGTGTGAAGACTGACACTCAGCAGGGAGACAGGAGGCTGACAGGACAGTATACAGGATACAAGGTCCGTGTCAGATCTGGTGTGAAGACGACTGACACTCAGCAGGGAGACAGGAGACTGATAGAACAGATAACAGGATACAAGGTCCGTGTTAGATCTGGTGTGAAGACCGACACTCAGCAGGAAGACAGGAGGCTGATAGAACAGGATACAGGATACAAGGTCCGTGTCATATCTGGTGTGAAGACCGACACTCAGCAGGGAGACAGGAGGCTGATAGAACAGGATACAGGATACACGGTCCGTGTTAGATCTGGTGTGAAGACCGACACTCAGCTTGGGGGACAGGAGGCTGGCAGGAAAGTATACAGGAGACAACGTCCGTGTCTGATCTGGTGTGAAAACCGACACTCAGCTGGGAGAAATGAGGCTGAGAGAACAGGATACAGGATACAAGGTCCGTGTTAGATCTGGTGTGAAGACCGACACTCAGCAGGAAGACAGGAGGCTGATAGAACAGGATACAGGATACAAGGTCCGTGTCAGATCGGGTGTGAAGACCGACACTCAGCAGGGAGACAGGAGGCTGTTAGAACAGGATACAGAATAGAAGGTCCGTGTTAGATCTGGTGTGAAGACCGACACTCAGCTTGGGGGACAGGAGGCTGGCAGGACAGTATACAGGAGACAACGTCCGTGTCTGATCTGGTGTGAAAACCGACACTCAGCTGGGAGAAATGAGGCTGAGAGAACAGGATACAGGATACAAGGTCCGTGTTAGATCTGGTGTGAAGACCGACACTCAGCAGGAAGACAGGAGGCTGATAGAACAGGATACAGGATACAAGGTCCGTGTTAGATATGGTGTGAAGACTGACACTCAGCAGGGAGACAGGAGGCTGACAGGACAGTATACAGGATACAAGGTCCGTGTCAGATCTGGTGTGAAGACGACTGACACTCAGCAGGGAGACAGGAGACTGATAGAACAGATAACAGGATACAAGGTCCGTGTTAGATCTGGTGTGAAGACCGACACTCAGCAGGAAGACAGGAGGCTGATAGAACAGGATACAGGATACAAGGTCCGTGTCATATCTGGTGTGAAGACCGACACTCAGCAGGGAGACAGGAGGCTGATAGAACAGGATACAGGATACACGGTCCGTGTTAGATCTGGTGTGAAGACCGACACTCAGCTTGGGGGACAGGAGGCTGGCAGGAAAGTATACAGGAGACAACGTCCGTGTCTGATCTGGTGTGAAAACCGACACTCAGCTGGGAGAAATGAGGCTGAGAGAACAGGATACAGGATACAAGGTCCGTGTTAGATCTGGTGTGAAGACCGACACTCAGCAGGAAGACAGGAGGCTGATAGAACAGGATACAGGATACAAGGTCCGTGTCAGATCGGGTGTGAAGACCGACACTCAGCAGGGAGACAGGAGGCTGTTAGAACAGGATACAGAATAGAAGGTCCGTGTTAGATCTGGTGTGAAGACTGACACTCAGCAGGGAAACAGGAGGCTGACATTACAGTATACAGGACACAAGGTCCGTGTCAGATCTGGTGTGAAGACTGACATTCAGTAGGGAGACAGGAGGCTGACAGGACAGTATACAGGATACAAGGTCCGTGTCAGACGTGGTGTGAAGACTGACATTCAGCAGGGAGACAGGAGGCTGATAGAACAGGATACAGGATACAAGGTCCGTGTCAGATCTGGTGTGAAGACTGACACTCAGCAGGGAGACAGGAGGCTGATAGAACAGGATACAGGATACACGGTCCGTGTCAGATCTAGTGTGAAGACTGACACTCAGCAAGGAGACAGTTAGTAACATTATGATTCTATCTTCATGATTCTTACTATATGATTCTTAAAATATGATTCTTACTATATGATTATTACTATATGATCCTTACTTTATGATTCTTACAATATGATTCTTACAATATGATTCTTTCTATATGATTCTTACTTTATGATTCTTACTTTATGATTCTTAATTAATGATTCTTACTATATGATCCTTACTTTATGATTCTTACAATATGATTCTTACAATATGATTCTTTCTATATGATTCTTACTTTATGATTCTTTCTATATGATTCTTACTTTATGATTCTTACTTTATGATCCTTACTTCATGATTTTTCCTTTATGATTCTTACTATATGATTCTTAGTATATGATTCTTACGTTATGATTCTTACAGTAGGATTCTTACTTCATGATTCTTACTATATGATTCTTACTATATGATTCTTACTATATGATTCTTACTTATGATTTTTACTATATGATTCCTACTGTATGATTCTTACTATATGATTCTTACTTGATGATTCTTACTTCATGATTCTTACTTCATGATTCTTACTTCATGATTCTTACTATATGATCCTTACAATATCATTCTTACTATATGATTCTGACTTTATGATTCTTACTATAGGATTCTTACAGTATGATTCTTACATTATGATTCTTATTTTATGATTCTTACTATATGATCCTTACAACATCATTCTTACTATATGATTCTTACTTCATGATTCTTACTTCATGATTCTTACTATATGATCCTTACAATATCATTCTTACTATATGATTCTGACTTTATGATTCCTACTATATGATTCATACTTTATGATTCTTACTATAGGATTCTTACAGTATGATTCTTACATTATGATTCTTATTTTATGATTCTTACATTATGATCCTTACAATATCATTCTTACTATATGATTCTTACTATATGATCCTTACTTCGTGATTCCTACTTCTTGATTCCTACTATATGATTCTTAATATATGATTCTTACTTTATGATTCTTACTTGTGGTTCTTTCTGTATGATTCTTACTTTATGATTCTTACAATATGTTTCTTACTTTACGATTCTTACTATATGATTCTTACTTCGTGATTCTTACTTTATGATTCTTACTTCATGATTCTTACTATATGGTTCTAACTTTATTATTCTTACTTTATGATTCTTACTTTATGATTCTTACTATTTGATTCTTACAATATGATTCTTACTATACGATCCTTACTTCATGATTCTTACTTCATGATTCTTACTTTAAGATTCTTACTTCATGATTCTTACTATATGATTCTTACAATATGATTCCTACTATATGATTCTTACTATATGATCCTTACTTCGTGATTCTTACTTCATTATTCCTACTATATTAGTCTTAATATATGGTTCTTACTTCATTTTTCTTACTACATGATTCTTACTATATGATTCTTAAGATATGATTCTTACTATATGATTCTTACAATATGATTCTTACAATATGATTATTTCTATATGATTCTTACAATATGATTCTTACAATATGATTATTTCTATATGATTCTTACTCAATGATTCTTACTTTATGTTTCTTACTTTATGATTCTTACTAAATGATTCTTACTATATGATTCTTACTTCATGATTTTTCCTTTACGATTCTTACTATATGATTCTTACTTTATGATTCTTACTTCATGATTCTTACTTCATGATTCTTACTTTATGATTTTTACTTTATTATTCTTATGATTCTTACTTTATGAAACTTACTATATGATTCTTACTTTGATTCTTTCTATATGATTCTTTCTATATGATTCTTACTTCAAAATTCTTACTTTATTATTCTTACTATATGATTCCTACTATATGATTCTTACTATATGATTCTTACTTCATGATTCTTACTTCATGATTCTTACTTGATGATTCCTACTGTATGATTCTTACTATATGATTCTTACTTCATGATTCTTACTTCATGATTCTTACTTGATGATTCTTACTTCATGATTCTGACTTTATGATTCCTACTGTATGATTCCTACTTCATGATTCCTACTATATGATTCTTAATATATGATTCTTACTTTATGATTCTTACTTGTGGTTCTTTCTGTATGATTCTTACTTTATGATTCTTACAATATGTTTCTTACTTTACGATTCTTACTATATGATTCTTACTTCGTGATTCTTACTTTATGATTCTTACTTCATGATTCTTACTATATGGTTCTAACTTTATTATTCTTACTTTATGATTCTTACTATTTGATTCTTATCATATGATTCTTTCTTCGTGATTCTTACTTTATGATTCTTACTTCATGATTCTTACTATATGGTTCTAACTTTATTATTCTTACTTTATGATTCTTACTTTATGATTCTTACTATTTGATTATTACAATATGATTCTTACTATATGATTCTTACGTCATGTTTCTTACTTCATGATTCTTAATATATGATTCTTACGTCATGATTCTTACTATACGATCCTTACTTCATGATTCTTACTTCATGATTCTTACTTTAAGATTCTTACTTCATGATTCTTACTATATGATTCTTACAATATGATTCCTACTATATGATTCTTACTATATGATCCTTACTTCGTGATTCTTACTTCATTATTCCTACTATATTAGTCTTAATATATGGTTCTTACTTCATTTTTCTTACTACATGATTCTTACTATATGATTCTTAAGATATGATTCTTACTATATGATTCTTACAATATGATTCTTACAATATGATTATTTCTATATGATTCTTACTCAATGATTCTTACTTTATGTTTCTTACTTTATGATTCTTACTAAATGATTCTTACTATATGATTCTTACTTCATGATTTTTCCTTTACGATTCTTACTATATGATTCTTACTTTATGATTCTTACTTCATGATTCTTACTTCATGATTCTTACTTTATGATTTTTACTTTATTATTCTTATGATTCTTACTTTATGAAACTTACTATATGATTCTTACTTTGATTCTTTCTATATGATTCTTTCTATATGATTCTTACTTCAAAATTCTTACTTTATTATTCTTACTATATGATTCTTACTATATGATTCTTACTTCATGATTCTTACTTTATGATGACCCGTTGACTGTCCAACTCAGCCAAAACTGTTGACTGATCCGTGATAAGTCTTGACATTTCACATGCACATCCACTTCAATCCATTGTGAAGAAACCTTGAGATGGTCATGATGCCTGACCTCGAGTCTCGTGACCTCGACCTTAGCACAGGAAGAATGTTCTGATTTTAGTTTTTACCTTTTACCTATTTCTTGACTGGTCAGTGATGTGTGTTTCGTACTTGGATAGACCTTTTCGTTTAATATGTTTCTTGTATCTTTTGACATTGACCTTCTTGCATATGGTCTTTTCCAAAAACTTTAAACTTGGTGAAAACTTTTGATTAGTCAGTGATAGTAAACCTTAAAGGTTACATGTCGTACCCATAGTCACTTTCGGGATTCGTTGAAATGGGGTTTCAATTTGACAACTACTCGACTTTAAATTTCTAAAATCGGCCCGTCAATTATCTGTATACGACTTTTTAAAAAAGTGCCTAATTCAGCCCCGACGACTAGAATCCAGCGCATCCAGCTGTGACGTAAGTGGAGGAATCTCATTATGGCCGCTAATCTTCATTTAACACGTTTTGTCAACTTTTAAACTGCTCATATAAGACAGAAATCTTCATCAAAACAACCCACATTTAATTAACAGATTACTTAACTATTCAATTACCGATTTCATATGGTTACAACGGAATTGAGGAGCCTGTTAGAAACAGGATTTTTAGAAACAGATCGGGGCTCTTTTTCATTATGTAATAATGTTGATAATTCCAAAATAAAAATAAGAAGTAAAACAATAAAATGCAAAGGTCTACATTATTTATAATGAATGTGGATTAATGTGTAACCAATTTTGATAATAACTTTTAATTTTTATGACTGGGCAATGACTTATCATGTGATATCTTAATCTTTCCTTAGAGATAATTAATAACATAATTCCTGATGAGCTTCAGAGCCAATGGCTCTATTTTTTAAAACCGATAACTGAAATGAACACTAGAAGACGGAAATTTAATGTACAATAATGTACATTTCAATTTTTTTAATATTTTAAAAATAAGTTCACTGAAATAACTACTGAACACTGGCAGACGTAACTATAATAATAAACACGGAACGTTTAGTTTCGTTGCTCGTTCCAAGTTTTAGTGTTAACTCCCCCGTTTATCCCTTGTTAACAAAACATAAAACATCAAAGCCTACCGCCTGTCGACTGTCAATTTCCAACTGTTGACTTCCTGCTAAGACACCGTTCGTGGAACACAAATGACAGTTTCTCACACAGGAACTTGATAATTAAAACATAGATAGACGTAGGTAAAAAAAAACTACACCTTAATACACCTGTTATAAAAGCTGTATTTTTTTAGCTGCGTTTTATCTATGTTTTAATTACGATATCGAGTTCCTGTGGTTTCTCAGCTCCTCAGGGAAGTGTGTAAGTTCCAAGTGAGGAGAGGAAAATGTGAAACTATGAAAATCTATTGAACTATTTGAAAAATAGAGCCATGGGCTCTATAGCTCATCAGGATGTCATTGATTTATTATCTAAGGTTGAATATCTAAGTTATCTCAAGAAATACATTGTTAAGCAAAAACATAGGTTTTTAGATCATGACGCCTGTGACCCACATTTGGAGTCACAGGGTCACCAATCCTACAATTTAGACTCTCTACACAGCTTTATATACTTGAGATAAAGATGAAAATAGGTTTTTGGGTCATGACCGGTGACCTAGATTGGGGTCACCGGGTCACAAAATCTACAATTTTGAATCCCCCTTAGCCAAGGAGTCTACATACAAGTTTTCAGCTCTCTAGATCTTTTGAAACTGGAGAAGAAGATGAAAATAAGTTTTTAAGGATGTGGGTCACAGGGGTAAAGAAAAACTCTACAATTTAAAATCCCCATTCGCCAAGGAGTCTGCACACAACTTTTAACTTCTCTAGACCTTTTCTTACTGGAGAAGAAGATGACAATATGTTTTTGAGCATGTGTCCCCTGTGACCAATTTTGGGGTCACGGGGTCATGAAACCTACAATTTAGAATCCCCATTGGTCAAGGGGTCTAGCCACACCATTTCAGCTTTCTGGGCCTTTTGATACTGGATAAGAAGGTGAACATAGGTTTTAAAGATGTGACCCCTGTGACCCATTTTTGGGTCATGAAATCTACAATTTAGAATCCCCATTTGCCAAGGAGTCTGCACACACAATGTCAGCTCTCAGGAGTCATTGGTTCTTGAGAAGAAGTCGAAAAAGTTTACAGACGAACGGACGGACGGACTGACGCCATGCCATGCCATAAGCCCATCAGGCCTGAAGGGCCCGATGAGCTAAAAATGGATAGTTTCAACAGAAGTTCGGATTTTAAGATCAGATCAGTTTTTGCAGTCATGGTGTAGCGATGTTACCTAAAGGTTTCTATTATGCGATCATAAAAGATTCTCCATGTTTGGAGCAATAATTGTCACTAAATGAAAATGTGTACCAACCATTATTATATTTTAGAACATGTAGCCATCACCCCCATCGATGTCTTGCCTTACCTGTACGAACCAAATGACAAGTGACATTGAAAGGACTCTCTTTAGAATCGGCGCGAAGGGAGATCACCATGAGAAAGACGGAAGACATCTATTCATCCAATTAAGTTGCCACACTAACAAGATATGTTTGTTTATTTAACAATGACGTCCCGGGTGTAACATTAGTTTTTAAAAAGTGCTTCTACCTCATGTAAACGATCCATTGAAATATTAAATATACCTTGCGAACACATTGATATCTTAAAAATATTTATACATCCGGGACGATGAAAATATTAAATCCACTGGTAAACATACGAATGAAACCCGTCATCACTCTCCAGAGTCAAATGGGTAAAATTTAAGCTTATGAAAGATTATCTGTTCATATTTCTGAAAATCATGCCTTCTAAAACTAGTCTCTTTTTAAAATCTTCTTAAAGATCTGATGAAATGCATTTTTCTCAAGAATGACAGATGATTACCTCTAAGTATATTGTACATCGGAATCAATTGAGCAGAAAATCGAGACAATATACACTTGCAATTGATAATTAAAACGATTTTAAATCACCCATTTTAACACTAGCGCAATAAGTTGGGCGATTCATTTTGTAAATGCTCACTGAGGCTTGACTGTGATAAGCGGCAGGCGGGGCCGGCCAGACAGCTACTCCGCCGGTGTCCCGTTAATTAATTAATGATGATTATCACTACCGCTTAATGAATTTATGAGGTGTATTGCATCGCCAAAAAGACATGTTTATGTAATGATTGTGTAATTGTCATCTGCGGAATTACCTAGTTGGATATCAAAACATTCGATATATGGGAAATTTAAGTTGGTTTATTGAAGATTTCTTTGTGAAATCAACCATCAAAATGTTGTGAAATTACGTTGAATTAAGACTATCGCCGAAAATCAGATTCCTCCTGATACGTCACAGAAGTCTTCCCTTCAGGGGCCACACCCCCGCAAACTTTCATTCTGGTTGCCGGGGCTAAAAAAAGGCGTTTTTTTTTAAAAGCCGTATATAAGTAATTTATTGACCGATTTAAAATCGAGCAAGTGTCAAATTGACATCCCATTTTAATGAATCCGATTTTGACCATATATCATTTCATTTATCCTTTAATGGGGAGATATAGGAGAGTAGAAAGGGACTTTTTGGCTTGTTTTTCGATGTCCTACCGTGACGATGCTTCAATTTTAGAGTTTAGAATTAAAGAGAGTCTAGAATTTTAGAGAGATGAAATAGGTAGCCCACATCTTTTATTAATTAATTTTTGAAATTTTGTAAACAAAATTACCAACATTCTGGGAAAAATCCATGTTGAAAGCTATTCCAAAAGCCTGTATGTGTTTGAATAAAGATCATGATAATATTATCAAAACCGAATGAATGAACTTGTGCGTACTTCTTTACAACACTTTTTTTATTATCAAAAACATTTAAAATCGACTTTATCCGACAGCAGCATTCTGTTGTTACTGTTAAATATGTGATTGCGTTTCTTTACAAGTGAGTTTATACATCTTTATTTGCTTGTATTTTCTCTTGTCTTGGTCCTTTTTGGTGCCATAGTCTTATCAAAGATTTGTCAACATACACAAGGAAACATGTGAGAATCGATCATCTATTTTTGGAGAATTTACGAGGACGCTCACAGAAGGCTGAGTGAATGCAGAAAGAAGGTGAGGTGAGGTGAGGTGAGTTGGGGTTTAACGCCGCTTTCAAGAGTATTTCACTTATATCGCGGCTGCTAGTATTATGGCAGGGAGAAAGCCCGCAACGCCATGTGGTTATGCATTGCGGTGAAACCTGCGAGCATCGGCTGGAACTAGCGAACCATGGGTGGTACTGCACTGAAATTCAGTGTAGCATTGCACCCAAACCTGACTGCGTGTAGAACAGTTCTCTAATGCAGACAAAGTTGCCGTGCCCCTGGCGGGAGCAGAAAGAAGGCACAACACTCCTCATGGTCGTACAAAAGTTGTCGCGGTCGTGCATGAAGGCAGAACGGTCGTGATATAAACTTGTACGGTTCTGGTTGCACAGAAGACGCAGTAGGAAGGCAAAAGAGAGGCAGAGGCATCGCCCAACGTTAGCAAATGTCTTACATGGCGATCATTGAGCGTCCTTTGCGACCTTACAACGTCCATTGTACGACCTTTCTGCCTCATGGGAGCAACCCTCGAGCGACCATTATCGTCGGCGACCCCTCTTCAGAAGTTTTGAGAATGTTCAACAGTTTTTGGCGTCCTACGCGTCCTAGGAGATCAATCGCGATGTCTCAACATCCATTGTGCCACCTCCTCACGACCGTAGCAACCATTCTGCCTCCCTTGAGCGTCCAACGGCGATCTGTTATGTGTTTTGGTCGCACAGGGGACGCACAACGGTCTTTATGTCTGTGTAAAGGGGCCTTTAGTTAGAATCACAATTGACCAAAGAGTACGTATATCAAATTTCAGTTCTCTTGAGTCACTGGTTCTGGAGAAGAGGTCCAAGTCAAAAGTTTACGTACTGACTTACGCTATGTCATGCCATGCACCCATCGAGCCTTTCAAAAACTCAGACTCTGTAGCTCATAAGGGTTTATATTGTTTGATTATGAAGACACATATCACAGTCCCTAGCCCTGAGAGAGCGAGAGAGCAAATATATAGCTTTAAAGGGGCAGTAGCACGTTTTTTGCAAAATTTATTTTTTCAAATTTCCCATTTATAATGATAGTTTATGTCATTTAAATTAACTTTAGAAGGTATCACATCTTATTACACAAACCAATTATCTGTAGTGGTAAAAACTAGGTTGCGTATAAAGCAAACATTGCATGGCGGCCATTTTATTGTGAACACAATTTATTATTTTGTATTACTAAAACGATTCCCAAAGCTTTACCGAAACATGTACACTCATTTTAAACTTTATTTTCCGAAGAGAGAAGGATGTTTTACTATTGGTGAAATTATTTTTCAAATACATTTCATCAACTTATTTGAGGGAAAAAACGTGCTACTGCCCCTTTAAAATTTCAACGTAGATGAATGAAATTGACAAGGTTTGGTCTCAATCATACAAAGATGATATTCTAGTTTAACTCGTTCCTGTAGTGAAATTGACTTTGACCAAATTAACAAACTTAAGTCTACATGATATCAAGATATTATTAGAATTATTTTAGCTTCTATATCAAATGATTTGGAAACAAACACAGATTTTAGGGTGGACCCCCTGCCACGTATTTGAGGGGTCAAGTCCAAATGAAAATACTTGAGTCTCCACAGAAGAAAGATATTATCATTCTGAAAATTAGAGCTCCTTATGCCAACTGGTTTCGGAGAAGTCGTTTAAAGGTTTTGGACAACTGCCTGTCATACCAATATTTGATGGGGGTGAGGTCCAAATGAACAAACTTCGATCCCCTAGGTTTAAGGTACTTCTCAAAAAAAATTCAGCTTGGGGGATGCAGTTGTTCTGGAGGAGAAATCTTAAATGTGAAAAGATTACGGACGCCGGACGACGGCCCATGCCATATTCCCATCTGACCTTTCAGGCAAGAAGAGCTAAAACTCCTTACCCTTACAACGTCTGTCCTTGTTTTTCCTTGAAGAAATCTGTCACAAAAGATAACAAAAGGCACATTGTTAAACAATTGAACTTTATTTTCAATCTTAACTGAAAATCAAATATAAAACCCCCTACTCGCTCTGTAGGCAGACACAGGCTCAAAAGTCATCACACATAATTTTATTAAATCACACATAACATACTAAATTTGTTCTCTGCATTCATGCAAGGAAAAATAATCACATAATACAGATAATTACAGTTAAGGTTTCAACGACATACATGTAACAAATTTCAGATAAACTAGACAAAGGTTTGCTATGTTTAAGAGTCGTTAAAGATGTATTAGAAAAGTAGTAAATAACAAGCAAAAAATAGAGCCATGGGCTCTGTTGCTCATCAGAGTTTCTATTGTTTGATGATGAAGACTGAAATAGATTGCTATTGATATAATGCACAATCCCTAGCCCTGACAAATCTGTCTTGAATTTGTCAGTGCATAACAAGAACATGAAGCATTATATGAGTCACTAAGTCAGTCAGTCAGTCAGTCCACCCCAACAAGATGCCTCTCTCTCACTGTGCACTGGAGGAAGGTCAACACACAGACAATTATGCAATATCCCCATTAGCTAAAGAGTCTGCACACAATATTAAAGCCTACTAGGTATATTTGTTCTGGATAAGAAGACAAAATTTGTTTTGAGGTCAGGGCCTGTGGGGCCTTTATTTGGGGTCCAGGGTCACCAAATCTAAAATTTAGAATATCCATTGGCTAAAGAGTCTGCACACAATATTGAAGCCTACTTTGTATATTTGTTCTGGATAAGAAGACGAAAATATGTTTTGAGGTCATGGCCTGTGGGGCCTTTATTTGGAGTCCAGGGTCACCAAATCTAAAATTTAGAATATCCATTGGCTAAAGAGTCTGCACACAATATTACAGCCTACTAGGTATTTCTGTTCTTGAGAAGAAGATGAAAATAGGTTTTTGGTCTTGCTTGTGAGGCTTTTATTTAGGGCCTCAGGATCACTAAATCTACAATTTAGAATCCCCACTGGCTTAAGAGTATTTATACATCATTACAGCCTTCTAGGTATATTTGTTCTTAAGAAGAAGATGAAAATAGGTTTTTAGGTAATGACCTGTGAGGCCTTTATTTTGGGCCCCAGGGTCACCAAATCTACAATTTAGAATCCCCATTGGCTAAAGAGTCTGCACACAATATTAAAGCCGTCTATGTATTTTTGTTCTTGAGAAGATGAAAATAGGTTTTTAGGTCATGGCCTGTGAGGCCTTTATTTGGGGCCCCAGGGTCACCAAATCTCCAATTTATAATCCCCGTTTGACAAGGAGTCTCCATATGAAACGTTTAGCTCTCTAGAGTCATTGGTTCTGGTGAAGAAGTAGAAAAAGGAAAAAGTTTATGGATGGACGGATTGACGGACGCCATAAGCCCATGTCATGCCATAAGCCCATCGGGCCTTTCAGGCCTGATGACCTGAACATAGAGCCATTTGTTCTGTAGCTCATCATCACTTGAATGATTTATTATCTTACACTGAAAATCTTAACAGCCATTGGCTCTATTGGTAGGCCTCTTGCATGCTTTATAGTCTAAGGCTTTTTATCATTTAAACCAAAGGTCACACAAATGTATGACTATCAGTCAGACAAACAGGCATTAAATTAGATGCAGTTAAAATATTGTTAAAGGAATGGATGGCTCACACATAGCAAATTAAAGGCATAAACATGCACACCTTTGATTTCAACACACACATAAATAACATGTTTGAATGAGGGGGGATTTTTACCAAATAAACAAGCTTAAGTCTACTATAAAAAAAGTTTTTGTGAAAATTTTAGCTTCTGTATCAAATGGTTTTGGAGAAGTTGTTAATAAAGATTTCAGGGTAGACTCCCTGGCACATCCATACTAGAAGGGGGTAAAGTACAAATTATCAAACTCAGAAAGATGTTATTCTGAAAATTTTAGTTCCCTAAGCTTACTGGTTTCAGAGAAGTCGTTTAACCAGATTTTCAGGAAACTGCCTGCCACGAGGTGGGATCAGGACCAAATGTACAAACATACTGCCAAGTTATCTTGATTGCAGGAGGCCAACATTTAACCAATATACATTCAATAAAAACTGCATTCAAAACAGGCTTTTTGCCAAGTCATCCTGACAGCAGGAGTCAAAACATTGAAAAGCACATGACATATTAACATAAATAAAACTACTTTCACGACAGGCATTATGCCAAGTCATTGTGATAGCAAGAGTACAACAAATACTTGTAACACAAATGCTTGCGTAGTCATAATCACAGAGTTGTTCAAGAAGCAGAATCCAGGGACAGATGGCAAAATCTTGACAATTGAGACATTCAATAACAACTGCATACAAGACACGACAGGCATATTGCCAAGTCATCTTGATTGCAGTAGTCCAAAAATAGTTGACATTTATAATCTTATTTTTGCATAAAGTAGAATCCTGGGATGGAATTCAAAATCGATAACCTAAGAAACAATGGTGACAGCAGTGGTATAAAACAGAAAGACCTCGCTCGATGCAAACCTTCATTCAGGTTCAGTGACCTTTGGATAGTTTTATCTCTATTTCTTCATGAAAACTGAAGAAGGTGGGTATGATGTTAACTGAAACATGTTCAACATCTCTTGTGTACACGTGGTCAATGATAATGTTGTCTTCCGTTGTGGCTTGAGATACATTCATTAAGTGCCTGCCATGACCATATTTGAGGTGGGATCAGGACCAAATGTACAAACTTAGATCCCCTAAATGCAAGGTACATCCCCACAAAATTTCAGCCTGAAGGGTGCAGTGATTCGAAAATGTGAAACGTGTATGGACGACGCTCCTTTCATATAGCTATAAGTATAAAAGGTAAAAAGTTTACTATGGACGGACTGGAGACCACAAGCCCATCAGGCCTTTCAGAGCCAAAGAGCTAAATATTTACAAAATAATTTGTAATTCGGCATTGATTCTCTCCTGGTTATGTAGTAGATTTTTGCAAAATTTGAAAAGAATTGAATGAATATATTTCTGCAATCGTTCCAACAAAAAATGTCTAAATAGAAACACAAAATAATATAATAAATACAAAAACTGCTTCATGCATTAACTTTGATAGTGCTACAACGTTCTGAAAGAAGTAACTCAGTTATATAAATAGTAGAGGCATCTTTTCTAAATAATTGATCTATTTTAATGTTTTTGAATATTTATCATTTAATAAATGAAAAATGTATGTTAGATCTTTCTTAACTTTCATTTAACAGTTTCAACATTTGATATACAGTGGACTCCCTCTAAACCGAAATCACTTTCAACTGAACAAAAATGTTTGTTAAGAAGAAAGTGGGATCAGAGAGTTATTCATATGATCTTGATAACATTCGGGAACCAATAGTTTTTTAAGTTTTAAAAGAGTTTTGAATGAATGAATGTCGTTTCAGAGGGCGTTTTGATTAAAGGAATGTCTGTTTGGAGGGAGGGTTTGATTAAAGCAATGTCTGTTAGGGTTTGATGAAAGAGATGTTTGTTTGGAGATAGTGAACTGTGTGTAAGAAATTAAAATTGCTTTTAAACTTCAATGTAAGCACATCCATAAATTTAAAAAAATGTCAAATGTGTTCTAAATTGCAGGATTCCATCCAGAAAGGACACTTTACCATACGTTCAGTTCGGCAGATAAACAAAATATTAAAATCTGTTGTATTTTTCAATCATTGCACTATTCCTTCATTCTGCTCTCGGTGTCAGATACATGCAGGAGATTCAGTGAAAACATGCTGGATCAGAGACAAAATAGCAACCAACACATGCAGATGTTAGGTGGCTTCATTCCCCTCAGCTCTCTTATCCAGGATCACTTTCACACAATCAGCATGTCCATGTTTTTGAGCTGTAGAGAGTGGAGTAAAACCATACCTGTCTGTTGTGTTGATATCAGCGCCCTTATCTAGAAGAAGTGATACAACATCAGCTTGTCCACTTCTACATGCAACATGAAGAGGTGTTTCACCATAACTGTCTGTTGTGTTGATATCAGCGCCCTTATCTAGAAGAAGTGATACAACATCAGCATGTCCACTTCTACATGCATAATGAAGAGGTGTATCACCAGCACTGCTTGTTGTGTTGATATCGGCGCCCTTATCTATAAGAAGTGATACAACATCAACCTGTCCACTTCTACATGCATCATGAAGGGGTGTGTAACCAGCACTGTCTGTTGTGTTGATATCAGCACCCTTATCTAGAAGAAGTGATACAACACCAGCATGTCCACCATAACATGCATAATGAAGGGGTGTATAACCAGCACTGCTTGTTGTGTTGATATCAGCGCCCTTATCTAGAAGAAGTGATACAACATCAGCATGTCCTCTTCTACATGCATAATGAAGAGGTGCATCACCAACACTGTTTGTTGTGTTGATATCAGCGCCCTTATCTAGAAGAAGTGATACAACATCAACATGTCCACCATAACATGCATCATGAAGGGGTGTATAACCAGCACTGCTTGTTGTGTTGATATCAGCACCCTTATCTAGAAGAAGTGATACAACATCAACATGTCCACCATAACATGCATAATGAAGGGGTGTATAACCAGCACTGCTTGTTGTGTTGATATCAGCGCCCTTATCTAGAAGAAGTGATACAACATCAACATGTCCACCATAACATGCATAATGAAGGAGTGTGTAACCAGCACTGTCTGTTGTGTTGATATCAGCACCCTTATCTAGAAGAAGTGATACAACATCAACCTGTCCACTTCTACATGCATCATGAAGGGGTGTGTAACCAGCACTGTCTGTTGTGTTGATATCAGCGCCCTTATCTAGAAGTAGTGTTACAACATCAACATACTCTCCTCTACATGCATCATGAAGGGGTGTATAACCACCACTGTCTGTTGTGTTGATATCAGCGCCCTTATCTAGAAGAAGTGATACAACCTCAGCTTGTCCTCTTATACATGCATAATGAAGGGTTGTGTAACCAGCACTGTCTGTTGTGTTGATATCAGCACCCTTATCTAGTAGAAGCGTTACAACATCAACATACCTTCCTCTACATGCATCATGAAGGGGTGTATAACCAGCACTGTCTGTTGTGTTGATATCAGCACCCTTATCTAGAAGAAGTGATACAACACCAGCATGTCCACCATAACATGCATAATGAAGGGATGTAGAACCAGCACTGTCTGTTGTTTTGATATCAGCAACCTTATCTAGAAGAAGTGATACAACATCAGCATGTCCGCCATGACATGCATCATGAAGGAGTGTAGAACCATCACTGTTTGTTGTGTTGATATCAGCGCCCTTATCTAGAAGTAGTGATACAACATCAGCATGTCCTATTATACATGCATTATGAAGGGGTGTATAACCAGCACAGTCTGTTGTGTTGATATCAGCGCCCTTATCTAGAAGAAGTGATACAACATCAGCATGTCCACTTACACATGCATAATGAAGAGGTGAAGTTCTCTTGTTAGTAAATGATGCTTCATAGACATCAACAAACTGTATGAGAGCCCTTACTACGTTTGTGTGACCTTCCTGACAAGCTAAATCTAGAGGGGACATTACTTCATTGGTACTTTTATCCCATAATGTTACTGTAGCATCTGCACCTTTCTCCAGCATCATCTTCACAACAGACCCATCTCCATCTACCCCATGTCGGCAAACATTTAGAAGAGGACTTCTTCCCTTCTTGTCTCTTGTATTGACATTTACTTTTCTCATCAATAACATTTTTATGACATCTTGGGAGCGTGTCTGAGTAGAAACTAACAGTGGTGTTTGATTATCACTATCAGTGACTTCAAGGTTGATGTCCTTGTACCTCTGAAGGATATATTCAAGAGAAGAGACAGAAGTGTGTTCACATACACCAAGCAGTGCTTCTCTCTGCTCCTCCTCTGTCAGCTCCACATACTGATGAATGTATCTCAATATCTTGTCACACCCGCTCTTTGTCATCAGGAAAAGAAATGAATTGTTGGAATGTTTGTCTGTGACATGGATAAGATCCTTCATCTTCTTGGACATGTTTGTTTCAATGTTTGAAGAAATAACATTCTCCATGAATCTTGAAACGAATCCTTCATCATGAAAACATGAATGTGATAAAACTCCTGAGATATTTCTAGCTTCAACTTCTTTATGAAATCGTTGAATCAATAGTTTATCTAAAGAACTGTCAACCAACATTGTGTGGTGACTGTGAATCGTGTTCTCCTGTTGTAGACCATTCACTCTAACTCTCTCGTTGAGGAAGGACAAACTGCAGTGATTTATGACAAAAGAAGGAGTTCTCTGACAAACAATAAAGGCAGCACTGTCATAGACAGAAGGATGATGAAACTCAATAATTCTACCATTCAAAGCCAGATATGTATCTTTCAATGACTCTGCTGCAGTAGAATATTGGTATTGTCTCTCAGGATCAGTGATACCCTCCAAATCCAAGGATCCATCATTTTTCAGGATTTCTCTCAACAATGGCCCTGTAAGAGAATCTTTCATGAGGGACTCGATGGATTGGTTCAGGAAATCTAAAGGTTTTGAGAAGAAATGTTTCATGTTCAATTGATTGTTTTCAGAGTACATAGCAGCAAACAATCTGCAGCAGTGAGGGAACCCATGTGACAGGTCCAAGCTACACACTTCTCTCACAAGCTTGCTGTCAATGGTGATGTTACAACGTGCTGCATGACACTTCCATATCTTCATTCTCTCAGAAGCTTCAGCTCTGGCTTCAATGATATTAACAACATTGTCCTTCCTCAGCACCAAATGTTTGTACCTGCCCATGTGCTCACTTGCTTCTTTCAGAACACTCAATCTACTGATGAGGATAACAGTCACCTCCGGCATCTTCTTGTTCTGGGATCTTTGTGACTGATCTTTGTCATCTTGCTTGTGTTCAGATACAGCAAGCACATCACTCAGGACATTCTGCCACTTCTTCATGCTATCAGGATCATATGACAGAGCGCCAAAGATGTCATTCAACATAATCACAGGATGTTTAGTTTCTTTCACCTTGAAGTAGTCACCAGGAGTTTTAACATCAAACACGTCCCTACCTCGGTCATGGAGATGTTTCAGAACCTGATACCCAGCTGTAGTTTTACCCTCACCAGGACAGCCTGTGACTGTCACCAATGTCTTGCCCTTGATGATATTGTTCAGGATAGTTGTGGCAGCTTTGGTCATTACCATACCTTCTGTCCAGTCTTTGTATGTCTTCTCAGTCTTACCTGGATAACATACAGAAGTGTCAAACATGAAAGCTGGTTAATAGTCATACTTGATAATATCCAGGGCATGTATTTCAGTAATACAAGGATCGAGTAACCTTGATGAATTGAGTAAACAGATAAGTTTATTACCTCCCTTGGCTGTCTACTCATAGTGTTCAATGAGATATACTTTTACTGTCTTGTCAACAGCAGTAACATTTAAGGTATGATTTAGGAATGACTACATACAAAGATTGATAGATGAGAATCATTGAAAAACAGAGCAATTGGCTCTGGAGCTCATCAGGATTTGCATTGTTAATTATGTAAGGTGATAGGTTTTTTTTAAGTTTCAAGTAATACATTGAACAAACTTTTCCTACTGTACCATCCCCTCTCAAACTCAATACACATCCCTATTATACCCAGGTCACAGTAAGGTCGACTTTGATTATGCTACAAAGTGGTCCTGTCAGGACAAGATCTAGATATATAATTTTAACACTTCATGAAATGGCAACCATTTTTTTGCGCCCCATGCTCTTTTGGGAGTTAGGTAATGGAATTTATAAATTGTAATCTCTTCGAACAAAGATCATGTTCCCTAAATTTGAGCTTTCAAAAATAAGTGGTTCTTGGGGAGAAATCGTTTAAAGATTTTAGTGTTGTTGAACTTCCATGACCATAGTTTTCAGGGAGGATCAAGACCCAATGAACAAACTTTAGTCTCCATGTAACAAAGATGTCATTCTTATATTCTCTCTTCCTATGCCATCTGGTTTCAGAGATGAAGTGGTTTAAAGGTTTCAGGTAAAATTCCTACCACGCCGATATGTGAGGGTGGGGCGAGGACCATATCTACAAACTTTGATGCAAAGTATCTTCCCACAAAATTTCAGCTACAGGGGTGTAGTAATTCTGGAGAAGAAGTCGACAAAGTAAAAGATTACAGATGACTGCCGGCGGCCTATGACATAAACCTGGCCTGATGAGCTTAAATATACTTTAACTCCTATCCACTAACAGTAAATGAAATTAAAATTTAAATAATATAACAGTTCATTTTGAAGAACTAATTAAGTTATGATATAAGCCTTTGTGGAGACACCTGGTTGGATAAAGCTCAATCAAGGGAGGTAATCAAATTATTGTGACTCGCTGTTGATGCTGGTAATATCAAAGATAATTACAAATAAGCATAGTAAAGTTGCCAACTAATATTTTTATTTTGTTTTATCTATAGCATATTAGTATTTATATTTTATCTGCCTATATTTCCTATATTGCATCATTACAAACCATAAGACCATCCGACCTGTTCGGTTGAGTTGGAAACCTCATTTACTATGTCCGCCTCCTACCATCTGACCTTAATTGCCTATACAGATGGGAAGTTGGGAACTACATCCACCTACTTTTGAGTTTCTGCAAACGAGTTGGTGGACCTTGGGTCTCTGGTTTTCTTTCCTTCTGTGGAGGAGGTCCAACACATACATCTCCACCGAAAGTCACTGCTGCTGGTTTGTGGATGTCCGTTCTTGTCATGTTGAAGTGAACTGTGAGAGAGACAATGTTGTATTCTTATTGACAACTAACAATATAATAACAAACCATGAGCATCACAATGTTCAATTTCTTATTGACAAGTACCAACGATTGCAAACCACGAGAGACAGAATGTTCAATTTCTTATTGACAAGTACCAACAGTCACAAACCATGAGCATCACAATGTTCAATTTCTTATTGACAAGTACCAACAGTCACAAACCATGAGCATCACAATGTTCAATTTCTTATTGACAAGTACCAACAGTCACAAACCATGAGCATCACAATGTTCAATTTCTTACTGACAAGTACCAACAGTCACAAACCATGAGCATCACAATGTTCAATTTCTAATTGACAAGTACCAACAGTCAAAAACCATGAGCATCACAATGTTCAATTTCTTATTGACAAGTACCAACAGTCACAAACCATGAGCATCACAATGTTTAATTTCTTATTGACAAGTACCAACAGTCACAAACCATGAGCATCACAATTTTCAATTTCTTATTGACAAGTACCAACAGTCACAAACAATGAGCATCACAATGTTCAATTTCTTATTGACAAGTACCAACAGTCACAAACAATGAGCATCACAATGTTCAATTTCTTATTGACAAGTACCAACGATTGCAAACCACGAGAGACAGAATGTTCAATTTCTTATTGACAAGTACCAACAGTCACAAACCATGAGCATCACAATGTTCAATTTCTAATTGACAAGTACCAACAGTCAAAAACCATGAGCATCACAATGTTCAATTTCTTATTGACAAGTACCAACAGTCACAAACCATGAGCATCACAATGTTTAATTTCTTATTGACAAGTACCAACAGTCACAAACCATGAGCATCACAATGTTCAATTTCTTATTGACAAGTACCAACAGTCACAAACCATAAGCATCACAATGTTCAATTTCTTATTGACAAGTACCAACAGTCACAAACCATGAGCATCACAATTTTCAATTTCTTATTGACAAGTACCAACAGTCACAAACCATGAGCATCACAATGTTCAATTTCTTATTGACAAGTACCAACGATTGCAAACCATGAGAGACAGAATGTTAAATTTCTTATTGACAAGTACCAACAGTTCCAAACCATGAGCATCACAATTTTCAATTTCTTACTGACAAGTACCAACAGTCACAAACCATGAGCATCACAATGTTCAATTTCTTATTGACAAGTACCAACGATTGCAAACCATGAGAGACAGAATGTTAAATTTCTTATTGACAAGTACCAACAGTTCCAAACCATGAGCATCACAATTTTCAATTTCTTACTGACAAGTACCAACAGTCACAAACCATGAGCATCACAATGTTCAATTTCTTACTGACAAGTACCAACGATTGCAAACCATGAGAGACAGAATGTTAAATTTCTTATTGACAAGTACCAACAGTTCCAAACCATGAGCATCACAATTTTCAATTTCTTACTGACAAGTACCAACAGTCACAAACCATGAGCATCACAATGTTCAATTTCTTACTGACAAGTACCAACAGTCACAAACCATGAGCATCACAATGTTCAATTTCTTATTGACAAGTACCAACGATTGCAAACCATGAGAGACAGAATGTTAAATTTCTTATTGACAAGTACCAACAGTTCCAAACCATGAGCATCACAATTTTCAATTTCTTACTGACAAGTACCAACAGTCACAAACCATGAGCATCACAATGTTCAATTTCCTATTGACAAGTACCAACAGTTCCAAATCATGAGAGTCACAATGTTCAAATTCTTATTAAGACAAGATAAGATAAGATAAATATAAACTTGAACTTCTGTAAATACCTTCTTTAGCACCAGTTAGTTCTTGATGCACTGTCTCCATAGAAAGACTGAAGTCCGAGTCTTTGGCTTTCTTGATAAATGCGCCGGCCAGCTCAAATACCTGTTCACCTGGAAATGAAATGAATATTATCAGTACCAATAAGATAAAACATTATAGCCGTGTAGGATTGTTTATATATTCATATTATTTTGGCCAAAAAACCATGTTTCAATATGAGTTTGTAGATTAAAATATAGAAATTTGACAAAAATATGTGTCACCAAATAATAAACAATTACAATTATTGTTAGTAATTATTAGTAAACTTACCTCTGGGTTGAGTTTGCCTTAGTCCTTTCCACTGAAAGTGGCATAACAGGTTACATCTTAAGATTAAAAAGAAAAGAGCAATCTATATCCTTGAGAGGGCCCCTCTGGTCAGGTCCAGGAAGAGTTAACTCCCCTTAGCTGGTGATATGTCATTCTCGGTTCCTGTTCCCCATCAGTATCACCCATCATCTGTAATACTTGTGGGGAGGAATAGGTGAAACTCACCCGGGTGGGACTACTTGTACTCAACCCAGAGGTAAGTTTACTAATAATTACTAACAATAATTGTAATTGTTTATAATTATTGGCGTAAACATTCCCTCTGGGTAGAGTTTGCCGAATACCACACACCGGAAGGCGGGTGTTACCAGATGACCCAGAACACTTACGACCAAAAAATCAACACAAATAAATGAATATTTATATCATACTTAGTTCATCACTAGATTCATTGGCATAATCGTTTCATAAATCATACTTCAGTACCGGTATCTCTAATGAGATAAGGAATTCCAATCACCCAATCAAGTATTCATGCTGGAATTCCAGGTTTATTTCTATCATCTTGACAGAGAGACCCGTTCTTACAAGCAGATCTAGGCAAACTTGTTAGTTCCTAGGCTAGAATATGACGTCATTTGGTCTGATTGTTACACGATTTGGTCATTAAACCCCAATTTTGGTGGTTTTTTGGCCCATTTTGGTGTTTGAGACACCATTCCCAGTCTCTGTGACGTCATATCCGGTCTTTATGACGTCATTTTCTGTCTGTGACGTTCCATTCGGATCCCTATGACGTCACTTCTGGTCTGCCAAATCACTAACTCAGCCGATGGACCCAGACGTCGAATTCTGACCTCTAGGTTAAACTTAGTGTTGAGGTTGTTGGGTATACCACTCCAACAGCATATTGAGTCTGAATAAGTAACATTGTCCCCAGTTATCTGCCACCACCACTCTAAAGTGGATATCCACCAAGTCGATGATCTAATTGACCAGACATATGGGACCCCCCCCCCCCCCCTTTTCCTTCCAAGAGGGTCAAGCAGAGGTTATATATTGGGCCTCCACCAACACTTCAAAAGCACTGAGTCTACCCAACAAGGGTGAAATGACTCTCGGACAGACTGAGAAGAAAATGTTTGACCAGTTCCATTGACCTGCTGCTACCAGTTGTACAATCAGGACTAATTTCAAAGCAGAAAATGACGCAGCTACAGCGCTGATCTCCTGAGGGGAGAATCTTTGATCTTCTGAATCCTGATCCTTGTCCTGGTCAGCAAAATGGATTGTATTTCTGGGCCAGGAAGACGGTGAATTCTTAGAAAGTTCCTTGTCCGACGGTAACATGAGAGGAAAATTCTATGTCTCTTGCGCCTATAGGAGACAGTCCTTTAGAAACACAAACGTAAAGTCCTGACAGAGTAAACCAGTCTAGACTTGTCAGAAACGTGAAGTGTCATGAGGTAACGTAGGAATCTGTACATTGTAATCCCTTGGCTCTCTCTTGAGAACCATGATTTTTGGCTAAAAAGCAAATTGAGAGAGTACAACAAAACCCTTCCTATTATTCTCCATGAATCTCAGATGAATTGCTGCTAGCTAGAATATAACTCAATGACTCTGACAGTTTCCCAAGCGCAATAGACAATCCCATTTGGGGAGCTAATTTGGGGCTGATAGAAAACCTCAAGCTGAAAAGATCTTAATCACTTATTCTTAAAAACGTATGGAGCGAAACATCCAATGATAAAGTCATGTCACACACAGAGACGATAGCAGCAGCAGCATAGCGCACCATGCTGGAGCTTATAAGGTAAAGAAGTAACGCTGCTACTATTGACACAAAAAATCTCTGATGTCATGAACTGTTGCTCAAGTCTCAATGAGAGCATAATCACCATTCAGCGTCGTAGAGCTTACAAGTAGATAGATTCACAAATAGCTCTCATTGTTCCCAAAAGACGTTGATTCTTGAGGGAAGCCTTGACAAACTTAAAAGATGTAGGTCTAGGGCTGTCAAATCATTGTGTCATTGTCAACTTGGGCTGTGTAAACTGATTGCGCCCCTGTGGGAGACGGAGAGGTAGATCACTTAACAAGTGAACTAGGACCTGAACTGAACTGCCAATCTGGTACCATGAAGTTAATCAGACAATCCTTCCGAAGGATCTTTGCCAGCGCATCAAGAAAGATCTTGAATGGTGAGAACGCACCCTGTTTTAAAACAGAAAATAACCTCGGAAAGGTTCATTGAACAAAGAAAGGGGGGAAGCCGAGGAGAACCCTGAGTTCCCTGGGAAAATCATTCTCGGCAAGCTGAAATACGAGACCACAGAACATAGCCTGTGACAACCCTCGGTCAAGCACCAGAAAGCAATAGGCATCGATTGTTCATGGTCTTGAAGACAACAAGCATCCCCAAGTTTTTGCTATAAAGAAAACGAGCCCAATGAGAAATAAAAGTGTAGAGCTAGAACTGTCCCAATTAAGTGACCCAAGCTGCCTGCCACACATGTAAATTGTGTGCTTAGGAGGAGAGTCTCTGACCCTCGTCCCATACAGCTCAGACAAGATACCTGTGCCCTCCCGCAAAACACATATACAGAAGAGGGTGCAGGGGGCACCTTGATGGTAGAAGCCTGACTTTGTTAAACTCCACTTGAGTATGGAGAGGAGTAACTGATACTTCCAAGTCAAAGGACTAGAAGGGTGTGAGCACTATAGCGACATCCAAGTCAATAGAGAGGCTGACTACTAATACATAGAGTGTGAATCAAGTCCTTGATGATCAACCAACAACCATAAGTATATGGATATAAGTATAAGTATATGGCATTCTCTGGTGAAGCACACAGACTGCCATCATGCCTACTTCGACAAAAGGAAAGCCTGTACTAAATGGGGGTGAATCAATCCAGGTGGCTGAACACAAGAATGGAAAATTTCCTTCCGTTTACGGCAAAACTAACAATCTTCCGAGAAGATTTCTAGGAATGGGATGTGCAAAATAAAACTCCCCAGAAACAAGTTAACAAAATTCAAAAGCATCTTCATAGAATTTAGAAATAAATTTAGAACTTGCTGGACAGTTTGTGTAAAAACTTCAGAATGAGAATCACTGAAAATCCTCCTGGGTCGCACTCGGAACCAGGAACTCTTGACAATATAGGCAAGAGTTAAGAGGGTTAAAGTTAGGGACACCCTTGGCAGGTAGGTGACTAACAATCCGGTGAGGGCTAGCAAACAAAAGGATTTGGGCTATGATAGCCATAACTGCTTTCTAAAACCAAAAACTGTTGAACATAAGCATGGGTAAGTTAACTTACCCTAGGGTTGGAATCTGTAAAATAAGAGAAAGTAACCCTAGCAATATTATTCCTGGATGACCAGCTGAGGTAGTTATTTGGTCAATTCAGAACAGATGGGACCCTTTACAATGGTAAAGGTATCCAACTTCTTAAAAAAATTGTAGGGGACCCAAGTCCAAAAGGGGTGGTCAAATGTCCCCAGGACCCCATCTAGGAACAACACCGCCCTAAAGGTTTTGGTTTGTAACCCTACACTTAGGATCTGTAACCCTAGGGTTAGGCTAATAATCCTAGGTTTAGGGTAGTGATGACCATATAAACTGTTACCTGTATGGAAAAAACAAAACACTACTAGTGAGTGAGTGAGTTATTGTTTAAAGCCGCTTTGGCAGTATTGTAGCCATTAGCGGCGAGACAAAACACTACAAACACAACGTTAGGTTTTACCCTCAGAACAGGGTTTGAAAACCTAGGGTTAGGGTCTCTAACCTTACAATGGTTGTAGCCCTAGAGTTAAAGAACATGTCTATTCTCGACCTCGTGAGGATAGAAAAATAACACCCCGTAGTGAATGGTCTAAGGCTACCTCATGAACCTGAAAAAGGCACCAAAGGACAGTCAAAACTTGTTTAGTCCTGCAAGGCTAGAGAAGTTGACTGACAAGCCACTAACAATAGGATAAGGTAATCACTGTCAAGGGAGTGGTAGTATCAGGAAACTATGACTCACTATGAGAAACCAATCCAAATACCGGTAACTAAATCCTATATAGCCCTATGGATAAGGCTAGTATTTTAGGGTTCGATTGTAGCCCTAAGGAAAAGGTTGAGAACCCAAAGATGCCGGAAATGGTATGGCTAGAGCTAGATATGATTACTTGCTGTGGGCTTCAAACCCAACACATGCAGGAAGGCCAGGGTCTGCTTACCGAGGAACTGTAGAAAGGAAACTTAACCATGATAACATGCATCTTGGAGTGTAGTGTCAAAATATCATTGGAACCTCTTAGTAAAACAGACCCTAGGTGGACAAACGAACCCCAGGAGACTACAACGGCCTCTTGGGAGTCCTCCCCAAGCTGTTAATTTGAGACTCCCGGAGTCACACTGGAGAAAACTGACTGAATGTTTGGCCAGGACATATCTTTGGAAGAAGATTAGAACTCAAAATTCATGCTTACGGGAAGCACAGGAATTTGAACCAGGTCGTACCTAGAATCACTCAGTAGATCTGGTAATACTGTCTGAATGAAGCCTTGGAAGAGACTATGAGTCCCTAGCCCTGTATAAGATAAAATCAAAAGGATGAGGCAGAGATCATTCCTTGGCAGAAGGAGGTCCAAGATACTTACCTTAACCGGTAATGGTTCAAGTTACACGGTGTCTGACAACTTAACAACCGATTCAATTCTAGACACTCCCCAAAGGTCCATACATTAACTAAGTCCGGCTTGACCAGTTTCACCAACAAGTTTTTTTGGGAAATCTTCCATAAAGATCAATCTTCACATTGTCCTGGAAATCTGAATCCTTTCCCAAATAAATGATTTTATCATATAATTGCGGGTGTTATCGATGCAATAAAGCAATCTGATAAACTTGGTATCCAAATCTGATAAATATGCAAAACAGGTCAAAGGTCAAATATACGAACTACTTTTGCAAAATTCCACTCTTTCCGTGCGAATCCTAAAACTGTTTACGAATCATTGAAAAGCGTAACCGGGAGTTTACCCGCGTATTTCCGCTTGAATGAATGGATATTCGAAAACCATCATCTGATGGTACAGTGTATTTATAGTTTTAACAAAGTCAAGATAATTGTAGATTTGTTTTAAAAATCATTCAAAACTTCAGTGCGCTATTGACTTACAGCATCAGCATGTAGCTGCAGTGTCCTGTGTACAAAATGAATCCTGATGTGTCAGTGTTTGGCCTACCGACGCGCCTCGTCGATCGCACTAGCATTTTAGCAGTTCTTGAGGGCTGAGCATACGGTATTAGGTACATTTATAGGTACTTGTTGTCATAAACGAAAGAAACAACCCCACCTCACAAATAACTACCGTTTAAGTGTGAAAGATACTGTTATGCAGCAATCCGAATCAACCCTGCAACAACCAGGCAAGGCAGCTTCCAAAACGTTGAAACTAGAGTTACTTCCCTTGTTCTAGCAACGTGATTTATGAGTGCTTTTTAATCATTAGATAGATGCTTTTGAACTGATTGAAAATATCTCCATGAACAAGAAACCAGGGACCAGTTGTTGATTTTTGAAAGATTAGAATCACGCACATCGTATGTTTTAATTAAGAACTATTTCTAGGCACTTCACAGCCGATGTCGTAACCATCACTTTGATGTACCGTCTATGATATTACTCCGCTAAAACTAGGTCAATTCTCTTACCACTTTTAACACAAAAACACGCTTATTTTGATAATGACATAATATGATAAAGAGATTATTAACCTCGTGTGTTTCCGTATCATTAATATCATATATTTGGAATAAAAAATAATGTATTATGCTCACCAAGGCTCGCATAATACAATTTTTATTCCAAAAATATGATATTAATGATACGGAAACACACTTGGTTAATAATCTCTATATGGACAAGATGGTCGGTTCGACTGGGGGGCTGGGAATGTCATCCTGAACCACTCCTGATTGAAACCTGGTTTACTTGGGTTATGAATGGTTTCAAACATACCCAGCCCCGCCGAGCACATGCTGGTCTTGGCAACCAGTTCTTGCCAGTTAAGATAGCCTGGCTACCAGCCACAGGGATAAAGCTGTGCATGTGCGGGATGGCTAGGGTGAGCACATTCAACCAGACCATCCAGCATCCCGGGTCCATCTAACCCATTCGGGGTTGTAGAAGGCCTCACAAGAGCCAGAGGGTCAACCAGAACCTGCATGTGCGGGTTGGCCAGTCCACCGGGGGACTGCCGAGCAAATTAGACCAAGCACCTAGCATCCCAAACCCAACAAGTGTTTGCCACTAACATGGCAATGTCCCCCGCCGGTGACATTGAGCTAGTAAGACACATCATTGGAGCTACTTGGGTTCATGATATATCGTGTTAATAAGAGTTCTAAAAGTGGTCAAAGTGTTGTGGTGACCTTGAAAATAAGGTCAAGGTCACCAAATCGACTGGCGTCCGCGTCATCCTCCAATGTAGACTGACACCAAATTTGAAAACATTTGGTCCAACCGGTCATAATAAATGGTGATAACAAGAGTTCAAAAAGTGGTCAAAGTCTTGTAGTGACTTTGAAAATAAGGTCAAGGTCACCAAAATCCCCTGGTATCTGCGTCATCCCCCAGTGTAGACTAGACTGACACCAAATTTGAAGATTTTGAGTCCAACTGGTAAAGATATATATCGCGTTAACAAGAGTTAGAAAAGTGCTTAAAGTGTTGCGGTGACCTTGAAAATAAGGTCAAGGTCACCAAAATAAACTGGTGTCTGTGTCTTTCCCCAATGTAGGCTGACAACTAATTTGAAGACTTTGGATGCAATGTTTCATGAGATATCGCCTTAACAAGAGTTCAAAGAGTGGTCAAAGTGTCATGGTGACCTTGAAAATAAGGCCAAGGTCACCAAAAGTGACTGGTGTCTGCGTCTTTCCACAATGTAGGCAGAAACCAAATTTGAAGACTTTGGATGCAACGCTTCATGAGATATCGCGTAAACAAGAGTTCAAAAAGTGGTCAAAGTGTTGTGGTGACCTTGAAAATAAGGTCAAGGTCACCAAATCGACTGGCTTCCACATCATCCTCCAATGTAGACTGACACCAAATTTGAAAACATTTGGTCCAACCGGTCATAATAAATGGTGATAACAATAGTTCGAAAAGTGGTCAAAGTGTTGTAGTGACTTTGAAAACTAGATTAGCGTTTGCGGGACACCGCAAAAGCAGAGCAGCTCCGAAACTTAGGGTCTCGCCTTTCCCTGTTCCGCCTTCTCGTCAGCATCAATAAAATGGGAATTCTTTTTAACGAAAGTTTGTTCATTATTCGAGTTATTACTAATCATCACTGGGGTCACTTTTCACAAGTTTGTTCTTAAAACCTATTTCTTCTTTCAAAATTTGATCAAAGGATTAACGTGGCCTTAACCAATATCTCATGACCTTGACCTTTGACCTTCAAGGTCACACCATCAATGATCACTTTTCATCGCGTATAATAATCATGCAATGACTCAAAGTGTTCATAGTTAAAATATGACATATTAACAAAAGCATGCTTAAGTTTCGACCTCACTGTGACCTTGACCTTTGACAGATTTGAGCGAAAACGTTTTCAATTCTTGGTCTTTCTCCATAGTTCATATATACCAAATAAGACCCTAATAGCACAAAAAAAGTTTGAAGTTATCATGTTTACAAGGATTGTTGTAGTGATTTCAGAACTCATGACTTTGACCTTTGACCTTGAATGTGAACATGTCAAAATCATTCACCAGGTGTATAAGAAAGAAATTAAGCTGAGGTGTTAATATCTTCATGGAAAAAAGTTACTTAGTGACCAGTCAGTCAGTCAGTCAGCATGACCATATCTCGTGACCTTGACCTTTAAAATTCAAGGTCACACAATCAGTGATCACTTTTCATTGTGTATCACAATCATGTAATGATTCAAAGTGTTAATAGTTGAAATAAGACATTTTCGCAAAAGCCTGCTTAGGTTGTGACCTCGCTATGACCTTGACCGTTGACGGATGTTAGCGAAAACCTTTTCAAATCTTGGCCTTTCTCCATAATTGATATAGACCAAATAAGAGCCTGATAGCACAAATATTTTTCAAGTTATCGTGTTTACAAGGATTGTTTTAGCAATTTCAAAACTTGTGATCTTGACCTTTGACCTTGAATATGAACATGTCAAAATAATTCCCCAGGGGCATAAGTAAGAAGTTATGTATATGAGGTGTTGATACCTCCTTGGAAAGAAGTTATTTAGTGATTTCAGAACTGGTGACCATGACCCTATCTCGTGACCTTGACCTTTAAAATTCAAGGTCACACAATCAGTGATCACTTTTCATTGTTTATCACAATCATGTAATGATTCAAAGTGTTAATAGTTGAAATAAGACATTTTCGCAAAAGCATGCTTAAGTTGTGACCTCGCTATGACCTTGACCTTTGACGGATGTTAGCGAAAACCTTTCCAAATCTTGGCCTTTCTCCATAGTTGATATACACCAAAGAAGAGCCTGATAGCACAAATATTTTTCAAGTTATCGTGTTTACAAGGAATTTTTTAGCGATTTCAGAACTCGTGACCTTGACCTTTGACCTTGAATGTGAACATGTCAAAATAATTCCCCAGGGGCATAAGTAAGAAGTTATGTATATGAGGTGTTGATACCTCCTTGGAAAGAAGTTATTTAGTGATTTCAGAACTGCTGACCATGACCCTATCTCGTGACCTTGACCTTTAAAATTCAAGGTCACACAATCAGTGATCACTTTTCATTGTTTATCACAATCATGTAATGATTCAAAGTGTTAATAGTTGAAATAAGACATTTTCGCAAAAGCATGCTTAAGTTGTGACCTCGCTATGACCTTGACCTTTGACGGATGTTAGCGAAAACCTTTTCAAATCTTGGCCTTTCTCCATAGTTGATATACACCAAAGAAGAGCCTGATAGCACAAATATTTTTCAAGTTATCGTGTTTACAAGGATTTTTTTAGCAATTTCAGAACTCGTGACCTTGACCTTTGACCTTGAATGTGAACATGTCAAAAAAATAGCCGACTCTTAATATTTATGCATAGCGGTGACCTAGATATCGAAAACGAGGCTAAGCCCGCAAGCTTCCAACATGGCAGACGAAAATGCCGTGATGCGACGTGCGAGTCCGATATCGTATTTCATGAATAGCTTTAATGCAAACTCACAAAAAGTTTTCTACTTTTGCACAAACGTTTGTTGCTCTTATCTGAAGGAGTCCGTGTTAAATTTGACAACGGTGATTAAAACTTTCATTCATAAAGTGCCTTGCTGAAAAGTCAAAGCATCGTGGAACGTTGATTCGCAGATATGAGTACTTGTCAAATATCTCATATTTTTATAAAATTCATGTGATATTATACGATAAGAAACACAATTTTAGGTTGAAAATAGATTTTATGGAGTTTTTTTCACAATCTTTAGTCAGCTAGTCATATTAATGATTTATATTTTCGCTTTTTTCTGACGTTTGTACGTAATCTCGCACATTCGATCAACTTCCAGGAGGCTTGCAATCTCACAATGCGTCACTTGTGCAACTTTCCTATAGAAACAGTTTTATTATCTATGTCATATATCTATCTAAAAACCAAAATAATAATAATACTCAATTTGATATGTTTCTATTTACGAGTTCACGCGCTATACAGACCGATTTTTCAACGGGAAATACACAGCGGGTTGCCATATTATTACGTACATGTGACGTAATCCCATAGACTTACATGTTAAATAGCTCTTGCGGGAATATTTTTCACGGAGTTATTGTTTGTCAATAAATTCTGAAATCTGTACCAAAATATAGGAAATCATCTTAGCTACAGATACATAATTTCCATCTTTTTTTCTGATAATTATTAAGAAATCTACCTCTTATCAAACAACACATATAAAACACCGATCATTAGGTTAACATTGCCGCCAATGGGACATTAGAATCACAAGTTGAACATACGATGTTTAAACAAGTGTCATTCGAAAACTAATCAACTGATAGATGACAGGTAATTATATATATACAACCGAAATGATTACCAATCTGTCTGCAAAATATGACAACAAAGAGACTTTTAGTTAATTTATGAAAATTATTCCCGCAAGAGCTATTTAACATGTAAGTATATGGGATTACGTCACATGTGCGTAATAATATGGCCACCTGCGTGTAGAATTGAACTTATTCAGTAGACTAGGCTGTACGTACATAGTCCAATGCAGGTCTAATGTGCATGTATAATTGTATACATTATATTAAGAGATTTACAAACGAACCTTCTTCAACACAATTTCATTTCAAATGTTTGGCGTGTTTAAGTATATATGATTTTTGTTATAGTTTTAACAATTATTTTAAATTCTGTATTATTGTTATTGCAAATACTTTGAGGGGGAAATGGGTAAAAAGTAAACTTTCAACTGCTCTTTTCATTGGGAAATACAATATTACAACTGCAAATTGGTTCCTGATTTTTTAAAAAAAAAACATCACTCAAATAACAAAATTATATAATATATGTCTGTACCTGAAATCCTAATATCAATTTAGAATTTTATGGATATAATTCGATCATATACATCTTAATCATGTTTTGGACCTGACTCATAAATTTACATGGATTGATCATGTTGATACATGGAATTAAGTTGATCTGTTTTGCTTTAGTAATGATTTTATATTGAGTAGGGGGAACCATATTGAATTATCAAAAGTAACTACATTTTCATATTTTAAGAGTTTGGTTTGACTCAATCTCGTTGATACATGACAAAATAAAGCTACACTTTGTAAACATATTAACAGTCTAGTCTAATTATTATATTTTATCTCTGAAGGGTAGCATATTTTCAAAATGGTCAGATTCCTTTAGATATTATATAATTGCAGCAAATATTAATTAAGATAGTATAGCCTTCTTTATGTAACTAAATCTTATCTAAAACTCCTAAGATATTAATTTTAACTTGACATGTAAATGTTTCATTATTTTTTTTACATATTTTAGTTGAAACTTAGTTCTTTATCTAAAATTTACTTGACCTTTCTGTAAGTTTCCAAGGCATAAACTTGTTTATATATGTCTTCAGCTTCAATGTTAAGAACAAGAACATTCTATAATTTATGGTCGAACTTGCTTTTAATGAAACTTTCTATCTCATTTATGCCAAATCTATTTAGCATTACAAACCATATACGAGTCAGTAATAGTTTAGACCAATTATATAATATGCCTCAAATCTTTTATTCATTATATTTTTACAAGATCTGAATAATGATGTGTATATATATAAACTGACATCAGCACATTCACAAAAAAAATTACAAGTAAACTTCAATCCATTTGTGTACATGTATGGATACATAAATATATAGGACTATTTCTATCCAGATGATATTTGGTTTTGATTGTGACTTTGTCATATTTTTCATCTTATTTGTGAAAATCATCTTATATGGAAATCATATATTACAAATGTACCATGTTAAACAAAATATAAAATATATAATAATATATAATATAACATATTACAATTTACCATATGATATTGTAAGAATTTGAGATAAAATTAAAACTCTAATATTTAATGTTTAATAAACTCAGATAATATTTTGTATACAAAATTAATTTAAGTTATTTGTTTTCTTGATTTTCTGAAGAAATTACAGTTTAAAAAAAAATCATGCAAATGCTTTATATTAAAATTTTATTAAATATATAACTACTTACCTTGCAATTGATTTATTCAAAATATTCACTTCTGCCAGCATGAAAGTACAAGTCAAGAAGGCCTACTACTGAATAATAGGTCTGCTTGAATCAATTCCGCCGGCTAATTTAAGTCAGCACATTTACGAAATTATAATATTATTTTTACATTATTTTTACATTAAGTTTTCACAGAAATCGGCATGGTAAAATAAACATGTTTTTGTCAACATCACTGGTTGGCGAGACACGGCATGCGATTGTTCATGTCGATTGTTCATGTCCAGAATCTGCTACATCGAAGAAGCCGTAAAAATAAATAAGCTCAAAATGTATTTATCATCACGATCCGATAAGGCTTACATCAATATCACAATCATATAATTTAGTAGTACTTTGAATCTAGATTTAAGTATGAAACAGCAATATTAGATCTAGATATTCGTAAACAAAAATCTCGCATGATTTCACGTTTCAATAATTGGCGCAAGTTTACTTCGGCAAACTTTGTCATCCGTTCAAATATTGAATTTACACCACACGTATTTTGAGTAAAATAAACATTTGAGATGTTGTTTTAGCTTTTAGTTCCGTCAGTAACTAGTGACAATGTTTGAAAGTGGTGTAAAACAAACTTTTTTGGCGAAATGTTGCGAGAGAAAATCGCGATAAGTCACTTCCGGGATCACGTTGTTCGTCCATGCGGGCTTAGCCTCGTTTTGGATAGCTCATGAATATTCATAACGTAATATTAAGAGAAGTCTATTCCCCAGGGGTATAAGTAAGAAGTTATGTATATGAGTTCTCAAAACCTTATAAGGAAAAAAGTTATAGCCAATACAAAACGCGCCGGCGGCGGCGGCGGCGATGGAAACTGCACAAAAACTGATAGCAGCTCCAACTTAGTCGGAGCTGCTAATAAGGTCAAGGTCACCAAAATCCCCTGGTATCTGCGTCATCCCCCGTGTAGACTGACACCAAATTTGAAGACTTTGAGTCCAACTGGTAAAGATATATATCGCGTTAACAAGAGTTAGAAAAGGGCTCAAAGTGTTGCGGTGACCTTGAAAATAGGGTCAAGGTCACCAAAATAAACTGGTGTCTGTGTCTTTCCCCAATGTAGGCTTACAACTAATTTGAAGACTTTGGATGCAATGTTTCATGAGATATCGCCTTAACAAGAGTTCAAAGAGTGGTCAAAGTGTCATGGTGACCTTGAAAATAGGGCCAAGGTCACCAAAAGTGACTGATGTCTGCGTCTTCCCACAATGTAGGCAGAAACCAAATTTGAAGACTTTGGATGTAAAGCTTCATGAGATATTGCGTAAACAAGAGTTCAAAAAGTGGTCAAAGTGTCGTGGTGACCTTGAAAATAAGACCAAGGTCACCAAAATTGACTGGTGTCTGCGTCTTCCCACAATGTAGGCAGACATAAAATTTGAAGACTTTGGATGCAACGCTTCATAAGATATCGCGTAAACAAGAAATGTGACGTACGTACGGACGGACGGACGGACGGACGGACGAACGTACGTACGGACGCCGCTGAATACATAGTCCCCCGTTCCGCGTTGCGGCGGGGGACAACTAACCCACCGGGGGTTGTAGAAGCAATCGCGAGGGCCAGTGGGTCAACCAGACCGTGCATGTGCGGGGTTGGCCAGGGCCAGTCCACCGGGGGACTGCCGAGCAAATTAGACCAAAGCACCTTGCATCCCGGACCCAACTAATCCACCGGGGAGTGTAGAAGCAATCGGGAGAGCTAGCAAGTCAATCAGACCGTGCATGTGCGGGTTGGCCAGGGCCAGTCCACCGGAAGACTGCCGAGCGCATTCAACCACAGCACCTAGCATCCCGGACCCAACTAACCCACCGGGGGGTGTAGAAGCAATCGTGATTTAAACTTTTATGAAGGTAGAAAAAAATACAAGTAGCACATGGTCCAAGATGGCGTACTTCAAGCAAACAAGATAGTTTTGCAACTATTTTAAGGAAAAAAAGAAGCAAACACAGTTACACAAATATCAAGACAAGAACAAGGAATGCGATTGCTAAATGCCAAATGCGATTCAGACTAACCAATTTGTCCAGAATGAAGAAAAAAGAGGCTTGAAATCTAGTAACACTGTCATGACCATCTTGCCAGCAGGGAACAGGAAATAGAAATGACATATCACCAGCTAAGGGGAGTTAACTCTTCCTGGACCTGACCAGAGGGGCCCTCTCAAGGATATAGATTGCTCTTTTCTTTTTAATCTTAAGATGTAACCTGTTATGCCACTTTCAGAGGAAAGGACTAAGGCAAACTCAACCCAGAGGGAATGTTTACGCCAATCATTTATACACTTAAATGTTTAGCTCATTAGGCCTGAAAGACCAGATTGGCTTATGGCGGCTTGAATCGTCATCCGTCGTCTGGGGGCTAGAGGATCTAAATTTGTTCATTTGGTCCTAACCCCCTGTCATATGTGGGCGTTGCAGGCGTTATTAATGAAAACTTTTAACAACTTTTTCTCTGATACCAATTAATTGACATAGGAAGCTGAAATTTTCAGATTAACAGTTTTATTACATAAAGAATTTAATTTGTTCATCTGGTCCTGACCGTCATCAAATATGGTAGAAAGATGCTTCAATAATGATAAGACCATGGGACAGGGAGGGGTGTGGGGGTCTTAGGGATGTTTTTTGTACAATCCTCTAACAGGGACAAAACAATAGAGCTTACACCTTATGAATAAAAGATATTGTTATGGATATCCATTTCTTCTTTATTGTTTGCACAATGTTTATTGGATGTTCATTCTAACCAACATCAGATTTATAAATAGTGAACCTATAAAGAATATACTTGTGTCTTATTCCATAGATTAAGGTCTATAATTTATGTTTTTGTTGACTTATCTTGATCAATGTGGATTATGAATTGTAAAATGTGATGACATGGTGTTGCCTTATATTTGATAAGTTACTCTTTACCTTCGAGAAAATAAATATATTTATAGTTAAAATAGTTTAACTTGTTAAAACAGTTTATAGTTACAATAGTTTACATTCAAAACAGTTTATATATTACCTGAGGCCTGTCGTGTTCCTTGTGCAGTGTTTGTCAACATAGAACCCCCGACACGATGTACACGACTGGACCCGGAAGAGGATGGAACTAGACTTGATCTTGTCGCTTCTGACCCAGGAGTAACACTTCCACTTTCAGACTTAACAATTTCAGCTCCGGAAGTTATTGTTTCAGGATTCAAAGTACACAGTTGACCAGATCTTGATGTTCCTTGTTCTGTACTTCGTGCTTCTTCAACTTCTAGAGCAGTTGTGGACGGATTTATACAAGTGTCTGTTTTTTGCAGAGTTGAAGTAGATGTTTTCTGACCTGACATGACATTTGAATCGCTCGTGCTTGTTGCTGACACATCATCTTGCTCGTCTTCAGAGTCAGATTTCAGTGAAGATTCAGAACTCTCATCTTCAGTGACAAGACTCATCTCTTCCAAATCAACTTCATCTTCAGTGTCTGAATCCATGGTAGGTTTTGTGTATACACTGAAACAAAGACATGTAGATGAAGTTTGAAGCGTGGTTTGATCAATTACAATTTGCATGAAATAAGCAAATTAATGATACAGCTTTTGGGGGACAGCAATTCTGGAGGACAAATAGAAAAAAGAGCCATTGGCTTGAAGCTCATCAGGAATTATATAGTTTATTATATATGAGGAAAAGATTAAGATATCACTTGATAAGGCATTGCCCACTCATCAAATTAAAAATTATATTATATTTGTTTCAAATTGATCCACATCTAACCAAGTCTCAAACACAGCATGTAACACAGCACAGAAGTAACCTGAAACCTCAGTATTAGCACTAACAAGTTAAGCTAACTCTCTTCCAGGGAGCGGTCACTGCCCAGGTTTCACAATTCAATTATACAACATGCAGACGTCGGACTCACAGCCAGTGAATTATATATTTTCATTGTTGTTTTCCCCACACTTAATTATTTTTCTGTACTGGAGAAGAAGATGTGGTGTCATGGTCTCATGTACCTACTTCTTATAGTCTTATCTTACTATTTTATTACCAGTCATATTCAGTTCACATATCTCAACTAAAATTCAATTTATTCCTTTGCGGCGGGTCACAATATTCATTTGATAGGCCATTCAATAGTTCTCATTTCACATTGTCAAAAGTCAACATATATATTTCACATTCTTTTTTAATAAGATTAACTGCAAGGTTACTCTCTTTTCTCATTTCTGCATTTCTCGAACCACATATGTGCATGTTAGGACTATCAAATTAAAAGATGAGATGACTTTCCCTCACGTCTTTTATCAAGCATTACTTCTATTGAAGAGTATATAAAATCTCAAAGTTCAAAACTCTTTGCAACAGGTTGTTTTAGGCTGTGGCCCATATTTGCCCATAATTTGGGGTCACAGGTTCACCAAATCTACAATTTAGAATCCGCATCTGTACATAACATTTCAGCTTTGTAGAGCTTTCAGGACTGGAGAAAAAGATGAAAATGGGTCATGATGGAGTCACAGGCTCCCCGAATCTACACTTTGGAATCCCCTTCAGCCAAGGAGTCTGTACATAAAATTTTAACCCTCTAGCGTGAAAGAGACCGGAGAAAAAGATGACAATAGCCTTTTAGGCCTTGAGCCTTTGATCCCTACTTAGGGTCACGGGGTCACCAAATCTACAATTTAGAATCCCCATTGGTCAAGGAGTCTACACATACCATTTCAGCTTTCTGGGCCTTTTGATACTGGAGAAGAAGAAGATGAAAATAGGTTTTTAAAGATGTGACCCCTTTGAAAATTTACGGATGGACGGACGGATGGACAGACCCCATGCCAAAAGATTAAGCTATGAGCGAAAAATGGCATCAATAAAATGGGCTAAAAAGGATTACTCTCCAAAGAGTCCTATAACAATATGGCTATGTTTGATTCTATACATATTTACATTCTTTACATACTTATCATCCGTCAGACAATGGAGAAGTGCTGTAAGGTTTTATAAGCATCTAAGTTTCATGGACCAAGAGCGATTTTTATTCAAGATTTTTAAATGGACACATACTCAAGCTGAGCGTCGTAAACGCAACTGGAACAAACGGGTTCATGATAAATTGAAGAGGTTAAACCTGGAACACTTCATAACTGTCAACGATTTCAATGTATGTTTTATAACGTCTACAGTATGCTCACAACTGCTGGAGAGTTTCAGAGCCACCAGGATCAGGAGGAAACAAGCTGCGACTCTACAATACTCTTAAGAGCGACATCTATGCTGAACATTACATACTGAGCTCCATCCCCAGAAGTAACCGAAGTGCCTTAGCAAAATTCAGAAGTGGAGTAGCCCCAATTCATATAGAGATTCGTCGATATACCAATACCGGTACACCTATCGAGGAAAGAACATGTTTTCACTGCAAGAATGAAGTTGAAGACGAAGTTGGTGTCTTGCTACATTGTCCCCTTTATAATGATATACGTCTTAATCAGTTAAACAAATGTTTACACTATTGTTCTACTTTTAATGATTTTACTGATTTACAGAAAGTTAGTTTCATCTTAGCCAATGCGGATATTGCTTTTTATTCTGCCAAAACCTGCAAGCTTTTATTGCAGAAACGGACCCAAGTTTTATATTGTTTATAATAACTTTTTTTTTTTTATTTTATGGTGTAAATATATACATATATTTTTAATATTAACTCACTCTTAGTTATATACATATATTATATTACTTTTCACCTAATGTATTTTATTACAATGCTGTTTTATATTTATTTACGGGTAATCTATGTTTACCTTTTATCACTATAGTCTCTCGTAACCCTAAATGGGTAGCCCACTGTTTTAAATTGTACCTGTATATAAATGTATAGATCTATTTTAACTATGTAATGTGAGGTGAGACTTAAATCAATTATCTATCTGTCTGTCTGTCTACAATAGTCATGTAAATACTCACGGACCTGACTCTGTTGGCGGTCTGTCCTGATCTCGACCTGTGGTCTCGGTCAGGTCAGACCGTCGAGGGAGTCAGGTCTCGAGTCCTTGTATTTCACATAATGACCTCACTATGAGTTTTTAAGTGCATAACATCTTCTAGTCCTAGGAGAAATCGTCTTGGCATTTGAGTTTGCACAAGTGCCCAATTAGAAACTAGAATCTTTGTTCTTTCCCATCAATGCAGTCACGGCAGTTTAACAGGTGATTACGGCCTGAAACCACATGTCTGAAAACTTGGTCTAAATCGGCGATTCGGCCATAGTGGCGTGAGAACACACCTGGGTACAAAAGGCCATTTCTGGTAATCAGCCTTTTCTCTTTGCGACAACTGCTTTGTAAACTGCTGTATAAAGAGAATTGTACCATGCCCACACGTAGGTCCCTTTGATGTCGCCCGTGGTGTATCTAATAGTTACACCACGGCCTCAAGTAACCTTTGACCGTACCTATCTAATTGGCTTGCTGCAGCTTAGCAAGCCACGCCTATCGTTCACGCCCATAAGGAATTTGCCTGAACAGGATGTTAATCTTCTAAAAACAATACAAAAGTTGAGCCATGGACTCTAGCTCATCAGGCATTAAACAATAAACTAAATAAATTTCAAAATGTAAATTTTCCAGGAGAATTTATCTCAGATATAACAAATTTTAAGTACTTGATCAAAAGACGAAAATAGTTTTTTTAGGTTGTCACCAAATCAACAATTTAGAATCCGCATTAGCGAAGGAGTTTGCACACAACATGTAAGCTCTCTAGACCTTTTGGAACTTGAGAAGAAGATGAAAAAAGGTTTTAAAGGTTATGACCCCAATCGGCGTCACAGGGTCAAGAAATCTACAATTAAGAATCCTCATTAGCCAAGGCAGCTGCATACAATTTTCAGCTCTCTAGACCTTTCGGAAAAAAGATGAAAATGGGTTTGTATGACCCCTGATAATGTCCAGAAATCTAAAATTTAGAATCCCCATTAGCAGGGGAGTCTGCTCACAACTTGTCAGCTCTCATCCCACCCGTGACTCGACATTTTGGCAGTATGAAACTGAATGATTTCAAATTCATTTATCCCGCGCAGATCACTTGCAGGTTTTGACAACGTGCAATGTGGGCGTGGTACAAAGCAGTTACTTCATCCAATCACTCGAGATAGATCCAATTACACCACACGTGATCGCTGTTTGATTGAAAGCTGAATTTGAGTCTCGGACTAACGTCCTCGACAAATTCAGCTGTCAATCAAACAGCGATCAAGTGTGGTGTAACTGGATTCATCTCTCGTTTATGGATGAAGTAACTACTACTAAGATGTTGCCATGTTAAGAGAAAGAGGTGAGTGAGTGAGTGAGTGAGTTGGGGTTTAACGCCGCTTTCAAGAGTATTTCACTTATATCGCGGCTGCTAGTATTATGGCAGGGAGAAAGCCCGCAACGCCATGTGGCTATGCATTGCGATGAAACCTGCGAGCAGCGGCTGGAACTAGCGAACCATGGGTGGTACTGCGCTGAAATTCAGTGTAGCATTGCACCCAAACCTTACTGCGTGTAGAACCGTTCTCTACTGCAGACAAAGTTGCCGTGCCCCTGGCGGGATTCGAACTCCGGACCTCTTGATCCGAAGCCGAACGCGCTAACCACTGCGCTATCCCGCCCCCAAGAGAAAGAGGTGTTGTATATTGCGATTTTAAGTTTGTATTTTACAAGTTACTTAAACCATATCCATCAAATTCAAATTATGTTATACATCATTTAGACGTAAATGGAAAAATCGATATGCATCAATAACCTTAAACTGTGCTTAATTCATGAAAAGAGAGTGAAATTTGGGGAGCTTGTTTACTTTGTGCATCGATTTTCAATATGAAAAATAACAACTATCACCAAATAATGATATGCATTAGTATAACAAAGAGGGCTTGAAACGCACCTACCTAGTGGAAATTATCATGTTAAAATGTCATCCCTTGCTCGTCATCCCTTCAGGATGACGCATCGGAAATCCCCGTTTAAAAATAGCCATGACGACAGATGTTGCAATAATTATCTCAGTGGACAGTGAGTGTGATTCAGGTCACCGAGCAGGCTTGTTACACACTGTAATGGCATGATGTAAACATCTCACTAGTTTGATTTGTTAACCATGCTTAGCAAACAATGATGATACTCCACACCATTGAATATGAGTGGAAGCTAGCTCGCCTCTCCAAAGGTCTGTTAAATAACGTACACCAGACGTCACCTATATTCGAGACTCGTATCAGCTTAACACCACAGCCAGCGTGTTTACCTGTATAGTCCCATAGGACCATTTATGTGCCCCTCCATCAAAACCCCATCAAAACCCCCTATAGTGCCATAGGACCATTTATGGTACAAAACTATGACCCCACTGACCCCCGCTATTTTTTTAAAATAAAGATCAAATCAAGTTGACAATAGTTTTGGCAGAAACCCTGTCAACTATGCTTCAATTTGATACCACTTTTGTGCAATATAATTAAATATTAACAGAGATATCATGAATTTCACAAACAACTGTGATCAACAAAGCTAATCCCCTCTGCCATGGTGCCATTGTCTACCTCTCTAGTCTCTACATTGCATATCTAAATGTATAGAAATATTACAGTAAAAGAACAATGTAACACAAACAACCAAATTCACCAAAACAATCTACAGTGTGTCTAGTTTTGAAATCACATGCAAATAATTAAAAAAAGGCTTTCAAGTTAACAAGAACGGACCCTGCAACCCATAACCAAGAAATAAATGTCAGCTTTGAATAATGGCTATCTATGTTGAGACTACAGGTAAACCGCTATGATGCAAAACCTGTATCAATATATTTGTATGAAATGTACACAGAAAATTAAACACGAATTAATTTATAGAAATAAATTTCATACAAGAAAATACAACTCAGCAAGTAGTAACATGTATAAAACATGCCAAATAGTTTATTTGAAATTCGGGTATCGACCATTGTTTACTCCAATTGAAATGTAAACAAATGGCCTGTCAACTTGGCTAGCGAGGGGAGCATGCCTAATGATCATTATGATATTTTGATACATTAACGATTTGTTTTACGAAAAAGAATGGCAGAATATTTTGCTCAAATTGATTTTAGATCTGTAGGTGAATTCTACAGTGTAAACCCCCGTATGTCACAGTGATACGACTTGTGTCAAATCAAGTAAAGGCTTCGTGTCAATGACAAATTTGGCTGAACTAAATAAAGTTGCTACACGATTCGCGATTTCAATATTTTTCTGTCCCGTTTACGTGGAACAAAATGGCAACATTACCTGAAAATACTATCAAAAGATAGAATTTTTATTTTTGTTTATGTTTCTGTCCGTGATTTTCTTGTTTGATGCGTTCAACACAGTAAAACTTCCGTATTGAAATGCAGTGTAAATTGTACCTCGCGGGCCTTTGTTGTCAAAATGGCGGTGACACTGCAGATACCACTTTCCGGAAATCTTATTCCAATTAACTAATATGTTACGGACATCTGATGGATATAATGAAATTAATAATGATATTCATTGAACCTTTACAATTTATGTTCGCTTTTATATTTACTATTTATATCAGAAACTGTATTGAACTGCAAATGTCAAGTGTATTGCTCAATGAAATCTAAAAACATTGACAAACATAATGTATTTACCCATCTAAAGACAACGGGAGAAAAGTGTCAAGCAAATGTTATCTTATCATATATTTGATTGAAAGCTGGAAGGGGTATTTCAATACATAATTTTTAGGGAAATATAACCAAAGGACTATGAGAGTTTGAATGAAGTTACAATGGAATGTTTTATCTGGCGCGAAACAATGTTCAGCTGTCGGGGAAACAGCACGAGAGATGATACATGACGTTGGCTATGCTTGATTCGGGACCCGGCGCACTACCCGGCGTACGCCGCCGGAAGCGGCGCAACCGGCAAATCACTTGATTGGAACCCGGCGTACGCCTTAGGCGTACTCCGAATGCGCCGGTTGGAAATGACCGGCGAAGGCGGCGTGTAATGGCGGACAAATGTTACCCTTGCGACATTCAATAACCCTTTTGTTTATGAAGTTGCGTTGTACAATTAAATAGTTGACTGATTTATTTTTAAATGTCATTGCTTATTTAAAACATTGCATTACACGCTAATAAAATATTAATCAATGTTTTGAAATAATTTTAAAAAAATAGTTATATAATATAAATGATATGTTTTTTAAGCTAGTTTGAGGGATGATGACGTCTTCCTGTCTGTACGCCGATACACTTGTTTCAACTGAGCCTAGTAGAGGAACGGCGTACGCCGGACATGTGACCGGTGTATACGCCGCCAAAACGAATCAAGCATAGCCGTTTATCACGCGAGTCTTGACGTCATATCCACAACGTGCTTGTAGATATTTCGGGAAAACCCACGTCGCGGACGAAATGTTATTTATATCAATTTTGAATTATGAAGATGTAATAAAGTGACAGCTCCTTTGGCACTGAACAATCCGTTGATATTGTAATCGTCCACGGGACTGACACCCGACTTGATCAAGTTAGATGCACTTATTCTCATGAATATTCAAGAAGGGTGCAACACTGAACAAAAAGTAAGCTAAACAAAGATTAATATTATCCAAATTTACATATTTTTACAAGAAGAGGGTACCAGTAGAATGATTAGCTTTTTGGGAAACAGAAAATATGAAAAGTTAGGTATATAAATTGAATACAATGAATTTGTTGTCAGATTTATATACATTTGTTAAAACATAGTGTATTTTCAATAATAACGCAATTTTCATGGGGTTTTTTTCTGTGAATTTATTTTATTATGAAAATATTTCCAAATTTCAAATTTAGAATATTCTACAATAAATTGTTACTTGTATTGGCAATTAAATAAACAATTATAACTTAATAAATATAACAGTAAAATGTATTTAGAATTTTCAAATTTATATTATAAAAATAATTATTAGTTAAAAAGCTAATGGCAAACATCAATTCTAAAAAAATTGTTTTAAATTATTGTTCAAATTAAAAATTAATTCACAAATATTATTGTATAACCTTGAAAAAGTCTTATGATGCATACTACAAATTTGTGAATTGACTAAATAATATGTTGGGACATGTCTCCATTATTAACATTAATAATTTATTAACCCCTTTTCCCAAGCAGACATTTATTATTTTAAATCCATGCTTAATTTTATTACTTTGGGAAAATTCATTTTAATTTCTCTTTGTCATCTAGTAAAAAATGTTGAAAGGTAAAGCACCAGGTAATGAGAAACAATAAATATTTTTATGTGACATTTGCTTAACAATATATTTTTAAAAGAATTGTGTTTGAATGTAGGAACATGTAAATACTTTTTAAATAATAATTTCTAGCCGTTGTTGTTATTTTTTATGACCTAAATATTATTTTTTCTATTATTTTTTTTTACGTTAGAGCATATATCATAATTACTTTTTTTTTTTACAAAATAAAACTTAAAACTTTAAAACGTGCATAATTGATGATGCAAATCTGGTGAAATTTAAATTTTGTTTATGTTTGTCCTTGATAAAAAAAAAGTTGAAGTGACAGTCTCATCAGTTCAAATGATCTTTTGTCATCGACTCGGAAGTTGTGATGATCAAAGGGGAGACATTGCAGAGCAGGGGCATGGCCTGCGAAAGATCGTCATTGTTTATTGTTGGTGTCACGTAAATTGAAATGAACTAACAGATAACACTCTAAATCTTAAAAAAATTGGTGTATTGCAAGTCAACTACAAAAACAAAAGAGTATACGACGACTACGTTCCCGCCATATTTATTGCGCCAATGTGCGGGTGAAGTGGGCGGGGCTTATGCGATGAACAGCGGGCCTACGTCTGGGTTCGAGATACATGTCGGCTTTACATGCGTTCTGAAAGCATGTACTTCCGTGTCTAGTAAGGACATAAAATCTACTTGGTAGAGAATGTAATTCGAAGCTTTCGTCTAATTTTGGAGTAACATTTATTTATGGTATTTTCAGTTCGTTTACCGAAACACCAAGTTGTCTACGGCAACTTTTACAATTTTCATTTGACTTCGGAATTCCGTGAAATAAACGTTCTGCAATGCAATTTTCGCTTGATAGATACATATTTTAGTGAATGATGTGTGGTGTACACATCTGCCATGATTCAAGATATGTTCATGATTGAAATCACACCCTGATGATAAAAATAGTTTGCAAACGGAATGCAGTGTAACCATGATGCTAAAACTGCCGTGAACCGGCACGGACATATTTCCCCCACTTTTGTTGTAATGATCGCCATGGATTTTCGCTTAAAACGCCAATGGAAAAATATTACACATGGATGTCTATGTATTCTAGTTTGCAAATCTATTTCAATTTAGTACTTGAGATCGGTATAGACCGACCATTAGACACTTGTTTATACCCTTGCATTTCTAGCTATCAAAATGTTTTTTACCCACTGAAAACGGGTCTCGCTTATGGACTAATGAAACACGACATTAATTTCCTTTCAAAGGTTTCCTAAATTTATACCATTCTAAGCTAGAAACAATAGCTATCAGTTGGTGAAATCTCAGTCACTATGCTTGTATTTCGCAAAAGTACGAAAGGTTACCATGCACAGTACATTTTACGGTCATTGTTTGTCAATGACGTCACAATGAACAATGTTCAACAAAATGGTTACAAAAAGATACCTTGTATTATTTCGTGAACTAAAGGTCGCATGTAGAAAGTAAACACACCAGCGTGATCACTGACTTTTTCTGTCTCGAAAAATAACAATTAAATTACATTTTTGAACACATGAATTTATTTCCAAGCTAGTAAACAAATATATACGCATACGTGGCCATTGGTAATTTACGCGAAAAACGTCTTTGCCGTTTATAATAAATGCTTATTCGTTTTTATTCTAAATATTTATAACAAAAAAATACATAGGTAGAGAGACACCTAACTTGGTATCCTTCAGTTAAAATTTCATGATTTTATAAACATGAATAACGCCCTGGTGACACTTTATGTACAACGTTGACCTAAATCTTGAGTGACTCAAAAAAGTTAGCGGCACTGTGTGAGCGCATAGCGTAAACGGCCGGGCACTAAGAGGGTTAAACAAGCCAAGACATGAATGAACTTGTTGATCGGCCAGTGCAGTGAGGCGCGAATGTAGGACGGGTCTATTGTGTGAATGGGGTTATTTACAATAGTCGGCATATCCATGTTAGGCTTACACGAGGAGAGAATTACAGCCTGTCACCCCTCGCATGGCTTTAGTAGGGAAGGATAGGGTGTGTGTATCGGATTCTCGCTGACAACCTAACATGAACTCTCCCAAGTTACACAAGGAAGAGTTGAAGTCTTTGTTCATCATAGAACATCTCTCACCCCATATTAGTTACTTATAGGTTGTAATCACTTGTGTAGCAAACAACTATACATAACACGAAAACGTATTGGTTTTATATACTATTTAATATCCCCAGTTCATTCAGGTCAGTTAGAGTCGGGGATCTATCTCACACTGACCTTTACAATAGCAATCATCAACTAGAATTGTGGATATACATTACAACGTATTTACATTATCTACATCACTGGCTTTAACCCATTAATTGAATTTCTTGGGCCAATGAAGCCATTTCACAAAAATGTTTATTGACGCCTCGGCATTATGTATTGGGTTTATTATGTACGTAGTATTTAAGTACTAACACAGTTAATAAACATCATTTGGTCTCAGACAGCCTAACAGTACAGATACAAAGACAGGGAGCTCCTCTCAGCCAGAATATTTATATAGACAAGATGGAGATACCAAAAATTAGCAAGAAGAAATCCATACATGGACTGAAAATGAAACGATTGAAACCGAAGGTGATAAAAATTCATTTCATTTCATTACTACAACAGAAGCATGTCCCCCCTGGATCCGCTAGTGCACCTAGCTTTAAATTTTGACTACTGCCGATACAAATGTTTCGGAAAATATCCAAGATGTGTGTGTAATTATATTCCAGATAAACAAATAAATTAACACGATCAGGCCTGCGTTAAAACGAGGTATAGTGGCGACAACTACGCGGCCGCCAGTGACACATTTACAAATGTATGTCATGTAGATCTAGAATCCAGTAACTCGCTACCACAAGCTATTGTGAGTTCCAACATTTATAAGTGAGTCCCTGAATAAGAAAGCAAATAATACAGTCCAGGGGACTCGCAGCTTAAATTGTGATGATTTTAAAAAAAAGTTTGATGAGTATTGATGCAGGACTCGGGGGTAAATGTTCCCCGTCACCATGATCACAGAGTCGTTCAAAACCGCCGCTGGGAGGTGCACCCCTGCATTAATATAACTATGTATTGTCAAATAGAACGGTTGTAGTTATGTATTTACCTTAAAATGTCATCATAACAGCGTCGAGATAATATTTCCTGAAGCCTTAGATCAAGGACGTATATCACATCTAATTCCTTTCTTAGATATAACACGTAATGGCGATTTGGAATTTGAAGGGGATTCCCCTTTGCACACGGCACCTACAATCCAGCACGTAGGCGAATGAACACAATACCAACACTGATGTGAGCAGTTAATACTGTTCTCTGATCATATCATATCTGATTATACTAAAATTAATATTAGAGCTATCAAAATAAAATAAACTATGTCAGAACGTATTTATTAAGTTTATTTGTGCAACGAATTTGACTTTGTTGTACATTTGATGTGGAACTATGTTAGTATCGTTTAGATTATCCCTTGTTACGTAGTTATTTGGTTTGGTTGTGTAGGCCTATATGTACCACAGGGGTTCGAATCGCTGTTTTGACAATATTTTCCAAATTCTGGAATTTTGCAATCATAACCTGTTTATGTACGATATAATGCGCTTATATTCCAAATTGGAGCGAAATTGGTTAAGCAATAATGATTTGAAACAGATATTCCAGATTGATTTCACTTTCTAATGTTCTTAAAGGAACTGATTCATATCGATGATATTTACCTTTTTAATTGATGTATGTCTAGCAATATTATCTAATGTCGAGCAAAAATAGTAAATGTTTCAGTGCATTTTAATATCTGAAGTGTATATTTTGTCAGATGTTCCGCAAATAAATGTATACATAGTGATTCAAACTCAAATATGATAGTTACTTGTTGGTGGTACTGTTTATATGAATAATATCCCTTTTCCTTTGATGATGATTTACCCCCATTCTACATGTCATGTTTCCATGCTGAGAAAGTGTTTCAGTTGCATAAGGGATTAGAACATGAAGATTATATGGAAAACAACTTCTTACATGTGAAAATACATAATGTTTCGGATTAAATACTAACTCCTCATCAGGTGGGATATGAGAAATACCAAAATAGAATACATGTATATAGCAAAGGAACCAAAGGTGAGGAAACTATCAGAGATTTTAAATTGTATGAGATGTTACACTATGAGGTTTGCAATATTAACAGGACTGGAGTAAATACTTGATTGCAAAATAAGCAATGATAGGTACGAATAAACTAAAGGTACCTTATGTAACATTCACAGTGGTGTAGTGGTTAGCATTTCCGCCTCTCACGCCAACGGCCCGGGTTCGAATCCCGGTGGAGAACCAAACATTTGTGACCTAGGTTTTATAGTGTGTTGTGTCCTTGGGCAAGTAACTTCATCCACATTGCACTCACTTCACCCAGCTGTTAAAATGGATACCTGAACACGGGAATGTATATATAGGCGGCATCAAAAGTACGATTCCTTAAGTAATAATTAATACAGTCCAGGGGACTCGCAGCTTAAATTGTGATGATTTAAAAAAAAAGTTTGATGAGTATTTGATGCAGGACTCGGGGGTAAATGTTCCCCGTCACCATGATCACAGAGTCGTTCAAAACCGCCGCCGGGAGGTGCACCCCTGCATTAATATAACTATGTATTGTCAAATAGAACGGTTGTAGTTATGTATTTACCTTAAAATGTCATCATAACAGCGTCGAGATAATATTTCCTGAAGCCTTAGATCAAGGACGTATATCACATCTAATTCCTTGCTTAGATATAACACGTAATGGCGATTTGGAATTTGAAGGGGATTCCCCTTTGCACACGGCACCTACAATCCAGCACGTAGGCGAATGAACACAATACCAACACTGATGTGAGCAGTTAATACTGTTCTCTAATCATATCATATCTGATTATACTAAAATTAATATTAGAGCTATCAAAATAAAATAAACTATGTCAGAACGTATTTATTAAGTTTATTTGTGCAACGAATTTGACTTTGTTGTACATTTGATGTGGAACTATGTTAGTATCGTTTAGATTATCCCTTGTTACGTAGTTATTTGGTTTGGTTGTGTAGGCCTATATGTACCACAGGGGTTCGAATCGCTGTTTTGACAATATTTTCCAAATTCTGGAATTTTGCAATCATAACCTGTTTATGTACGATATAATGCGCTTATATTCCAAATTGGAGCGAAATTGGTTAAGCAATAATGATTTGAAACAGATATTCCAGATTGATTTCACTTTCTAATGTTCTTAAAGGAACTGATTCATAGCGATGATATTTACCTTTTTAATTGATGTATGTCTAGCAATATTATCTAATGTCGAGCAAAAATAGTAAATGTTTCAGTGCATTTTAATATCTGAAGTGTATATTTTGTCAGATGTTCCGCAAATAAATGTATACATAGTGATACAAACTCAAATATGATAGTTATTTGTTGGTGGTACTGTTTATATGAATAATATCCCTTTTCCTTTGATGATGATTTACCCCCATTCTACATGTCATGTTTCCATGCTGAGAAAGTGTTTCAGTTGCATAAGGGATTAGAACTTGAAGATTATATGGAAAACAACTTCTTACATGTGAAAATACATAATGTTTCGGATTAAATACTAACTCCTCATCAGGTGGGATATGAGAAATACCAAAATAGAATACATGTATATAGCAAAGGAACCAAAGGTGAGGAAACTATCAGAGATTTTAAATTGTATGAGATGTTACACTATGAGGTTTGCAATATTAACAGGACTGGAGTAAATACTTGATTGCAAAATAAGCAATGATAGGTACGAATAAACTAAAGGTACCTTATGTAACATTCACAGTGGTGTAGTGGTTAGCATTTCCGCCTCTCACGCCAACGGCCCGGGTTCGAATCCCGGTGGAGAACCAAACATTTGTGACCTAGGTTTTATAGTGTGTAGTGTCCTTGTGCAAGTAACTTCATCCACATTGCACTCACTTCACCCAGCTGTTAAAATGGATACCTGAACACGGGAATGTATATATAGGCGGCATCAAAAGTACGATTCCTTAAGTAATAATTAATTAGCACCTTGAGCATGCATTGAGCATGGGTATGTGCGCATTATAAATATACTGTTATTATTATTCATAACAACGACTAACAGCGATAGTTTAGCATATCGATATATAGGTCTATAGTAATCAATTGACGAGTGAAATTATAGTTATGTGGCTTGGTCGCTGTGGAACTATATATGTGAAATTTCTTTGCAATGTACCTCATCTAATAGATCATATCGATTTGTCAGAGTTTATTTTTCTTCTTACGGTTAGATGTAACACAGTCGTGAAATACGGCATTTATAGGTTAAAATATTCTTAGTTCCACCGTTGACGTTATAAAACAATATAAGATACTTACGGCAATAAAACACAGGTCAATGGGACCGACAGCGTGCTTTATGAGACAATAAAACATGCTCGTGATTTTAGACGTTAGTTAGGGCGTCGCTTAGCAAATGACGTCATAATTTACGTCACTTTGACTGTTCAGTGCCAGAGAATGTGTTCTACGACGGGAGGCATTTGTATTTTCAATATATAGTTCGTACAAACAACATAATGTCTTCACGGTTTTTATATAAACTATGGTAACTTTTTAAGGGCATCTCATATAAGAAATAGAAGAATCGTTGTTGTGCTTTATCGCTGCGCCCTTCGTGTTTTATGCTCCCTGCTATGTTTTATTTAAGAAATAGAAGACGAGTTGGCGTGCTTTATCGTTGAATATAAGATACCCACGGCAATAAGACACAAGCGGTCAATGGGACCGACGGCGTGCTTTATGAGACAATAAAACATGCTCGTGATTTTAGACGTCAGTTAGAGCCGTCGCTTAGCAAATGACGTCATATTTAACGTCACGTTGATTGTTCAATGCTAGCGAATGTGTTCTACGACGGGAGACATTAATATTTTTGAAAAATAGTTTTTACAAACAACATAATTTCTCCACGGTTTTTTAATATAAAAGCGAGTTACTGTTAAAGGGCATCTCATATAAGAAATAGAAGACTCGTTGTTGTGCTTTATCGTAGAATAAAACATAGCAGAGAGCATAAAACACTCAGGGCTGCGCCCTTCGTGTTTTATGCTCCCTGCTATGTTTTATTCAACGATAAAGCACGCCAACTCGTCTTCTATTTCTTAAATAAAACATAGCAGGGAGCATAAAACACGAAGGGCGCAACCCTGAGTGTTTTATGCTCTCTGCGATGTTTTATTCGACGATAAAGTACAACAACGAGTCTTCTATTTCTTATATGAGATGCCATTAAACAGTTACTCGCTTTCATATAAAAGCCTTGCAGATATTACGTTGTTTGTATATATAAGTTTTTTGAAAATATTAATGCCTCCCGTCGTAGAACACGTTCACTAGCATTGAACAATCAAAGTGACGTAACATGTGACTAGAATAGTTTTTTTTATACATTTGTACCCCAATTGCCTCCCAAGTATAAACTTAGCATAGTATTCACGTTGTTAACTATAGGATATACATAAACAAAAACTAAGGCTGAAAATGTTTTGGTTCCCCGACCGGTTTCACACTATTCAGTGATCATCAGGGGATCTTTATTACGTTGTCTTTCTATGACGTCACAGAAACAAAGGTGCATAACTCAAACAATGTACACAAATGCCTAGCCTCTCAAGAATCTCACAAAGTATATACTTAGCTAGTATAGTATTCACAGTATTACCTATAGCATGTTCTGTGACGCTCGGAACGTGCGGTGTTTGTTACCAAGTGTATAAATATATATTTAATTATTTTCAAACATACTTCAAACGACCGATACTGGTCGAAATGAGCTCATCGTATTAGAGAAGATTGATGCAGTCAAACTCATACAAATATACACACACACAAAACAGATTATTTGGAAGCGTCACCTGCTTACCAAGATATCGCAGTTCAAAGTTAGTAAAACTAGCCTAACCGTAGCATGGAGCATAGTGTTCGCTAGCGATTTAATGTGATGTCATACACATGAATTGCTTACAATGAAATCCTTTGGCGATTTGTTGATTTACGTCGATGTACACCCATGTTTAAAAAATTCTCTAACAATAGGCCTATATGTGGCTGGATTGTATTGAATGCTGAAAAAAAGTCCATACATAAAATTTTCACATTGGACGTTTAAAAATAAAGTTGACTGGTCGAAAATCAGTAGAATTAATCGTTTAAGGTACTGGTACAATCTTTGATGTTTTCCACATTTCAGGGATGAGAAGACAAATTATGACAATTGATACACAAACGACAAAATACTGCACACAATTGATAACAACAAAGTTTCAGGACATGTCACCTAAACCACCTGGACCGGTGCTTTCTTGATTTTGAGTTTTGAAAGCTGAAGCTTAATAATTAACAGTTTCTGGTGAGAATGTTGTCCGCGTCGTTATTCTATATTTAGTCAATCACAGCAACCCGTTTCGCTACTGAAGTCACGGATATTGCAGTTTCAGTTTGTCTTTACCACAAAATGATCGCTTCTTCTCATTAAACAGCAGTTTCAGTTCTTTCGTTACCAAAGACTTATTGTTTGGGAAAATCTTGATGACCTTTCCCGGGATGATACTGTCTACACAGAAGTTGATGTAGCTGGTGATAGTATCAGCAATCGCACATGGGTCGTCGCAATTGCTGAAGAACATGTCCAAAGCAGCCTTGAAGTCTCTGTTCGAACTGTGGATCCAATGACTTCAAACTTTTAGACTGCTTCGTCTGAGTCTTCAGTACCTGTCTGTAAGATGGTATCAAATAAACAGTTGTGAGCTGAAACTCCGAGCGGAGGTTTGGCATTTGCTTGACACACTTGACATGCTGCTCAGAGCTTGGTAAAGCAGATTTTTTATTTGAACCGTTTGAATCGCAAAGCACAATCTTCGGGGCATTGGGAATGATCGACTCAAGTCTCTGGATATGATTTTGCACAATTGAAACAGCGTTATTGTAATTGGGACTTGGTGGAATGTACACAAGAACAACACAAATATATGTCCGAATTCCCGGGGTTGATACGAAGGTCTTAGTGATACCAAAAGTTGTTCCATATCAGGGGTACACAGTCTGTCTCTGATGACATAGTTTTTGCACAACTGCTCATTTACACAAATTCATACACCACCACCGATAGTCTTGCCCAAATTCTCTAACAGTCTGTCTAATCGTTTTGGGAAATCCGGGAAGTGCAAGGGCACTGTCGTCGATTGCGCTGTTGAGCCTTGGTAAAACACAAAGGAAAACTAGACATCTACTGTTTCTAACATCCCCACGAGACATTATAAGTAATATCCAGTCAAAGTCGCTGTAGCACATGTTTTGCATGTTATCTTTCTCAAATATATTATGTAAATGGCGCAACGTATAAAGCGACAATTTTTTGGAACTCTTCGGCATGAGAGGTAGATTTGAAGGTATCATATGATTTTGAATTTCAGACAGCAAAATGGTTGAACATTTCATCATATTTAAAACTCATGTTTCTGAGTGTTCGGTATCGCTACATCAGTCAGATCACTTGAACTACCTTCGAGCTGCCTTTTTAAAAAAAACATCCATCTGAGGAATGTCCTAAGAAGGCTGAAGAGCAAGGTATCAAGCTTAAGGCATCTAAATGTGAGCTTTTCAAGAAGGAAGTTAGGTATTTAGGTCATCTGTTGTCGTCTGAAGGCTACAGGATAGATCCTGCAGATATAGAAGCAGTGGAAAGGAATGGTGAAAGACAAGTAGAGACAGTCAGTGATCTAAGGAAAGTATTGGGACTGGTAGGTTACTACAGAAAGTATGTAAAAGACTTTTCAAAGAAGGCTAAGCCTCTCTTCAACATGTTAAAGATGTCAGAAGGTCAGATGGTGAAGCAAAAGGGAAAGAAGACCCAGAAGGGTAGAAGAGTAGCACAAGCTCCGTCGACACAGAAGGTCAACTGGACTGTTGAACATCAAGACATTCTAAAGAGTCTGATAAAAGAACTTTGTGAAGGTCCTGTCATGATGTATCCAAGGTATGACCGACCCTATGTTCTACACACAGATGCCTCTCAAGAGGGGCTGGGAGCAGTCCTGTATCAAAGAAGAGATGATGGAAGTTTGGGTGTTGTAGCGTATGCCTCAAGAACATTGACACCGACAGAAGCTAAGTATCATTCAGGGAAACTTGAATTTCTCTCATTGAAATGGGCAGTAGCAGACAGATTTAGAGACTTTCTGTACTATGCTCCAAAGGTGGACATCTACACGGATAATAATCCACTAACATATGTGATGTCTACTGCAAGATTGGATGGAGCTAGATATAGATGGCTGGATGAACTTGCAGATTTCAACATGGATATTCACTAGAAGCCAGGCCGTCTTAACATTGATGCAGATGTTTTGTCCAGATTGCCTATGTCGGAATACATGGATGTGTGTACTGAGAAGGCAGGTCAAGAAGAAATAAAGACTGTCATTGAGGGTACCCAAGTGAGAGTCATGTCTGTATCAGCAGAAGAACCAGATTGGCAAGATGAACGGGATGAGGAAGCTATGGTACTTGTTTCAAAAGAAGAATTGCTGAAAAGTCAAAACGAGGACCCGGAAATTAGAGAAATCATATCTCTGAAGAAAGCAGGAAAGAGACCAGAAAGGAAAGGGAAGCCATCAAAGCTAGAAAGAGACTTCAATAAGTTAATCATGGTTGATGGGATCCTCCATCGGACATCAAGAATTCATGGAGAAGAAAGAAGACAGGTACTTCTACCACCAAGATACAGATTAACTGTCATCAAGAAGTTACATAATGATATGGGCCACCTTGGGGTAGATAGAGTTCTCATCATGACCAGAGAACGATTTTATTGGCCAGGTATGGCTGATGAAATAGAAACATACATACACAAGCAGTGCAGTTGCATCAAAGATAAAGCCCCTAAAAGACAGACGAGAGCACCAATGAAGTCTATCATCACCACTGCCCCATTCCAGCTGGTGGGAATAGATTTTGTGCACCTAGAGAAAAGTAAGGGAGGATACGAATATATATAAGTCCTCATGGATCATTTTACAAGGTTTGCGCAAGCATATCCCACAAGAAACAAGTCTGCAAAGACTGCAGCTGAGAAGATATTCTATGACTTCATACCCAGATTTGGCTTCATGGAGAAGTTACATCACGACAAGGGTGGGGAGTTCGAAAATCAGCTATTTTATCGTCTTCAAAATTTGAGCGGTGTCATTCCTTCAAGAACAACCAGCTATCATCCTCAAGGGAATGGACAAATTGAACGTTTTAACCGGACACTTCTCGGAATGCTGAAAACCCTACCTGAAGATCACAAGACAAATTGGAAGGATCATGTCAACAAGTTAGTTCATGAATATAACTCGACAGTCCATGAGTCAACCGGATTCTCTCCATTCCAACTCCTGTTTGGTAGAAGCCCAAGACTCCCAGTTGATTTGATGTTTGGGTTGAAAAATCAAGACGTGTCAAGCAAGTCTCAGTCAGCCATTGTAGATGAATGGAGGAAAGGCATGGAAAGGTCATATGAATGTGCCCGGAAGAACATTGAAAAGTCTACTGCCAGAAGTAAAGCCTTTTATGATAAGAAAGCCGGAAGCAGTTCACTCATTCCAGGTGATCGTGTTCTTGTACGCAATGTCCTTGAGAGAGGAGGACCAGGAAAACTCAGGTCCCATTGGGAGAATAAGGTTTATGTCGTGACAAGAAGAATTGGAAGTGATAGTCCTGTATATGAAGTGAGACCAGAGGACAATGAAGGTAGAGTTAGAATTCTACATAGAAATCTACTACTACAGTGTGATGATGTCTTCACTTTGGCACCGGTCAAACAGGACATCCCGAAGAAGACAAAGCAGAAAAAAATGGGTCACGGCTCAGAAAAGAAATCAACAGATCTTGTTGAGAATGACACAGATTGTGAAGTGGAAATTCCAACTTTCGTTCCATAGAAACACCGAAGGACACAAGAATTAGGTGGAAGAAATGAAATTGATGACATTGAAGTACACAGTGAAAATGCCACTGATAGTGAAACTGACACTGCAAGTGAAAAGGGCACTGAAAATGAAGATGAAGAAAAAGAGGAATCAGATGAAAATGGTGAAGCTGACACCAGTGAATCGGAAAAGAGTGTTGAAGACGGTGCTAGTGAACCAGATGTGTTAAAATGTGATTCAGAGTGTAGTGGTGATACAGAAAATGTGGGTACGAATCAGAGTGCAGATGAATCTGTAGATTCGGTACAAGATGATACATGTGTCCCCAGTGGAAGTCATATCAGTCAAAGTCGATCAGGGAGAACTGTCAGACCGCCTCAGATTCTGACGTACGACACTCTTGGACAACCGCGCGTCATCATGTGCCAGTACAGCATTCCGCATCCACAAGTGATGATGATGACTTTGCCACCTCAACCATACCCAGTGATGTACCCGAATCAGTATACCAATGTTGTGTTCAGAACTTTGCCCAGACAGATGTAGAAAATGTCTACTTTATGATGTGAAGAGTAACCAAGTTTCTAATGTTCTATATTAGATTCCATGATTGTTTCACCCTGAGTGTAGTATCAGTCATGTAAATTTGGAAGTTTCCAAGTTGTACATAATAGTTCTGAACTGTATGTCAGAAATTATGTCATATTCAGCATGAAAGATAGCATTGTCAGGTGATGGTAAGCTTTGAATGGGTTTTACTTTAACTTGTACATGTTTAAGGAAAGATTAGGAAGCAAGTAAAAGTAAGTTTAAGAAGTTTTGGTTGATGGAATGTGTTTTGGATATTCAATGCTAGCATTGGTTAGATACTCAGGTTGATGCCTGTAAAGGAGTGTTTTAAGATTGGCCATTTTATTTTACTCCATCTGGTTCCATTGGCTGCATCCATTGTAACTCTTACATTAAGTAAATGAGTGAGATGTAACTACCAGTAATGCCTGTAAGCAGAATAGTATCGTTTTCCCTAATAATATTGCATTCTATCAGAGTGTCTTAAGTAGAAGTATGTTTTGAAGTGAGTTCAAGGCTGTTAGTGTTAGTGTTACGTCTTATTTCAGAAGTTGGTCAATGTCAGGGACGACATTAAGTTTGTAGGGGGAGAGTGTTAAGTCGACAGAAATTCGATGAGATTTCAGTATTATAATTAGTTGAAGACAGCTAGTTTGTGGTCGACCGCATGGTTTTCGCACATGCGCAGTTCTCTGCAAGCAAAGTTACGATTAAATTCTGATTGAATTGTAATGACAACTCTTCGTCGTTTTTCTTCAGGCAGGCCCGTAGCAAGCGGGGGGGCCAGGGGGGGCCCGGCCCCCCCACTAATTTTGGTAAAAAATTTTTTTTTTAAAACCCCGTTTTTAATGTGTTGATTTCAAAATGATAACTATTTTCATGCTTGGTTAGGCTAAGAGCTGCCTGATGATCTTTCCTGTTTATTGAAAAAAAAATAGTAAAGTAAACTTAAAAGTACTAATTCAGTGGCTCTGGTGTTATAGTTACTATTATAGATTAGGTTAGTTACTTTTATATTAGAATAAAATATTTTTATTTTTTTTTATAATTTTATTTCTTTTTCATAGACATAGACATATATGAAATGTTCATAAGACAGCATTTTACAACATAAAATAGGTACAAATATTGAAAACAGAGCAACTGCAAGCTAACATTGCAAATTCAATTGAATAAAACGTAGAGTTCAAGTGTTTATGGACCTGGCATTTCAATACTTTCACCGAAGTTGCAGAGTGTCAATCTTTAAAGAGATTATGGCATACAGACCAGAATTTTGTGAACTTCGAATAGTTGCAATCTGAGTAACAGATGCGTTTATCAATTTCATAGACATTGTTTAAATCTTGTTTTATAATGTTAAATTGCGGTACAGTTTCCTTTAACTTTGATATGTATATATTATATTTGACTGTTGTTATAATAAGATTTAGAATCATATTTCGTGTTTCCGGATATCCTAGGCATATGTTTCGTTTTGAGAGGTTTAATATTGAATCTGTTTTCTGCTCTATCCATGTCTTTAGTCTATCCCAGATGTTATTCATGTGCACTATAGTTTCTACAGATACTTTACAGAAAGTACATTTGATTGTGTCTTTCAATTTCATTTTAAATAGAAGGTCGTTCAATGGAAGAATTCTGTGTAAGATCGAATATTGAAACCAAATAGAATAAAATATGACCTCTTTTATAATGTTATTTTATTTTCTCTCCACCCCCCCCCCCCCCCCCCCCCCCCCCCCCCCCCCTACGGGCCTGTCAGGTAAGAATCAAACAAACAAAGAACCCATTCCTCACATTGCATATATGTCTCCTTATTGCATTAGTCATGTATTGAAGTCGATATTTTTTTTAAAAAGCTGTAAAATGTTTTTGTTTCATGTCGAAAGGTTTGTCGAAATTTGAACGCCGTAAGGCTTGGAACGAAATAAGTAAATTCTTGTTGCTCAGAGCTAGTGCAATCAAATTTTATTATTGTTTTGTCAAAAGAGCACATTAACGTAAGTTTGTACATAAGTTAAGGACAAAAGTTGAGTTATTTCATGATTTCATGAATTTGCTTGGAAGTTGAACGTAGTTTTGCATCCTCCACGCAGGCGGTCTGCGCACCTCGGACTTCCTCCTTCGTTGTGCTTACAGACGTGTAAGCTTGACTTGACATGCGCACGCCGCTGCTTGGAGGATGGTAGGTAGGTAGGTAGGTAGGTGGAATTAAGGGCGACGTTGGGCCAACAAATGGCCTATATGCGCCCGGCATATAAAAGGATTAAAAAGATTAGAAAATAATTATACAAGAGGTTAAAAAAGATTCATATGCAGTCATATTTGCCCGTATTGCATACGTAATCTAAAAGGGCTCTTTGAATGTCACCATACAGCAGGTTTTCTCCAAGAATAGACCTCAGATCGAAGGTACTTGATCTTGATGATACCACCTCTATAAGTTCTTGACGATGGATATTATGTCCCTCGCACTCAATTAAAAAATGAAAAACAGTTTCTGGGTAATTGCCAGCACAATCCTGACACATTGGAGATTTATCCTTGTCTAAAATGTGTTTGTATGCATTTAAGCCACAGTGGCCGAGTCTTAATCGAGTCAAAACGACTTCATCTCTTCTCTTTTGACGACGAATCTTTACATGCTTATTGACTTTAGGGCATAAGTTGTACATATGTCTGGCATTGGTGCCATGTTCCCAGTCACTTTGCCACATTTGGCAAATTGCTTTATGTATAACAGTGAAGTAATCTTTTGGGATTGGCAAATAGTCCAATACGTTGACTTGTGCTTTTGTTAGAGCAGACTTGGCAAGTTGATCTGCTCTCTCATTACCACTGAGACCCACGTGTGCTGGTACCCATACAATATCACAACTGATATATACGGTATTCAAAAAGGTGTCTAAATAAAATATATCGTATAAAATATCAATTCGTTGGCCTTGCACTCCTGACTGAATAGCTTGAACAGCGGCCAAAGAATCTGTAAAAATTATTGACTCATGGTCATGCTTTTTAACCCAAAGCAGTGCTTTTAAAATTGCTGTTAACTCTGCCGCAAATATAGATAATTGGTCGTGTAGCCTGTAAACTTCATATATATCGAGTGAAGGAACAACAAAAGCCGCTGCTTGGAGGATGGTACAGTGACGTGCCAAAAGTATTGCAACAATCTCTGTTTTCCCATAGGATCGCATGTTATTTTAGTGTAGCATAAATAATTTTCATAATTTTGACCATGAACAAAAAGTGTTCAAACTTAGCATGTTTGTTATCTAACATCTCGAGATTATGTTCATAATTTTCAAATTCATTAAATTTGAGAATTGTTTCGAAAAACGGCAAAGTAATGACTAGGTGTTTTGACTGTAACGTCACTTCCCCATTGCCACCATTATGTAAGCAGGCCTAAAGGACAGAAAAAATGGACATAGCTCAATTATCTTCTAACTATTTTGTAAAATAACGTTGTATCCAAAATCAGAAATTGTGTATGTGTTGCATGGTAGATTTTCTGTTTTCATGTCAAATTTCAGTAAAATATTTTGAAAATTGAAACAACTAAAATTAATTATGCTAGACTGATTTAACATGCGATCCTATGGGAAAACAGCGATTGTTGCAATACTTTTGTAGTTTTGCTGGAGTTATGCCCCTTTGTTAAAATGGCCGCGCCCAGGGATAACCTGTTCTCGGACTTATCAGAAGTGGTTACATTAAGGTTTCATGGGATAGATGTTTGATCATTGCTAGGTATTATTATTTTTGACTGATATATTGTAGCTAAGGTATGAGGCTTTATGAATTTGAGTTTTCCACGTATTTTATAGTTGGAAGCTAGTTATAGTGGTTTTGCACCTCAATCAAGAGTTCGTAGTTGCAAAAGAGAAGTAATAATTGTTAATTCAATTATTGATGGTATGGAACTTTGCAATTTAATGTTAAAAGACTGTTCTTGTAGTTATTATTTGGTAGCATTTTGTAGTTTGATATCAATCCAAGGGAGATAATTCTTGTGACCTAGTGGTTCATTGATGAATCTTTGAAGTGTAGTAAAATCTCAGTTAAAGCCTAATTATGGTCATATTAAGTTGTATTTTGATAATTGTGTTCACTTATCAACAATATTCAGTATTCAAGTTTGAATTATGACAGTAGTTAGATGTGTGAATATTCAATTTATTCTTAAGTTCAGGTTCCAGTTCCAGTTTGTAAGATTGTAAAGTTTATGTATTAAAGCTTTCAATAAGGTCATGTTTATGTAATCAAGTTACAGTAAAACCTTAAATGAGTAAGCTGTATAATTCATCATTTTATGGTCAAAGCAAATTAAAGTGAACCATTATATATGTTTGAATTGTATGTTTTTCGCACATGCGCAGTTCTCTGCAAGCAAAGTTACGATTAAATTCTGATTGAATTTTAATGACAACTCTTCGTTGTTTTTCTTCAGGTCAGGCCAATAATAGGCCAGCACGGTGACATCTAAACCCGCAACATAGGCACACTGTCGTTGTTGTTGATGTTGTTGTTGTTGTTGTTTATGCACCAATTCGTAGTTTTTGAGTCATAAGTGGCATTCCTTTATGGTAATGTCCTGTGAGGCCACAGGGTACCAAGTAAGTTAGAATCACAATTGACCAAATAGTATGTACATCAAATTTCAGTTCTCTTGAGTCACTGGTTCTGGAGAAGAGGTCTAAGAAGTCAAAAGTTTACAAACGGACTGACGCTATGTCATTCCATGCACCCATCGAGCCTTTAAAAAAAACCTCTGTAGCTCATAAGGGTTTATATTGTTTGATTATGAAGACTGTGTTCACAGTTCCTAGCCCTGAACATCTCAGCATTAAGAGAGAGCGAGAGAGCAAATATATAGCTTTAAAATTTCAATGAATGAAATTGACATGGCTTGGTCTCATTCATACAAAGATGATATTCTAGTTTTACTCGTTGTTATTGTGAAATTGACTTTGACCAAATTAACAAACGTAAGTCTACATGATGTTATTAAAATTAGTTCAGCTTCTGTATCAAATGATTTGGAAACAAACAAAGATTATAGGGTGGACCCCCCTGCCACGTATTTGAGGGGCCAAGTCCAAATGAAAATACTTGGGTCTCCACAGAGGAAAGATATTATCATCCTGAAAGTTTGAGCTCCTGATGCCAACTGGTTTCGGAGAAGTCGTTTAAATGTTTTGGACAACTGCCTGTCATACCCATATTTGATGGGGGTGAGGTCCAAATGAACAAACTTCGATCCCCTAGGTTTAAGGTTTAATCAGCTTTGGGGATGCAGTTGTTCTGGAGGAGAAATCTTAAATGTGAAAAGATTACGGACGCCGGACGACGGCCCATGCCATATTCCCATCTGACCTTTCAGGCAAGAAGAGCTAAAACTCCTTACCCTTACAACTTCTGTCCTTGTTTTTCCTTGAAGAAATCTGTCACAAAAGATAACAAAAGGCACATTGTTAAACAATTGAACTTTATTTTCAATCTTAACTGAAAATCAAATATAAAACCCCCTACTCGCTCTGTAGGCAGACACAGGCTCAAAAGTCATCACACATAATTTTATTAAATCACACATAACATACTAAAATTGTTCTCTGCATTCATGCAAGGAAAAATAATCACATAATACAGATAATTACAGTTAAGGTTTCAACGACATACATGTAACAAATTTCAGATAAACTAGACAAAGGTTTGCTATGTTTAAGAGTCGTTAAAGATGTATTAGAAAAGTAGTAAATAACAAGCAAAAAATAGAGCCATGGGCTCTGTTGCTCATCAGAGTTTCTATTGTTTGATGATGAAGACTGAAATAGATTGCTATTGATATAATGCACAATCCCTAGCCCTGACAAATCTGTCTTGAATTTGTCAGTGCATAACAAGAACATGAAGCATTATATGAGTCACTAAGTCAGTCAGTCAGTCAGTCCACCCCAACAAGATGCCTCTCTCTCACTGTGCACTTGAGGAAGGTCAACACACAGACAATTATGCAATATCCCCATTAGCTAAAGAGTCTGCACACAATATTAAAGCCTACTAGGTATATTTGTTCTGGATAAGAAGACAAAATTTGTTTTGAGGTCAGGGCCTGTGGGGCCTTTATTTGGGGTCCAGGGTCACCAAATCTAAAATTTAGAATATCCATTGGCTAAAGAGTCTGCACACAATATTGAAGCCTACTTTGTATATTTGTTCTGGATAAGAAGACGAAAATATGTTTTGAGGTCATGGCCTGTGGGGCCTTTATTTGGGGTCCAGGGTCACCAAATCTAAAATTTAGAATATCCATTGGCTAAAGAGTCTGCACACAATATTACAGCCTACTAGGTATTTCATTTCTGTTCTTGAGAAGAAGATGAAAATAGGTTTTTGGTCTTGCTTGTGAGGCTTTTATTTAGGGCCTCAGGGTCACTAAATCTACAATTTAGAATCACCACTGGCTTAAGAGTATTTATACATCATTACAGCCTTCTAGGTATATTTGTTCTTAAGAAGAAGATGAAAATAGGTTTTTAGGTAATGACCTGTGAGGCCTTTATTTTGGGCCCCAGGGTCACCAAATCTACAATTTAGAATCCCCATTGGCTAAAGAGTCTGCACACAATATTAAAGCCGTCTATGTATTTTTGTTCTTGAGAAGATGAAAATGGGTTTTTAGGTCATGGCCTGTGAGGCCTTTATTTGGGGCCCCAGGGTCACCAAATCTCCAATTTATAATCCCCGTTTGACAAGGAGTCTCCATATGAAACGTTCAGCTCTCTAGAGTCATTGGTTCTGGTGAAGAAGTAGAAAAAGGAAAAAGTTTATGGATGGACGGATTGACGGACGCCATAAGCCCATGTCATGCCATAAGCCCATCGGGCCTTTCAGGCCTGATGAGCTGAACATAGAGCCATTTGTTCTGTAGCTCATCATCACTTGAATGATTTATTATCTTACACTGAAAATCTTAACAGCCATTGGCTCTATTGGTAGGCCTCTTGCATGCTTTATAGTCTAAGGCTTTTTATCATTTAAACCAAAGGTCACACAAATGTATGACTATCAGTCAGACAAACAGGCATTAAATTAGATGCAGTTAAAATATTGTTAAAGGAATGGATGGCTCACACATAGCAAATTAAAGGCATAAACATGCACACCTTTGATTTCAACACACACATAAATAACATGTTTGAATGAGGGGGGATTTTTACCAAATAAACAAGCTTAAGTCTACTATAAAAAAAAGTTTTTGTGAAAATTTTAGCTTCTGTATCAAATGGTTTTGGAGAAGTTGTTAATAAAGATTTCAGGGTAGACTCCCTGGCACATCCATACTAGAAGGGGGTAAAGTACAAATTATCAAACTCAGAAAGATGTGATTCTGAAAATTTTAGTTCCCTAAGCTTACTGGTTTCAGAGAAGTCGTTTAACCAGATTTTCAGGAAACTGCCTGCCACGAGGTGGGATCAGGACCAAATGTACAAACATACTGCCAAGTTATCTTGATTGCAGGAGGCCAACATTTAACCAATATACATTCAATAAAAACTGCATTCAAAACAGGCTTTTTGCCAAGTCATCCTGACAGCAGGAGTCAAAACATTGAAAAGCAAATGACATATTAACATAAATAAAACTACTTTCACGACAGGCATTATGCCAAGTCATTGTGATAGCAGGAGTACAACAAATACTTGTAACACAAATGCTTGCGTAGTCATAATCACAGAGTTGTTCAAAATCTCATTTCTGCAAGAAGCAGAATCCAGGGACAGATGACAAAGTCTTGACAATGGAAACATTCCATAACAACTGCATACCAGACACGACAGGCATATTGCCAAGTCATCTTGATTGCAGTAGTCCAAAAATAGTTGACATTTATAATTTAATTTTTGCATAAAGTAGAATCCAGGGATGGAATTCAAAATCGATAACCTAAGAAACAATGGTGACAGCAGTGGTATAACACAGAAAGACCTCGCTCGATGCGAAATCTTACAAATGTACAAACTTAGATCTCCTAAACGCGAGGTACATCCCCGCAAAATTTCAGCATGAAGGGTGCAGTGATTCTGCAGGAGAAGTCGAAAATGTGGACGACAGTCCTTTCATATAGCTATAAATATAAAAATAGAGCCACTGGCTCTGTAGCTCATCAGGCTTTATACATTAACTAATTCAAAATGTCAACTTCAAGGTGAGAGGTACAACAAATAGGAAGCACTTTTGGAACTGGAGAAGATGATGAAAATAGGTTTTTAAGGATGTGACCCCTGTGAGCCCATTTGGGGTCAAGGGGTCACGAAATCTACAATTCAGAATCCCCATTGGCCAAGGAGTTTGCACACAACTTTTCAGCTCTCTAGACCTTTTGGAATTGGAAAAGAAGATGAAAATACGTTTTTAAGGATGTGACCCCTGTGAGCCCATCTGGGGTCAAGGGGTCACGAAATCTACAATTTAGAATCCCCATTGGCCAAGGAGTCTGCACACAACTTTTCAGCTCTCTAGACCTTTTGGAACTGGAGAAGAAGATGAAAATATTTTTTTAAGGATGTGACCCCTGTGAGCCCATCTGGGGTCAAGGGGTCACGAAATCTACAATTTACAATCCCCATTGGTCACGGAGTCTGCATATAAAAAATTCAGCTCCCTAGACCAAGTGGTTCTGGAGAAGAAGATGAAAATGCGAAAAGTTTACAGACAGACGGACGGACGGATGGATGGATGGACGAACGCCGGACACCATGCCATGCCATAAGCCCATCGGGACTTTCAGGCCAGATGAGCTAAAAAGGAAAAAGGTTATGATGGACGGACTGCAGACCACAAGCCCATCAGGCCTTTTAGAGCCAAAGAGCTAAATATTCACAAAATCATTTGTAATTCGGCGTTGAATCTCTCCTGGTTGTGTAGTAGATTTTGGCAAAATTCGACAAGAATTGGATGAATATTTCTCTGCAATTGTTTCGACAAAAAATGTCTAAATAGAATTTATTTTTTAAATTTTAAAATTCACAAACACATAATAATATAATAAACACAAAAACTGCTTCATGCATTAACTTTGATAGTGATACAACTCAAGTTTTGAAAGAAGTAACTCAGTTATATAAATAATAGAGGCATATTTTCTAAATAATTGATCTATTTTAATGTACTTGAATATTTATCAATTCATTTAACAGTTTCAACATTTGATATACAGTGGACTCCCTCTAAACCGAAATCACTTTCAATTTAACAAAAATGTTGGTTTAGAAGAAAGTAGGATTATAAGAATAATCAACGAGTTGCGAGGAATTACCGATTATCTGTCGCGAGTTAATTATTGTGATAAACTCCGAGCTTTAGCGAGAAGTTTGACATAATAATTCACGAGGGACAGATAATTCGTAATTCAGAGTAATTTCTTACCCAAGATCATTTTAATGCATACAAATAAAAAAAAAAACACGCGTATTCACGATCTTTGATTAGACTGCAAAATACGAATTGTACTCATACAACATTCATAAACTCTCTCACACCTTTAAGATGAGCACATTAAATAGTTTACAAATTGCGCTCTTTTTTCAAGAAAGATTCTAAAACAACTGTTGAATTTTATTCCCAAAATGGTTTACTGACGTAGTAAACAACTCATTTATATCGTAAATAATGTCGTAGAATGAGAGAAATTTGTGAAAACGTGAACTGATAATCGCTCTGTTGGAATGAGATGTATGAGTGTAATGACTGACGTCACAAAGCAATGACGACACGGCAGTGCAGTCGACGACTCTTGCATGCTGCTTCGCCTTGCAAGTTTAGTGCTGTAAATACGGTCTCGGAAACATTGGTTGAAAATGATTTTATATTAATAAAAATTACTGACGTGTGACCTCAATTAGATATGCTCGAAACTCGAAATTCGAAATTGAATGTGATTTAGCTTGAACAGGAGAGCTAGGCAATTCATGAATGAGCGCAAAGTAGTTCCGTCAACCAATCAAAACGCAAGTTATATTTAGAAAAACTGTAATTCCCATGACCATTATGAAAACTTTAATACCCGGCAAATCTGTGCCCGCTTGGGTAAGAATAGATAGTTTTTAATATGATCTTGATAACATTCGGGACCCAATAATTTTTTAAGTTTTAAAAGAGTTTTGAATGAAGGGATGTCGTTTCAGAGGGAGTTTTGATTAAAGGAATGTCTGTTAGTGTTCGATGAAAGAGAAGTTTGTTTGGAGATAGTGAACTTTGGGTAAGAAATTAAAATTGCTTATAAACGTCAATGTAAGCACATCAAAAAAAAGAAGAGAGTCAAATGTTTCTAAATTGCATGATTCCCTCCAAAAAGGTAACTTTATCATCCGTTCAGTTTGGCAGATAAACATAACATTAAAATCTGTTGTATTTTCAATCATTGCACAATTCCTCCATTCTGCTCTGGGTGTCAGATACTCGTAGGAGATTCAGTGAAAACATTCTGGATCAGAGACAAAATAGCAACCAACACATGCAGATGTTAGGTGGCTTCATTTCCCTCACCTCTCTTATCCAGGATCACTTTCACACAATCAGAATGTCCATGTGCTTGTGCTATATCGAGTGGAGTTATAAAACAAATGTTTCCCCTCCCTCCGAAGACGATTCCAGCGACGGAACTTGATTCCTTATCTAGAAGTTGTGATACAACATCTACATGACCACCATAACATGCATTATGAAGTGGTGTAGAACCAGCATTGTTTGTTGTGTTGATACCAGCGCCCTTATCTAGAAGAAGTGATACAACATCAGCATGTCCTCTTATAGATGCATAATGAAGGGGTGTATAACCATCACTGTCTGTTGTGTTGATATCAGCACCCTTATCTAGAAGAAGTGATACGACATCAGCATGTCCTCTTCTACATGCGTAATGAAGAGGTGCATCACCAACACTGTTTGTTCTGTTGATATCAGCGCCCTTATTTAGAAGAAGTGATACAACATCAGCATGTCCTCTTCTACATGCATAATGAAGAGGTGCATCACCAACACTGTTTGTTGTGTTGATATCAGCGCCCTTATCTAGAAGAAGTGATACAACATCAGCATGTCCTCTTCTACATGCATCACGAAGAGGTGTATCACCATACCAGTCTGTTGTGTTGATATCAGCGCCCTTATCTAGAAGAAGTGATACAACATCAGCATGTCCTCTTCTACATGCATCACGAAGAGGTGTATCACCATCCCAGGACGTTGTGTTGATATCAGCGCCCTTATCTAGAAGAAGTGATACAACATCAACATGTCCACTTCTACATGCATAATGAAGAGGTGTAGTTCTCTGTTTAGAAAATGATGCTTCATAGACATCACCAAACTGTATGAGAGCCCTTACTACGTTTGTGTGACCTTCCTGACAAGCTAAATCTAGAGGGGACATTTCTTCATTGGTAGTTTTATCCTGTAATGTTACTGTAGCATCTGCACCTTTCTCGAGCAGCATCTTCACAACAGACCCATCTCCATCTACCCCATGTCGGCAGACATTTAGAAGAGGATTTCTTCCCTTCTTGTCTGTTGTATTGACAGTTACTTTTCTCATCAATAACATGTTGATGACATCTTGGGAGCGTGTCTGAGAAGAAACTAACAGTGGTGTTTGATTATCACTATCAGTGACTTCAAGGTTGATGTCCTTGTACCTCTGAAGGAGATACTCCAGAGAGGAGACAGAAGAGTGTTCACAGACACCAAGCAGCGCTTCTCCCTGCTCCTTCTCTGTCAGCTCCACATACCGATGGATGTATCTCAGTATCTTGTCAGACCCACTCTGTGTCAGAAGGAAAAGAAATGATTTGTTTGAATGTTTGTCTGTGACATGGATAAGATCCTTCATCTTCTTGGAAATGTTTGATTCAATGCTTGCAGGAATAACATCCTGCATGAATCTTGAAACGAATCCTTCATCATTAAAACACGAATGTGATAAAACTCCTGAGATATTTCTAGCTTCAACTTCTTTAAGAAATCTTTGAATCAATAGTTTATCTAAAGAACTATCAACCAACATGGTGTGGTGACTGTGAATCGTGTTCTCCTGTTGTAGACCCTTCACTCTAACTCTCTCATTGAGGAAGGACAAACTGCAGTGATTTATGACAAAAGAAGGAGTTCTCTGACAAACAACAAAAGCAGCACTGTCATAGACAGAAGGATGATGAAATTCCAGTATTCTACCATTTAAAGACAGATATGTATCTTTCAATGACTCTGCTGCAGTAGAATATTGGTATTGTCTATCAGGATCAGTTAATCCCTCCAAATCCAATGATCCATCATTTTTCAGCATTTCTCTCAACAATGGACTAGTAAGAGAATCTTTCATGAGGGACTCCATGGATTGGTTCAGGAAATCTAAAGGTTTTGAGAAGAAATGTTTCATGTTCAATTGATTGTTTTCAGAGTACAGAGCAGCAAACAATCTGCAGCAGTGAGGGAACCCGTGTGACAGGTCCAAGCTACACACTTCTCTCACAACCTTGCTGTCAATGGTAACGTTATAACGGGCTGCATGACACTTCCATATCTTCATTCTCTCAGAAGCTTCAGCTCTGGCTTCAGTCAAATCAACAACATTGTCCTTCTTAAGTACATAATGTTTATACCTGCCCATGTGCTCACTTGCTTCTTTCAGAACACTTAATCTACTGATGAGGATAACAGTCACTTCCGGCATCTTCTTGTTTTGAGATCTTTGTGACTGATCTTTGTCATCTTGCTTGTGTTCAGATACAGCAAGCACATCACTCAGGACATTCTGCCACTTCTTCATGCTATCAGGATCATATGACAGAGCACCGAAGATGTCATTCAACATAATCACAGGATGTTTAGTTTCTTTCACCTTGAAGTAGTCACCAGGAGTTTTAACATCAAACACGTCCCTACCTCGGTCATGGAGATGTTTCAGAACCAGATACCCAGCTGTAGTTTTACCCTCACCAGGACAGCCTGTGACTGTCACCCATGTCTTGCCCTTGATGATATTGTTCAGGATAGTTGTGGCAGCTTTGGTCATTACCATTCCTTCTGTCCAGTCTTTATATGTCTTCTCAGTCTTACCTGGATAACATACAGAAGTGTCAAATATCAAAGCTGGTTACTTGTCATTCTTGATAATCTCCAGGGCATACATTTCAGATGAACCTCTAAAGTACCCTGGGTGCATCCACAGCTTGATCAGATAAGTTTATTACCTCCCTTGGCTGACCACTTCTACTAGAAGTAGTCAATCAGATAGGCTTTGATAATTCAGATTGTCTTGTCAACAAATATACATCAGTGCCGCAAAGCTATGATTTAGGTAAGAAATCATACAGAAACGATATGATAGAATTTTCTGTGAAGACATCTGAAAGGGGCCAACCAAGGGAGGTAATTAAGTGATCATGTCTTGCTGTGGATGTGTACAGTGTATAAGATATATAGCCTGAGTATAATCGAGGATAGCCACTAATAAGCAAGATACGGTTGTTTTATCTATACTATGATTAAGTTTGTACTTTGCCCTGGTGACTATAAAACGAGAATTAATCTTATCATTAAAGAGTTCTTAAATCTTCAATAAATAATCCCAATTTGCAAAGGTGTTGATTTTGGAGTTATTGGTATGTGAAGAATAGGAAATATGAATACGAAAAAGAATATGAAAGTATGATGGTATAAAATGGGCCCTTTGACTGTATCAGCTGACACAGTCACCAATTCTACAATTTGAAATCCCAATTTGACAAGGAGTGTGTATGACATTAAGTTCAAGGGGAAATGAAAGTATAGTGCCATTGGCTCTGTAACTCATCAGGCTATTTAATCTCAATAATTTCAAAATGTAAATTATTCAGGAAAATTTATTACAGATATAAAATAAATCAAATATTTAAGTACTTAGGAAGAAGAGGGAAATAGTTTTTTTTAGGTTTTGACCCCTGTGATCCTGTTTGGGGTCAGAAAAGCCATAATTAAAAATCCCCATTGGCCAAGGAGTCTGCACATAGAATTTGGGCTCTCTAAGAGTCATTGGTTAAGGAGAAGAAGTCGAAAAAGCAAAACGGGTATGGATGGACAGAAGACAGACGGCAGGCCATGTCATAAGTCCATCGGGACTGTCAGTCCTGATGAGCTTAATATGACTCTTGACTATAAATTTGGATTAAATTCGTTCTCAAAGTGTCACAATTCCTTCAAAGGTAATGATAAAAAAGGTTTCTAAGCCATTGCAACATTGTCTAAGGAGCCTGCAAACAAGGTTTTATTTGTGTGGGCCTTTGCGTTTTGAGATGATGAAAACATGTGTTTAGGTCATGGCAACTGTGACCCTTATTTGGGGTCACAATTAAGTCACCAAAGCTACAATTTTGAATCCAAATTGGCCGAGGAATCTATACACAACATTTCAGCTTTGTTTGTCCAGATGAGTGACAGATGAGATGCAATCTGGCCTTCATTGTACATACAGTTGAGAAGTTTGTCCACCCACTTTTGAGTTTCTGCAAACGAGTTGGTGGACCTTGAGTCTCTGGTTTGTTTTCCTTCTGTGGAGGAGGTCCAACACATACATCTCCACCGAAAGTCACTGCTGCTGGTTTGTGGATGTACGTTCTTGTTATGTTGAAGTGAACTGCAAAAAAAGACAGTGTTCAATTCGTATTTAAAAGTAACCTTACAGTTACAATCCATTAGAATCAAATTGTTAAATTTTGTATTGACAAGTATCAATGATTAAAATCATAAGCATCACAATGTTCAATAATGACAAGTACCTATGATTATTTATCACAAAAACTACAATGTTCAATAGTGACAAATACCAATGATTATTTATCACAAGAACCACAATGTTCAATACTGACAAGTACCAACGATCATTTATCACAAGAACCACAATGTTCAATAGTGACAAGTACCAATGATTATTTATCACAAGAACCACAATGTTCAATAGTGACAAGTACCAACGATTATTTATGACAAGAACCACAATGTTCAATAGTGACAAGTACCAATGATTATTTATGACAAGAACCACAATGTTCAATAGTGACAAGTACCAACGATTATTTATGACAAGAACCACAATGTTCAATCGTGACAAGTACCAACGATTATTTATCACAAGAACCACAGTGTTCAATAGTGACAAGTACCAACGATTATTTATCACAAGAACCACAATGTTCAATAGTGACAAGTACCAACGATTATTTATGACAAGAACCACAATGTTCCATCGTGACAAGTACCAACGATTATTTATCACAAGAACCACAATGTTCAATAGTGACAAGTACCAACGATTATTTATCACAAGAACCACAATGTTCAATAGTGACAAGTACCAATGATTATTTATCACAAGAACCACAATGTTCAATAGTGACAAGTACCAATGATTATTTATCACAAGAACCACAATGTTCAATAGTGACAAGTACCAATGATTATTTATCACAAGAACCACAATGTTCAATAGTGACAAGTACCAATGATTATTTATCACAAGAACCACAATGTTCAATAGTGACAAGTACCAACGATTATTTATCACAAGAACCACAATGTTCAATTTAGAAGATAAACATACTGCATTTGAAATTATTTTATTATAAAGAATTATAAAACTTTAAGTTAAGTTTAAAGTCAAACATGTTATTAATTGCAGTGCTTCTGAAGTAGAAGAAGAAAATGTATTTGTGACAAACGAACATCAACAAGCAGACAGAGTCGGTCTTATCCCCCGCCATGTATGAATTTCGAATATATTTATGCATTTAGAATATATAATGCATTTACTTTCTATATAGCAAACATCTAGACATCTAGACTACTTGATTGATACATGTACAAAGTTTCAGCAAAATATATTGAATAGTTTTGAAGTTTGAGGCCGGAATGGAAAAGCCAAGACGCACAGACGGACAGACGGACACACGGACAGACGGACGGACTGAGCTCATTTCATTATCCCCCGCCAACTTCGTTGTGGCGGGGGATAATAAATGTAGGACACATGCCAGATGATGATCCATGTCATATGCCCATCTGGCCTGATCAGTCACCATTCCAAATTCACTCACATCTTTCAGATAATTGCGCAACGTTAGAGAGGTATTGAATGAATTGGTACCACAATATATTCCTGAGGCATTCGTCGGACATCTGATGATGAGAAACACAATATTTACATCTCACAATTTTGTGAACCAATAAAATATAAACCCTTGACGTCATGTGTAAATGATATGTTGACCACCCATATAAACTCGTTCTCTTCTCACAGAGGTTACCCCCTTAATAATCTTATCCTAACCTCTGTTCTCATATCACTTAAAATCGAGAGTAGAAAGAGAGTGTTCTGATTGTTGCAATTGAATCTAGTACGGCAACACCTTTGTAAAAGTGACTTTTGGCAATGACATGTCATCATGATTAAATAAAGGGTAATATAAACGTCTTCGCTTTTAATGTGTTTTCCTTCCAATATGCTATTTGATTTTATGAAAACTATTGATCATAAGCATGCTTAAAAATAAAGAGACAGAGACTAAATAACAAAAAATAGAGCGATGGGCTCAGCAGCTCATCAGGTATTATAGCTACTACATATATAAACGCAATTATTTGTTTTGACAAATTTACAAACAGGGAAATTGTCTACAATACCTCACTTACTTTTACTTTAACTGAGCTTGGCCCCTTACATAAAGAGAAACCTGAACTCCTATTATATAACAATACAAGTACTCTCTCCTGGGCTAAGCTACAGTGAAACCTTAAGTTCTTGGGTCGTTGTCTTCTGAAATTAAAAATATACTTTTATATGAGCCCCTGCCACAACCAAAGTATTAAAGTTTGAATAATGAAATTTATAAATCATAATCTCCATCCTTTAAAGAATACACTGCCCAGGTTTCTCCTATTGCTGGTTCATGAGAAGAAGTCGTTTGAAGCTTTCAGGGTGAACCCCCTGCAAAGTTCATATTTCATAATTTACCTCAACCAAATTTACAAATCTACAAATTTCACTTGTATCTCCATCCAACAAAGCTGTTTAAGACAAAATTTCACACATTCCTATATATCAAGCGCTTTCGGAGAAGAAGTCGTTTAAGGTTTCACTTTTAACGTCTCTGGCGGCCATATTTGTTGGCGTTGGAATTCAAGATGAACAAACTTTGACCCCTAGGTACTGGGTACCCAACCTCCAAATTACAGCTTCGAGGATGTAGTTGAAAGAGTTAAAAGTTTACGAATGACGGATGACGAATGACGGACGAACGACGGCCCATGCCATAAAAATTGTTAATTTTTGTTATTTACATCAGACATATTCGAAGGACATATGCTAATGAGCAAGATCCTTAAGAGTCAAATGCCTAGATCTTTGAAGTCACTAGGACGACAGGAGCTGAAGAGTTGTCATTGGTTAAAAAGCAGGGATAAAGTATAAGGTTCCCATTTCCCCCGCTAGAACAATTTGCTGGAGTATAGAACTTCAAGCCAACTCGATCAAAGGATAGGATCGGAAATATGAAGGGAGTTACCTCTGTAGGAAGAAAATGATACAAACTTGAACTCCTGTAATTACCTTCTTTAGCACCAGTTCGTTCTTGCTGCACTGTCTCCATAGAAACACTGACGTCAGAGTCCTTGGCTTTCTTGATAAATGCGCCAGCCATCTCAAATACCTGATCATCTGGAAATGAAATGAACATTATTTGTATATAAATAAGGTAAAACATAAGCAGTGTAATATTGTTGCTATGTGTATATTTGTCAAGCAACCTTTAATTCAGCAAAAGATCCTATCTTTCAGTCTCTGTGACATCACAAAACAATTGAATGTGAATGTGAATGTGTTGCTTATTATCATTACCATTTCTTAATCTTAGACCAATAATATCAGCTGTCTTACACACATCAATGTTTCAACTCCTTTAAACTGACAACTTTGAGTTGACAATACAATCAAATAAACAAAAAACAGTTTATGTTCATTGTTGAAACTGTTAATATATTAACCTGAGGCCTGCCATGTGCCTTGTGCTGTGTTTGTCAACATTGAACCCCCGACACGATGTACACGACTGGACCCGGAAGAGGATGGAACTAGACTTGATGTAGTCGCTTCTGATCCAGGAGTAACAATTCCACTTTCAGACTTAACAATTTCAGCACCGGAAGCCATTGTTTCAGGATTCGAAGTACACAGTTGACCAGAGCTTGATGTTTCTTCGTCTGTACCTCGTGCCTCTCCAACTTCTAGACCGGCTGTGGACGGATTTATACAAGTACCTGTTTCTTGTAGAGTTGAAGTAGATGTTTTCTGACCTGACATGATAATTGATTCTCTTGTGCTTGTTGCTGACACATCATCTTGCTCATCTTCAGACTCAGATTTTAGTGAGGCTCCGGAACTCTCATCTTCAGTGACAAGACTCATCTCTTCCAAATCAACTTCATCTTCTGTGTCTGAATCCATGGTAGGTTTTGTGTATAAACTGAAACAAAGACATGTAGATAAAGTTTGAAGCGTGGTTTGATAAATTACAATTTGCAAGAAATAAGCATTTTAATGATACAGCTTTTGGGGGACAGCGATTCTGGAGGACAAATAGTAAATAGAGCCATTGGCTCTGACGCTCATCAGGAATTATATAATTCATTGTATCTGAATAAAAGATTAAGATATCACATAATAAGGCATTGCCCACTCATCAATTTAAAAATGTATTATGAAAATTGGTTACAAATGCAACCACATGTAACCAAGTCTCATACACAGAATGTAACACAGCACAGAAATAACCTAAACCCTCAGTATTAGCACTAACGATTTAAGGTAACTCTCTTCTATTGAGTGGTCACTGCCCAGGTCAACACAATGCTATTACACAACATGCAGACGTTGGACTCACAGCCAGTGAATTATATATTTTCATTGTTGTTTTCCCCACACTTATTTATTTCTGTCCTGGAGAAGAAGATGTGGTGTCATGGTCTCATGTATCTACTTCTTATAGTCTTATCTTACTATTTTATTACCAGTCATATTCAGTTCACCCAGCAAACATGACTGTACTGGGCCAGTACTGGCTTGGTACTGGCTGGTAAAGTTGGTAAAGGCATACTGGCAAACGGTAAGGAACCAGTACTGGCCCAGAACCGTTTTAACTGAATTGGCCCAGTTAAGATAAAAGTGTACTGGTCCAGTGCTGGCAATACGGTACTGAAATACGGTACTGGCCCTGTACTGGCCCAGTTAAGGCATATAATTTCCTGTCTAAATGCATAATGGGATATTTTCAAAGAGCCAGTACTGGGCCAGAACAGGACCGGTACAGGCCCAGTACAGATTATATTAGGTTTATATACTGGCCCGGTACTGGCCCAGTACTGGCCCAATTCAGGCATGACACTTCCTGTTAGGGAATTATGGGTAGTATTTCAAATTGTCGTCTGCTTTAGAGAGACAAGAGGAGAAGGCAACGATTTGGTATCCTTTCAATGTAAGTTCAATTCATGAGTTACTTTAGTTGTATTTATAAAACTTTGATACATTCTATATTCCTATCTATCTCTGGTGTGTTTTACATTAACAATTGCCGCTGTGTGTATTAATATCATTAGGAAATCTAAGAATGAAAATAATCAAAGGTTGATTTTGTATCATTGTCTTTGTACGTTGGCCTACTTGTTAAAAATAAATTCTGGCTTGTTTTCAAATAACATGTATTTGACTTCATATTTGACATTATTGACATTATGAAAAAAAATACAATATTGAAGTTTCATTATAAAAATACACATTCAAAATAAAAAAAGATGGAAGATTACAAACTGATATGATTAATGTTGTTTACTTTAAGAAAAAATGAAAATGAAAGAGAAAATGATAATAGCTAAATTAACCTTCAATTACCAGGTAATTTGGATATTGAAAATTTACGGTAAACACAATATATTTAATGTACCGGAACGGTAAAGGCTAACCTGAATTGGGCCAGTACAGGGAATGGTATCGTTTTAGTAATGGCGTGATACTGGCCCAGTACTGGCCCAGTACCGTTTGCCATAGTCTGTCATCCAGACCCTAGAGCAAAATATTCAATTGACGACCAACCCAGTCTAGAAAATTATATCAAGTCTAGATTACTCAGCTCAGAAATTAAGGCATCTTTAGGGCTCCATTTTATACATATATTTGAATTGTTTGTAAAATGGTGTTTTCGTGACAAAAAAATATTTCTGAGACTATATGTTAGTCTACGTTTGCCAGTACTGGCCCAGTACCACGCCAGTGTGCAAGTTGGTACAGGGCCAGTACCGGATGCCTGAATCAGGCCAGTACCGGATGCCTGTATCAGCCACTACTGGCCCAGTACTGGCCCAGTACTGGCCCAGTACGGTCATATTGCTGGGCACATATCTCAACTAAAATTCAATTTATTCCTTTGTGGCCGGTCACAATATTCAGTTCATAGGCCATTCAATAGTTCTCATTTCACATTGTCACAAGTCAACATATATATTTCACATTCTTTTTTAATAAGATTAACTGCAAAATTACTCTCTTTTCTCAATTTCTGCATTTTTCGAACCACATATGCGCATGTTAGGACTCTCAAATTAAAAAGATTAGATGATTTTCCCTCAGGTCTTTTATTAAGGATTACTTCTATCGAATGAAGAGTACATAAAATCTCAGAGTTCAAAGCTCATTGCAACAGTTTTTTAGGCTGTAGTCAATATTTGGGGTCACAGGTTCACCAAATCTACAATTTAGAATCACCACATGCCAAAGAGTCTGTACATAACATTTCAGCTTTCTGGAGCTTTTGGGACTGGAGAAGAACATGAAATAGCTTTTTAGGTCATGACCACTTTGATCCACATTTGGGGTCACAGGGTCACCAAATCTACAATTTAGAATCACCATATGCCAAAGAGTCTATACATAACATTTCAGCTTTATAGAGCTTTTGGGACTGGAGAAGAACATGAAAATAGCTTTTTAGGTCATGACCCCTTTGATCCACATTTGGGGTCAAAGGGTCATCAAATCTACAATTTAGAATCCTCTTCAGCCAAGGCGTCTGTACTTATAATTTCAGCTATCTAGAGTCTGGAGACGAAGTAGAAAAAGCAAAAAGTTTATGGAGGAACGGATGGACAGATGAACGGACGGAGGGACGGACGTTATGCGCATATTGGGCCTTTCAGCCCTGATGAGCTAAAAATAGAGCCATGGGCTCTGTATCTAAACAGGATTTAAGTGATTTATAAGGTTGAAGATCTAAGCAATCCAAAGTAGTACATTGTTGACAAGAAAAAGAAAAGGTCACAGGGTCACCAAATCTACAATTCAGAATCCCCATTAGTCAAGGAGTATGCACATTTCAGCTCTCTAAAGTCAATCCTTCTGGCGATGGCAAAAAAGCGAAAAGTTTACGGACGGATGGACGGACAGACACCATGCCAAAAGCTATGAGCTAAAAATGGCATCAATACAATTGGTTAAAAACAAGTGGCTGCCTTTCTAAAAGCAGGAATCCAATACGTGGAGGTCGACTTTGGTGAATGTGAGATCACTAGGCAGCATGCTGCCAAAGAGGAATGATAGTTTTTTTTTCAAAGCATTCACGTAAATAAGGCCAGTTTGTTACGACGTAAGATGGAATAAACGCAGTAAGATGTAATTATTACGGATAAATTGTAATAAAAACGCGGTAAAATGAATAGTTATATGAACAGTAAATGAGTTCACGGTTAATTAATGAATTAAACTACGAAGTATTTATAACCCGAAGTATTTTCTACAAAATGTTCCAAAAGTGATTACAGAACAGATAAATTTACAAAAACGAATATAGTCAGTAAGTTTAAAGGCGCTGTAGCACATTTTTTCTAACTGAAATAAAGTGAGCTCTCGAAAAGGTAAATAAGTGTACCAATGGCTAAATAATACTCCCGAATCAATAAATAGAGTTCTAAAACGAATTTACATTGCATGCATAACAGATATGTCATAAAAACTTATTGTAAAACATACTTCATCATCATATGTGATCAAACTTATCATCAAACTTGATAACACAATAACACTAATCCTAATTTATTATAAAAATATATATTATCTTATGTACATGTACTATTAATTTGTTCTTATAGAAATATTGATTGGTTGAAAACATATTTTATTCATTTTAGAAATGCATTGGGCACAAGTTATGAAAGTAGAAACTAGAAGCCATCTCCACGTAATCGAAAAGTATTTGACAAGGCTAAAATACATAACACAATGTATGCAGAAGAGAATAAGAAATCGACAAGTGACAAAGTGGGTAAAAATGTAATATACATTATTAAGGAAAATCACAATTAGAAATATTATCCTTATGACAAAAGGCACTTTGGATATGGTAAACACATACATTAGTATCTATGTATTAATTGAACCGTTGACTCTTTCCAATGAATTTTTGAACCTGGTAAAATATGTCAGGATTGTATTTAGATCAAATTCTGCCTTTAAATTATAAAATATTTGGTTTAATTCTAAACGGAAATTAGCATGTCTTAGTCATCTCAAGAAAAAAATGATAAACATCTTCAACTAAAGCACCACAAATGCAAGATTTACTTTCAGATAAATTGACATGATACAGATCAGCGTTTAGGGAACTACAAGAATTGCTATTTTTATATGGGAATAAAGGCCATTCTTTCCTCTTTGTTTTGGTATAAAAAAAAAATTGAAAACAACCAATTGGTTCATATGATACGAAGTGCGGGAGAAAGGTAGCTTACTGCAATATGTTCCCGTAATTAGAGACTATATGGTCATGTGGCGGGACGCGAGACAGATAAGCTTGTACGGGCCTATATCACCCCGGGGTAGACTAACATTTAGTCTCAGAAATATGTTTTTAGTCACGAAAACACCATTTTACAAACAATTCAAATATATATATATATATATATATATATATATATATATATATATATATATATATATATATATATATAAAATGGAGCCCTAAAGATGCCTTAATTTCGGATTTTCCTAGAGCTGAGTAATCTAGACTTGCTATAATTTTCTAGACTTGGTTGGTCGTCAATTGAATATCTTGCTCTAGGGTCTGGATGACAGACCAATCCCGGGGCAATGCAGACACTTAGGTGATAATTAGCGCCCAGGGAGATAAGGCGTCGGAGCGAAGCCTGACAAAATTGGCCTTTTGTAAAGCTAAATATCGATGCGGTACGGGTCAACAATGCACACGCAAATTGTTGTGATTTTTGCTGGACATTTCGACCAGACATTGATCAAAGATTCGTTCTCGTGGCGAACTGCAGAGCATTAGTACAGCGATTCTCATGGAGCGACTCCCAGAGACAAGTCGACTCGCAGACCGCGGCTACGGCTAGCAAAGTGAGAGACGGTCGTGAATAATTCTAAGTTAGTGTCCGGGAACCGGTATGAGGCACCTATGAATTACTTATAGCCCTCCCGGACCGGAATGTATGGCCTATGTTTCCCTTCCCACTAGCAGCTCGCACTATATTCTGTGGGATGAACTAAATATCTAGGTCAAACTTATCTCCGTAGCTTCCTTAGAAACGGAAGAGCTAGAAATAGTTTGCCATGCGCACCACACAATGACTGTAAGCCTCCATAGACGGAAGTTTAAAGATGTCAATATATATATATGTATATACTAAACAAATTACTCTCTCTTCTATAACAATATGGCTATGTTTGATTCTTTACATACAAAAGTCATGTAAATACTCTCGGACCTGACTTGTGCAAGTGGGACCAATCCTTGTTTTTCACATAATGACCTCACGATATCGTCTAGGCAGTACATTTTACACAATGCCCTGTCACCATCACCTACATGGCATGCGTTTACATCATCGAGTAATGACATCACAACGCTATGACGTCATAAGCATGGTGACGTCACAATACTATGACCTCAACGCACTGGAAGTCAAATGGCAGTGATGTGCTTAATCCAGCATGCTACATGTCTTCCTACGTCGGGTGCGCAGTCATCGCACATAAACAGACGTTTAGATTATCTGAACTAAGATGTGCTCATGCAGAGATGTACATAGATTAAGATGTGGTTTTTTTTGGCCCAATGTGCCCCGGTCTCCTCTACACTATTTTCACTTAAACGTAATACAAATGACTTTGGATGATAAATAAAATCTAGCCCACGTACATGTGTCTTGTGATAAAAGTAAAAATATCCTCCACAAGCCTCGGATATGTGTAACTTTTATCAACTCGTGTTGATATATTTGATATCAGAAGACACTTGGAGGAGATTCCACATCTATCTCTTTACGAGATATATCCTCATCACAAACATTCAACCACCGCCGGGAGGTGCAACCCCGCATTGATAAAACAAAACAGTTATTGTTAATAGAACGACTGTAGTTATGTAAATAAATCTTTACCTTATAATCGCATCATAACAGCGTCGAGATAATATTTCCTGAAGACTTAGATATAACACGTAATGGCGATTTGGAATTGAAGGGAATTCTCCTTTGCACACGGCACCTACCATCCTCCACGTTGGCGAATGAACACAATACACCAGCTGGGCTCCGTTTCATAACACTGAGCGCTTAAATTGCTCATTGATCGCTGAACTTATTTGTATGACATGACTATTCAAACTATACAAATTATGTTGAATACAAAAATGATTACCGTTAAGCTTTCTTCAATCTAGTTTAAACTAGCTGTAACGTATGGCGGACTTAGGGAACGTATGCCATTACAGCTAAAGGCGGACTTAGGGAACGTATACCATTACAGGTAATGGCGGACTTAGGGAACGTATACCATTATGTACAGGTAATGGCGGACTTGGGGAACGTATACCATTACAGCTAATTATCTTATGCTTTAATTTTGGACAAGCAGAGGTATTTTACGAAATGATATTATATTTGGTCAATATCCAACGTTAAAATGACGGAGATAATGATAACCTCAATTAAAATAGTATCTTAATTATTTATATTATTTTATATGTTCTTACAAGATATTTAAAAACATGTTAATATAACAATCGTCACAATCAGCAATACGTGACGAGAGATGCCTACAGGACGAAGATAGTCCAGAGAAAGGATTTGGTTTAAACATACATGTGTATTTAATTCCCAAAATTTATTTCCGGTACTGAAAGGATTTACATCATTGAAAATACACGCACGTGTAACACACATGAAGATGATACTAATTACTTGTAACTCATATTGTTTTTTGACATATATTCTGTTCTTAATAACATTGCATGATAAATAAACATCGACAAATTTTGAAGAAGTGCATTATTTTTGGTATTCAATCTTTCTGTGAATTTATAAATGTTTGGATGGACAATATAATATGTTTTAATATACAATTTTCTCAGGGAATCGTAAACAGGGCAAATTAAAACAAAGTGATATTCATCTTTTATTTCATTAAGATCACAAAGTCTGCAAATTCGATGTTCTCTTTGGACTGAGTTGAATCGTACACTTTCTACAAATAAATCATGTGAAGACCATCTCAGTTTGCTTAAAGCTGTTTACTAGAAAGTGATATATTTTCCAACCATTCTTTCAATTGTACTTTTTCGATTTCTTTGAGTAGTTGTAGAAACGAGAGAACGAGCTCACTTCCTCCAATGTTAACTCTATGGGAGATTGGGTATCCACACAGGGTATCCACACGATTGAGAAATCCCCATCTATATATAGTAACTGATGTCATCTTCCTAAGACAAGTCTTGACATGCCGAGTTATCTCTCTCGTGATTGGTTGAAACTTAATCCGCGAAGTATGGGAAATTCCCATCTATTTATGGTATCTGATGTCATCTGGACACCTTGAGCAGCCATCCATATGATTGGTTGAAACTTGGTCCGCGAAGTATTTGATAGACATGTTCACACATGTTAGTATATTTTCCGCGAAGTATCATTACTACTTTAAATACGCCAACTTTTCGAACTGCATATCATTCCTCAGCTACGCTCGGACCTGGACACACCACTCAGAAGAATCCAGTGAAGCATTTCTTGAGAATTGTTCTAGTTCATTCGGTGACTTGATTAGAGCTTTTACTTTGATTATGCTACAGCATTCTAATTGTAATCTGTCAGGGGCATATTGACATGGTTGAGTGTTTGCATGAGCATCACTTTTAAATATGAATCTGTCAGGGCCATAGTTGAATGTTTGAAGCTCAGTATAAAACAAGCTTCTTACTCATTCACTGTTATCATTTGGCTTATATACTAAGCAAAAGGGTGTTATCAAATATCATGAGTGTGCTAGGGTTAACAATCATCATTAATTAATAACTCATGTTATGAAAACAAGAATTATACTTAGATAGGGTATTATAATACTTATTTACATATTGTGATAGATTCGTAATAGTACATTATGCTAGATTTACTAAGTAAAACACCACTTTCACTGAACGAGTAACCTCCCTTTGCAAGGGCAGCCCTCTGTCTATTTTTAGAATGCAGGTCACCGCATCCCGACCACTTCCTGTTTAATATTGCTACACATTGGTAGTGTAAGAAACATTGTTTCATGTTGATTTTAATTGAAATAAATGATCAGTGATCTTATTATATATTATTCAGACAATATCTAGAAATTCAATTACACAAATAATTAAATCAAAACAATACCATTGACCTGAAAATCTTCGTGTCTATTTTTAGAATACTGTATATTACTAGGTCTTCATTCAAACACATAACAGCATCGTTAGGATAAACAGTTTGAAACAAGTTTCATGGTGAATGTAGTTGAAATAAATTTATGCTGCCTTAAGTATAGAATAATAATGTAGAAGAATAACAAAATATCAATGAACAACTTCGTTGATAGTGTATTATAAGAGAAGTAACATCTGTTCGCCTCTATTTGAATGTCATCTGTTCTATTTAAATACTTTATGGCTTGTAATGCTATTTCTTTTAATTTAATCCCTTTACTCTTTTGTATGTCTAAACTTTAATTTGTATTAAATGTGAGAGAATATGTATAATCAGAAATATTTTTTAAAAAATTATTTATCAAATCAAGTCAAAGTATTTATTCATGTGTTTAGGTCATAGACCTGTAAACATGTACAAATTAATATTTATTTCATATACACTATTTATTAATTGATACATGCATGTCTTCTGAGAAGGCTATGAGACACATATTTACTAAGATTATACATCATTGCATTCAGTCATAATGTGACATTTAAACTTAAACAATTTTGAAATAAGTAAAAAAAAATATTGGGTAGACAACATTGCATTCTGAAATCATGTCTAAATTACAGGTGGACATATTCTCAAACAATTATATACTCCTTATATAATCCATGAATCAAATATTTAAAAAATCACACCAGGATCAACAGTATTCAACTTATTAAGATTATGTATTGTATTTGGACAATATTATTTATCAAACACTGTTAATTATAGTTACACTATATATACATATGATACAATACCCTTGTTTATGTAATTGTATTAATATTTTTATATAATCATCATCAATAATAAGTTATGTTAACAACAATATGATATAATACAGTGTATACTATGATGATATTGAAGTTAATTTTGTTAATATTTTCAGAAACATGGCGTATCAATTGAAAACAACCAACAAGTCCTTCACCTGTAGCGAATGTGAGCAAACGTTCACTCACAAACCAAACCTCTATAGACACAAGCGAACTCATCATGCTAAGGATAAGCATAAATGTGACCAATGCAATGCCATCTTCAATAGGAAAGATAGCTTGGGACGCCATAAGATGTTGAGGCATCCTGTTCAAGTTGGAGTGGCGTTTGTAAACCTAACAAAGAAGAAGATGTATGTAATCTACAAGCTTTGGGAGGTACAGTTAAAGTACACACAATACCAGGAGAAGGTGTGGGGAAATTCGACCCCATGATGTTTTTGAAAGGTCATTATGAGGAGGTGAAGAGGGTATTAAAGGGGGTCATTAAGGAGAGGAGGGGACTGAAATGGTACTTAGCCGTCAAAGTGAAAATGACCCGTCGCCAAGGAGATACTATCAACACAGCATAGCCTGTTTTAAGGGGGAAATGTCAAATGGCCCTCAAACCCGAAGATCTGGAGGAAGGGATGAAGGAGTCAGTTAAGAAGATCTATACCTCCTTTATTGAATATCAGAGAGAAGGAAGTAACTGGTCTGTTGATAAGGTGTTATGGAGTTGAACATTCACTTAGCTAAATACCGACCACTCAGAGCCTCCAGTTATATCCCTCTACCCATCAAGTTGAGAGCGAAAATGGCCATTATCAATCTGAAGAACAGAGATAAGAAGTGCTTCATGTGGTCGGTCATAGCAGCTATTCATACATTCAGCACAAATGCAGAACGAGTCACAAAGTACAAGTCCTACACAGCTGATCTGGACTTCACGGACATCAACTTTCCCGTCAAGTTAACTGACATTCCAAATTTTGAGTCCCTGAATCAAATCTCCATCAACGTGTTTGGATATGAGAAAGGAGAAGTATACCCTCTACACATTACAAAGCAACAGTTAGAGAAACATGTGAATCTTCTCATGATCTCCGACGGTAAAAAGACACATTATTGTTCGATGAAAGATATGAGTCGGTTACTAGGACAGAGGACTAAACATAAAGCAAAAACCTTCTACTGCCCCTACTGTCTCCACGGGTTCACTCATCAAGATTTATTGGAAGACCACATTCCATATTGTCAATCTCATGGTCCTCAGAAGATTGAACTGCCCAAGGAAGAGGACAAGTGGCTTCATTACAAAGATGTAAGAAAACAACTCAAACTCCCCTATGTTGTCTACGCAGATTTCGAGTCGCTACAAGTCCCTATCTCTGGTTGTTCTAAAAATCCAAACACTTCTTCAACAGAGAAACTCACAAGACATGTGGCTTGCGGATTTTCTTACAAGGTGGTGGCTCTCACATCGGACCACTGTAAAGCTCCTGTTGTATACCGTGGAGATGATGCAGCAGACAAGTTTGTCGAGGCGATAGTCCGAGAACAAGAAGAGATTGAGAAGAAATTCAAGAAATAAAACCATTAATCATGACTGGGCGGGACTGGCAAACCTTCAAAACAGCATCACACTGTCATATTTGTTCCCAACCCTTAGGCCAGGATCGAGTTCGAGACCATTGTCACGTGACTAGTGACAGTACACAGTGCTTGCAATATCAACTATAAATTCACGGAAAGAATACCAGTCATACTGCACAATACCCGGAACTACGAGGGGCGTTCAATAAGTGTTGCAAGCGGGGCATTGGTGTTTACATAAACAGTGTCAGCTTATAGCAGGTGTTACTTGGTCAAAACATAACATTGACACATGTCAAAACAATTTCTAGACATAACAATTATTTAGATATAATAGCTGCGCTGACCTAGGAGTCTCCATAATCATGGATTCTCTCAAACATGAACAACGCGCTGTGATCAAGTTCCTTACTAAAGAAGGATGCAAAGCTACAGAAATACATAATCGTATGTGTAATGTGATGGGTAAGGATGCTCCTAATTTTCAAACAGTTTGTCGCTGGTCTCTTCAGTTCAGGCGGGGCAGGGAGTCCTTAGACGATGACCCTAGGTCAGGCAGGCCATCTGAAGTCACCCGATTGGAAGTTATTGCCGCTATCGAAAGACGAATTTTAGCTCACTGCCGTGTTAAAGTTTCTGAAATGTCTTTGGAATTCCAGATATCAGATGGAAGTGTTGAAAAAATAATTCATGACCATCTTGGTATGTCCAAGGTATCTGCAAGATGAGTACCCAGAAACCTCACAGCACAAGATCGCCAGAAAAAAACCGAAAGTTGCATTGAGCTCCTGGATCGGTTTAATGCGGATGAAGCCAGGTTTTTGTCTCGTCTGGTGACAGGTGACGAACCTGGATCCACCACTGGGAACTGGAATCCAAACAATGGAAGCACCCGAGTTCACCGCCTCCCCTGAAGTTTCGCACTCAACCATCAGCTGGCAAGGTTATGGCGACAATCTTTTGGGATGCAAAAGGCATATTATTAATTGATTACTTGCCAACCAAAACTACAATGAATGGTCAATATTATGCCAACCTAATGCAAGAATTGCGAAAGACAATTCGACAGAAACGCCGTGAAATGTTGACATGTGGTGTTCTGATTTTGCATGACAACGCTCCAGTCCACAAGTTAAGAGTTACACAAGCCGCTATACGTGATTGTGGATTCGAACAGCTTAACCACCCACCCTACAGCCCAGACCTAGCCCCCAGTGACTACTTCCTGTTCAGAAACCTGAAATCCGCCCTACGTGGAAGGCACTTCCGGGATGACGAAGACGTCAAAGCTGCAACAGAGGCGTGGTTAGGGGGGCAAACGGAAGACTTCTACAAAGGCGACATCAAAAGTCTTAAAGAGAAATGGAATAAGTGTATTGAGGTGAAGGGTAACTATATTGAAATAAAAGTAAAAAATTGACTACGCGAGATGGTTTTATATTGAAGTTGCAACACTTATTGAACGCCCCTCGTATGATTCGCATATAATTATGCAAGCCATTGGTAAAGTCAAGAATAAAAACATTAACTGCATCCCCAACAACATGGAGAAATACATTGCCTTCTCCTTAGGATGCATGGACTTTAGTGACTCCTTTCAGTTTATGCCCTCATCCCTCGAAAAGCTGGTCACAAATCTAACCATAGAAGGTTCTTCCAAATTTCATCACATGGAGCAACAGTTTGGACAAGACAGACTCTCCCTACTGTTGAGGAAACAGGTATACCCGTACGAGTACTTTGACTCTGTAGCAAGGTTTTCAGAAACTCAACACCCTCCAGTAGAAGCCTTCTACAGTACACTGTCTGGCGAACACATCTCCATAGAAGACTATCAACATTCACAATTAGTATGGGAGAACTTTGGAATAGAGAACTTGGGTCATTATCATGACCTATACGTCTTAACTGATGTATTAGCACTAGTGGAAGTTTTTGAAAATTTTCGAATTATCTGTTTGGAAGCATATCAATTGGACCCAGCCCACTTTTACACCAGCCAAGGACGAGCCTGGCAGGCTGCTCTCAAAATGACCGGCATTCGACTAGAGCTTCCCACGGATATTGACCTGCATCTGTTCATCGAGCAAGGACTGCGGGGAGGTATTTCCATGATTACACAATGTTATGCCACAGCTAATCATCCTGGAGTTCCTGATTATAACCAGAACCATGCAAACAAGCACATCATGTATTTAGATGCAAACAATCTTTATGGATGGGCCATGTCGCAAGCACTTCCCATCTCTGGCTTCAAATGGATAGATCAAATACCTAACCTCAACCAAATAGCAGATGATGCCCCAGAGGGATATATATTTGAGGTGGATTTGGACTATCCACATGAGCTCCATGATAGCCATAACGAATATCCCCTAGCCCCTGAGAAGTTGATGGTTAAGGAGGACATGCTTTCGCCCTATGCCACCAAGCTCTTAGAAGAGCTCAAACTCAAAGGAACCAGCACAGAGAAACTTGTTCCCAACCTACAATCTAAACAGAAATATGTGGTTCACTACAGAAATTTAAAGTTTAGGCATGCGAGTCACCAAGGTGCACAGAGTGCTGAAATTTAAACAAGAACCGTGGTTGAGGCCATACATCCACTTCAACACAGAAATATGGAAACAGGCCAAGAACGAGTTTGAGAAGGTTCTTTTCAAACTTATGAATAATTCGGTGTTTGGCAAGACAATGGAGAATTTGAGAAAAAGAGTGGATGTCAAGTTGCTTCAGGGCGAGAAAAAGGCTCAGAAACTAGTTGCCAAGCCCAGCTTCCATGCCTTCTGCATCTTTAATGAGGATTTGGTTGCTATCCATATGTTGAAGCAGAAACTATATCTCAACAGACCTATCTATGTAGGATTCTCTATCCTAGACATATCCAAGATCTTGATGTACGACTTCCATTATAACAACATCAAGAACAGGTATGGTACTAATGCCCAGTTACTTTTTACTGATACTGATTCTCTCTGCTACTCTATCCAAACTGAGAACATATATGAAGATATGGCTTAGGACCAACATCTGTTCGATTTCTCTGACTAGCCTCTGACGATGATCTGTACAGCTTAGAGAACAAGAAGGTTCTGGGGAAAATGAAGGATGAGACTCATGGTCTTCCAATCTACGAATTCGTGGGTCTCAAGTCGAAAATGTATTCTCTGATCCATGAGGTGAAGGATAAAGAGAGTGCAAAAATAACAGTGATGGAAAAGAAAACGGCCAAGGGTATAAAAAAGTCTGTTGTTAAACATGATACAAAGCATGAACATTATAAACATTGCTTGTTTGAGAAACAAACACACATGTCACAAATGACTCAGATTAGGAGCTATGGACACGAGCTGTACAACATCCAGCTAAACAAGCTAGGACTTGGCCCTTTTGATGACAAGAGATACCTGCTTGATAATGGAATCACCAGCTTGGCTTATGGACACTGGAGGATTGGTCAACTGTTAAAGAAGTAAAGTTTGTAAGAACTTTTCAAAACCGTCCAACATAAAATGTCATTTAAATATCAACCACAACAACAACAACAACAACAACGATGGTGGTCGGGCTGCGTCTTATCTCATATTGATATGGATTTCATACATTCTGATCATGAGGAGGAGGAGTGAGGAGGAGGAGTGAGGAGGAGGAGGAGGAGGAGTGAGGAGGGGGAGTGAGGAAAATGAGAAAGAAGGAAAGTATTCTGATGAATGAAATGTGTATATAAGGAGATATTGAACACAATTTTTATCATTCGACACGAGACATAGGACGAGATAACATGACCTGGGAAACATATTTAAAGAAGATCTACTACGATCCTTCACTTCCTGCTAGCTTTTTCAGGACCTGAAAAGTTATACAGATATGTAAGAAGAGCTGGAAAATATGTTTTGAGCAAATACAAGATTACAAAGTGGCTACAGAGACAAGAACCCAAAAGTTTTCAACGTCCAGTTAGAAGAATTTTTTCAAGAAACAAAATCATGGTTACTGGGATAGACGATCAATGGTCAGCTGATCTCATGGATATGGTCAAATTTTCTAAGTACAACGAACGAGTAGTCTATGTACTAGTGGTCATTGACGTGTTTTCTAAATACCTCTGGCTGAGACCCTTGGATGATAAGAAAGGTTGCACTGTTGCTAAAGCCCTTGATAACATATTTGAGGAAGGGCGACAACCTACAAGGATAAGAACAGATCGAGGTCAAGAGTTTCGTGCTAAAGAAGTTCAGTCACTCCTGAAGAAAAGAGCTATTAAACATCTACTCACAAACAATGAAACCAAAGCGTCAGTGGTTGAACGTGTGCTGAAAACCATCAAGACTCGATTTTATCGTTATTTCACACACAAACAGTCCTATAGATATTTGAACCAACTACAGAAATTTGCTGATAGTTACAATGAAACTTATCATAGAACGATTGGTTTGGCTCCATCTAAAGTGACCAAGGGCAATGAAACTAATATCTGGTGGCGTATGTATTGGCCCAAGAAAACTAGTACCAAGAAAATGATGAAGAAGCATTTCCGATTCAAACTAGGAGATAAAGTTAGACTCACTCATCTCCGGAATATATTCAGTCGAGAATACGACGAGAAAAGAACAGGGGAAATATTCTACGTCTCCCAGAAAATACTACGGGATGGACTGCCTCTGTACAGGGTCAAGGACTATGATGGGGATGAGATTGAGGGCACCTTCTACCAATCCGAACTTCAAACGAGATGATGATGTATGGAAAGTAGAGACGGTACTGAAGACCAGAGGAAGGGGACCGAATAAACAACATTATGTTTAGGCTTCATTGGCCTAAGAAATTCAATTCTTGGGTCAAAGCTTCTAATGTCCAGACATTGTAAATACATGCTTTGTAAAGGTGTGCGAGGATGGTCCCCGACCTTTGTACATCTGTATGTACGGGGGTAATAAATGTAAATAGAAATTATATACTCTTGTTGTTGATCTGATATGTGATATGGCTTGTCATAAGGGGATGGCATCAGATATTATGAATAGATGATTTCCCTTACTTCGCGGATTAAGTTTCAACCAATCACGAGAGAGATAACTCAGCATGTCCAAGCTTGTCGTAGGGAGATGACATCAGATACTATTAATAGATGGGGATTTCCCATACTTCGCGGTTTAAATTTCAACCAATCACATGAATGATAGGTCAACATGTCAAGACTTGTCTTAGGAAGATGACATCAGTTACTATATATAGATGGGGATTTCTCAATCGCGTGGATACCCTGTGTGGATACCCAATCTCCCATAGAGTTAACATTGGAGGAAGTGAGCTCGTTCTCTCGTTTCTACAACTACCTCTTTGTAATAATCAAAACCCATATTTCAGCCCCGGATGATAAAATAGGCTTTATTTTGGCATCGAATATCTTTAAAAATTAACTTATATTTAAATCTCCCAGTACATTAAGTTGCTTAAAGATACCAATCATTACCTTTTGTGCTTGTATGGAAGCGTAATTAACATGCATTGTCCAAGATAAACCCTTACTAAAAAATAATCCCAAATATTTGTATGAACTGGCAGAGTTTAATTCTTTACCTTTGAACCATCATTTTTCTTTCTTTGATAAACGCCCTCCCTTCTTGAACACAACTACTTTGGTTTTGCTTCTATTTACTGTTAACTTGAAATTGTCACAATAAGTCTCTAGTTCTCTGATGATTCTTTGTAAACCTGCTACAGAGCTAGAGAATAGCACGATATTGTCTGCAAAAAGCAATAAGAAAATATGTACTATATCTGGATGTAGTTGTATCCCATACTCACAATTACTTTCAATTTGGGTTGCCAATTCAGTTATGAAAAATAAGAAAGGAAATGGACTTAGTATACAACCTTGTCTTAACCCTAGATATAGTTCCAAACATTTTGATAAGTCATTGTTATTTTTAACGCAGGCTTAACATTTTCGTACATATTATGGATCAGTTTTCTCATTTTTGGACTAAGGCCATGGTTATTAAAAAGAGACCATAACTTTTCTCTATCTACTGAATCAAAAGCTTTGTCAAAATCAACAAAGAGAGCATACAGTTTACCACCCTTGATGTTGAAATATTTTTGTATAATACTTTGCAAAATGAAAATATTGTCAATAGTAGTATATCCATTCCTAAATCCTGCCTGAGATTCACTGAGTTTATCCATTGCCTCTCCCCATGGTACTAGTATTTTGTTAATGATAGCAGTAAAAACCTTGCTAAAAATACTCAAGAGTGTAATGCCTCTATAGTTGTTTGGATTATCCTTGCTGCATGTTTTAGGGATCGGAACGATAATGCCAACTGACCAATTAGTTGGAAATGTGCCCTTTTCTAATATAATATTGAATAATAATTCTAAATAAGGTACTATAATATCTGCCGAATTCTTTATGAGATCTCGTGTTATGTCATCAATACCTGGTGACTTATTCGGCTTTAAGCGTTTTATACTGTTATATATCTCATCCCTATTAATTGGGGAATGAAGGATGTCTTCTGATATCTCCAAGTTAGGATCTGATGACGCTTGTGTATTTACATCGTATCCGAGAGTATCGGTACTATTCCCATAATCAGTTTTGAAGTTAAAAAGGTTACTAAAATGACCAAACCAGTCATTCATACAAATATTGTTTTTCGCTACAGTAGAAGTGTTCAACTTTTTCAGTTCATATCAAAACTTTTTCGAGTCCGATATGCTATTTTCTATATCGACCTGCTTTTTCTAAAGTAATCAAGTCTCTTTTGCTTACACACTGCATTATAATCATTTCTTAACTGACAATATTCTGCGAATGATTTCTTATCTTTCCATTTTCTAAATTTGATAAGCAGCTTACAACTTTTTTATTTTTAGCTTCTGACATTCTTCATCATACCATTTGTTAGGTTTTCTTTTTGACGTACTTACTTTTCTTTTCATGTATTCCGCACCTAAAGAGAGTGCGTCAGTAACATATTGAATACTGTCATCAATATTCGTAAATGCGTAGTCAAGCGATTTATCAAATAGTGATTGAACATCATCAGATTTTCTCTAGAGTCTTCTGCTTTATCGTTATCCCAGACAAATCTTACAGATTTATTTGGATTCTTCACATATTCGACATAAGATCGCGACTCCGACCTGAGGCGCCGGCGGGAACCTCGACCAGGTCTACCCTGCTGAAAGGCGCCTCTTCTATAGCGAGGGGGAGAGCAGCCTAGGGTGGGTTCAGGTGGCGACTGGCTGTGAGCGGGTTCCGGTGGCGCCTGGCATGAGTGGGTTCGGGGGTACCGTTAGTTAGGTCATGGCCCTTGAGACCTTCTAGGTCTTCTCCAAAAAGACCTAGAAGCCTGTAATATTGTGCAATATAACAGCCTTCTAGGTCTTTTTGTTCTGTGGAAGAAGATGAAAATATGTTTTAGGTTATGGCCTGTGAGGCCTTTATTTGGGGTCACACGGTCACCATTTTTTACAATTTAGAATCCCCATTGGCCAAGGAATCTACACATATTCAGCTCTCTAGAGTTATTGGTTCTTGAGAAGTCAAAAAAGCAAAAAAAGTTTAAGGATGGACGGACGGATGGACGCCGGACGCCATGCCATGCCATAAGCTCATTGGGCCTTTCAGGCCTGATGAGCTAAAAAGAAGGAATCGGATTGGTAAACAAGCAAATGCTTATGTTAATACCGCTCCGGAGGAAAGGATTTCAACGTGCGGTTATCATAACTACATATGTACTAAACTGACAAGGTCGCAGGCTCCGAACCCTTGTTAGTGTGTTCTGCATCATATATTATGTAGAATGCAATAAAGGAAAATAGTCTAATTACATCACATTCACCCAGATCATTTGTGTCTTTGAACTGAAATATATCAAATTGTCATTTTATAAAGAGTATTTTTTATATGAAATGCCTTGTCATGTCAGATTTCACAAGCGATTAATGTCATTTATATGTTTCGAAAAATAATAATTTGGTAATAGAAACATTAATGCTCAATGACTGTTTAAGATTTTCTTCCTCACCAGGTGCCGTGCTTCCAACTGTCGACCCGTGCCACAAAGCTGCCCAAACAACGTGCACATCCCATGCTAATGCATACACAACCTACTGCACATCCGATGGCAAGAAATACCATGGATTGTAAGCAAATCAAACTTACATTATTCTTTTTTTTTAAATGAAACATTTTTAAAGCCTTATAGGGGCTGTAGCACGTTTTGTATTTGAAATAATATATCTCAAAGCTTCAGCAACGCACATCTATTTCCAATCTTCGAATTTTAAAAAGATGTTCACACTAAAAGTTTCTTTTATACGTGACACCATTGTATACGACAATGGGTAATCGGGCCGTTAATGGGCTGTTTTACCCTCTTAAAATATGTTCTATATATTCTATATACATATTGCTTTTGGTTGATTTTCCGTCGGCGTTGTCGTCGTCCCCATTGTTTATGAAGCATACCCTATTTGGGGTTTCAGCTAAACTTTTATTTTTGTTTGTATCAATTGTAACAGTTTGGACTTTGTCTATTTGAAGAGTCAGGTTTGTTTCCAGAGCTGATTTCTAAAACCACATTACCAATCTTCACCAGGTTTGGTCTTCCGCCTCCCCATGTCATGTAGATGTGCCTTTTGAAGCTTTGAACTTCTCAATTTTAAAAGAAAATCTGTTTCCAAGGTAACAATTTGGACTATTCGAAGAGTAGAGTATGTTCCCAGGGCAGAACTCTAAACCCTCTTGACCCATCCTAATCAAGTAGGTGAGTTATTGTTTAGCGCCGCTTCGGCAGTATTGCAGCCATTAGCAGCGAGCATCCTCATCAAATTTGGTGTACTACCTCCCCATATCATGCAGATGTGCCTTTTGGCGATTTGAACTGTTAAAAATATTTTTGTTTGATTCCATGATAACAATTTAGACATTCTCTTTTAAAAGGGTAATAACTGGAATTGGCAGATGACTTTCACTATAACAGTATTGATACCATTCTGCTCCACCACAGTATTTGTATCCGTATGGCTCCAATAATCCCCTGATTGCGTAACCACACTTCGCCTCGTATCGCACCATAAGTACCTGCTAATTAAATGATTTTATATCGAGCTTTATTGGCCATGGCCGGGTGAGAAAACCGATGAAAGATCAATTTGACATTTCCTTGGCTGACAACATATATGATTGTTTAATTATTGTTCAGCAAAACGAGGCAAAATGTAGTTACACAATCAGGGGATTGTAACATTCATGCGGATACAAGTACCCTGATGGAGCAGGTGTAGGAGTAGTTCAGCATATAGTTCGTGTACCAAAGCCTTGGTCCATATATGAGTTTACATTTGATGAACTATGACAGGTGTTCCTAATTTTCAGGTGTGAATACTTGACTGCATATTGCGGCCACCAGCATGAAACCTCACTCCACATAGTTGGTTATGGAGAGAACTGCACACACCCGACACATCCTCCTGTCCACACACACCCTCCTCCCGGCCACTTTGAGAGGACTCTTTATGATGCCATTATCGACGGCATTGACGACAGACTGAAAGCCTCCAGAGCGAGGAACCACCCTTTGCCAAGAAGATCTTCACCAAGCAAGACCATACAAACAAAGTGTATGTACGGAACAAGGACTGTTGGGCCTATGGAGTTGATTTGACCAGCATCTCGCCCTGGAACAGCAACCTCAGGCACAGGAAAGCAGGAACATTGGTGTCACCAAGAACCGCTCTCTGGGCCCGCCATTACAACATCAAGATCAACTCGACTCTACGATTCATTGACAACAACAACAATAACGTTGTTGAATGCCGTGTTGTCAAGTATAAGGCTGTTTCAGCTCCAAACCTTCATGGAACCTACAGTGAAGACATCATCGTTGGAGAACTGGACAGCGATGTTCCCAGCACGATCTCCTTTGCAAAGGTGATGCCACACGACATCACAACCATGAGAGTTCCTTACGACATCCGTATTCCTGCAATTAGCACTGATCAGGAGGAGAAAGCTCTCGTGGATGATTTCTTTATGTATTCTGGCTACAGCGCGAGTTTACGTATTCCACTGACAACGTCAATTCGTCACGACTACTACGAATCAAAGATAAGCGGAGACAGTGGTAATCCTACCTTCTTCATCATTGACAACGAGTTGGTTCTGCTGTTCGTGTTCACTACAGGAGGTGCTGGAGCCGGCACGTCCATCAACCACTACTTTGACCAGATCAATGAAATTATGGCTGAATACGGCACGGGGTACAAGTTGACCGAGGTCGACCTGACCAAGTTTCTGGAGCATATGCCTCACATACTTGGTTAGAGCGCTATAAAAAGGGCATTTGAATTAATAACATATTGGATAGCTAAAATAGTTTATGTTTGTTGTTACTTTTGATGTTTCATCTGTGTCCTCCATTCAAAAGATTTTCGTAAAATATATTTTTATGAAGTACTACTGGAAATTTAGCAAACCAGTGTAGTTTGATTTCACCTGCAAAGAACATTTTGGATGTCAACAAGTTGCCTTATGCATTGTTATAAAAATTCCGGTGGTCACATTTGAAGACCAATGCCATTTTTTAATGTATTATGTAAGGGATGCCTGTTCCCATGGTGATCATACCAGATCACAGAAGTAAGGGGTTGGGATTTGCAAGCATCAGCTGGAATTAGTGAACCATGGGTGGTACTGCCCAGAGAGTCAGTGTAGCAATATCTAGTATTACTCCATGTATAACAGTTCTCGGCAGAATACACAGTTGCTGAGCTCTTGGCAGGATTCAAACCCCGAACCTCTTGGTCCCAGAACATGCAAACCACAGCGCTGTCTCATACCGTAGATCATAGACCATGTTCAGTAGTATGTATTTGTGTGTGTTAAATGAATGATATCGGTAAACATTTAAAAGTAAGGAGATATTATTCCAGTCGGATTGAAATGGACCATTTTCCGACGAATAAAATTTGTGAAATAGTGCAAACTCATATCGTTTCCTCGCCAAACCTAAGAATCTACAGAACCTGTTGGTATCCCGGTAGATGGATTATTTGTGAAATTATATTCCTCGGAACAAGGTTGATTTTAATGAGACTGACATAATTCTCGCTTACTTTAAAGAGAGGTTTTCCTGTGAGTGATCAATTACAACGGAAATTAAGAATCTGACCATTTTCAAATTTCATGCCGACGATAAGAAAATTAGAAAACGTTAGCCGCTGTTTTGAAAATGGGCATTAAAAAAATAGAGCCATGGGCTCTGTAGCTCATCAGAATGTCATTGATTTATTATCTAAGGTTGAATATCTAAGTTATCTCAAGTAATACATTGTTAACATTGTTAAATTGGGTTTTAGATCATGACCCCTGTGACCCGTATTTGGAGTCACAGGATCACCAATCCTACAATTAAGAATCACCTTTGACCAAAGAGTCTCTACACAACATTTCCCCTTTCTTGAGCTTTACATACTTGAGATAAAGATGAAAATAGGTTTTTGGATCATGACCCGTGACCTAGATTGGGGTCACAGGGTCACAAAATCTACAATTTAGAATCTCCATTGACAAAGGAGTCTGCACACAACTTTTCAGCTCTCTAGACCTTTTGGAACTGGAGAAGAAGATGAAAATAGGTTTTTAAGGATGTGACCCCTGTGACCCCATTTGGGGTCATGAGGTCACGAAATCTACAATTTAGAATCCCCATTACCCAAGGAGTCTGCACACAACTTTTCAGCTCTCTAGACCTTTTGGAACTTGAGAAGAAGATGAAAATAGGTTTTTAAGGATGTGACCCCTGTGACCCTATTTGGGGTCATGGGGTCACGAAATCTACAATTTAGAATCCCCATTGGCCAAGGAGTCTGCACACAACTTTTCAGCTCTCTAGACCTTTTGGAACTGGTGGAGAAGATGAAAATAGGTTTTTAAGGATGTGACCCCTGTGACCCCATTTGGGGTCATGAGGTCACGAAATCTACAATTTAGAATCCCCATTGGCCAAGAAGTCTGCACACAACTTTTCAGCTCTCTAGACCTTTTGGAACTGGAGGAGAAGATGAAAATAGGTTTTTAAGGATGTGACCCCTGTGACCCCATTTTGGGTCATGTGGTAACGAAATCTACAACTCAGAATCCCCATTTGCCAAGGCGTCTGCACACAACATTTTAGCTCTCTAGACCATTTGGAACTGGAGAAGAGGATGAAAATAGATTTTCAAAGATGTGACCCCTGTGACCCCATTTGGGGCCATGGGGTAACGAAATTTACAATTTAGAATCCCCATTGGCCAAGGAGCCTGCACACAACTTTTCAGCTCTCTAGACCTTTTGGAACTGAAGAAGAAGATGAAAATAGGATTTTAAGGATGTGACCCCTATGACCCCATTTGGGGTCATGGGGTTACCAAATCTACAATTTAGAATTCCCATTAGCCAAGGCGTCTGCACACAACTTTTTAGCTCTCTAGACCATTTGGAACTGGAGAAGAAGATGAAAATAGGATTTTAAGGATGTGACCCCTATGACCCCATTTGGGATCATGGGGTTACCAAATCTACAATTTAGAATTCCCATTAGCCAAGGAGACTACACACAACTTTTCATCTCACTAGACTATTTGGAACTTGAGAAGAAGATAAAAATAGGTTTTTGGGGTTGTGACCCCTGTGACCCCATTTGAGGTCACGGGGTCATGAAATCTACAATTTAGAATCCCCATTAGCCAAGAAGTGTGCACACAAAATTTCAGCTCCCTAGACCAAGTGGTTCTTGAGAAGAAGATGAAAATGCGAAAAGTTTACAGACTGACGGACGCCGGACACCATGCCATGCCATAAGCCCATCGGGTCTTTCAGGCCAGATGAGCTAATAAAATGCAAAGGTCTACATTATTTATAATGAATGTGGATTAATGTGTAACCAATGTTGATAATAACTTTTAATTTTGATGACTGGGCAAAGACTTATTATGTGATATCTTAATCTTTCCTTAGAGATAATTAATAACGTAATTCCCGATGAGCTTCAGAGCCAATGGCCCTATTTTTAAAATAAGTTCACTAAAATAACTACTGAACACTGGCAGACGTAACTATAATAATAAACACGGAATGTTTAGTTTCGTTGCTGGATCAAAGTTTTAATAATTGTTAACACCGGCGTTAATCCCTTGTTAACAAAACATAAAACATCAAAGCCTACCGCCTGTCGACTGTCGATTTCCTAAGACACTGTTCGATCACAAATGATAGTTTCCCACACAGGAACTCGATAATTAAAACATAGATAAAACGTAGGTAAAAAAACCTACACCTTAATCTATGTTATAAAAGCTGTAGTTTTTTTTACCTACGTTTATCTTTGTTTTAATTACGATATCGAGTTCCTGTGTTTCTCAGCTCTTCAGGGAAGTGTCTACACCTCTATGTTTTAATTACGATATCGAGTTCCTGTGGTTTCTCAGCTCCTCGGGGAAGTGTCTACACCTCTATGTTTTAATTACGATATCGAGTTCCTGTGGTTTCTCAGCTCCTCAGGGAAGTGTCTACACCTCTATGTTTTAATTACGATATCGAGTTCCTGTGGTTTCTCAGCTCCTCAGGGACGTGTCTAAGATCCAAGTGAGGTCACTGAGTGAATACTGACTGAGTTTGTGTGAACATGTGAAACTTTGAAAATCCATTGAGCTATTTGAAAATAAGATTGCTTCATTCACAACACATTATCGCCATTTGAATGTGAAGCTAGCCCCAGTTTCTTAGCATTGTAGTGACTGCAACCAGAAAATAATGCATGGTTATATAAACTTAATAAACAATATTCCCATTATATAGAAATGAAATGACAAAATCGTAATTAATAACTTAAGCCTTTCACCCCTACAGGCCTCTGCAGAGGACAGAACAAGTATTAGCGTTCAGGGTTCTTAGTGGTGAAGGGTTAAGTAACTTCATTATAATAATCCTCCTACGAATTCACCGAAATATCCCCCTACGAACTGGATCCTCCTACGAAATCACAACTCCTACGAACCGGTTCCTTCTACGAAATCACCACTCCTACGAACCGGTTCCTCCTACCAAATCACTGGCACTGACTGTGTCAAAAATATATTTTCAACATGTGGTCAGCGATGTTTTTTCGATCGCCCTCAGAATTACTGTAAAAAAAGGATAGTTTCAACAGTAATTAGGATTTTTAAAAGATCAGTTTTTGCAGTCATGGTGTAGCGATGTTACCAACTCGCCTAAAGATTTATTATAAAATATTCTCCATGTTTTGAGCACTACTTGTCACTAAATGAAAATGTGTACAAACCAATATTATATTTTAGAACATGTAGCTATCACCTCCCCATTGAAAAGGGTCGTTTTCTTAATTTCCCACGTCTTGATTGTGTACACAATTTAACTCCGTGGAAATCGGAGATGAATTTCATTAACTATTTAAAGGTGCATCCATTGTGTTTCATAAAATTTTATTTGGCTTTAATACATTCCAACACAGCATATGTTCTGTTTACAAAACAAACCAATTCACTTAGCTTGCATATTCATCCCCAATCGCCAAACATATCATAATTACTAGTTTCCAATTAAAATCGAGTAACATCATTATGCATGTGCAGAAACCGAAAGTGCACGTCCTATTTACACGCATAGTAGTTATATGACCTATTGAACATTATCAACCCAAAGTTGTTATTTTGTCTGGCGTAAATAAGATTCCAAAATTACGTTTGACTCATTGGCGCGCGCCACACGCGGTGCATTGTCCGGTTTTCGATCAGAAATCACTACTTTTACCTTCATATCGTCAATATACTAAGACGAGTATCATTAAAATGGTTGTTTTCGGTAACAGTTGGTACTTCTCGATAAAATAAGACCATTTATAACGATTGTCATATTTGACCCCCAACAACACAATGGATGTACCTTTAATTGTAATGCTCTGTTAAACCAACGTTCTACTCTGATAAATGAACGCTTCCTGCTGTTACCAACGCGCCTAAAGGTTTCTATTATGCGATCATAAAAGATACTCCATGTTTTGAGAAATACTTGACACTAAATGAAAATGTGTACAAACCATTATTGTATTTTAGAACATGTAGCTATCACCTCCCAATTGAAAAGGTTCGTTTTGAAAGATTGTGTACACAAAGTAACTCCGTGGAAATCGGAGATGAATTTCATTAACTATTTAATTATAACGCTCTGTTAAACCAACGTAAACTCTGATAAATGAACGCTTCCTGCTGTTTCCATCTTCATTACAGTATAAGAAATTAATGTGCAATAGAAATATTAAAGTGATTAAGAATCTGTCATGCTTAGTTAAAAACATTTGTGCCATCTTGCTGTAAATTGTTTATTCTTTATTCATGTAACTCATGTACTGCCGTTGGCGGTCCCTTTGAGTGAATAAAGATTGATTGACAAAATAAACCCTGCTCTATCCCAACTCACATGTAATGGGACATTATGTAAACATTGCGATGTACGGTTAGTTATGTACATATATGACTTCATTTACATTTACAGAAAATGACATATATCACTTTCCATGTCTTCAAGTTCAGATTGAATCATTTCAAGTGATGTGGCCGATGTCTTGCCTTACCTGTACGAACGAACCAAATGACAAGTGCCATTGAAACAAAGGAATCTCATTGGAATCCGGGCGAAGAGAGATTAAGTGGCACCAATTGTTATGATTTTAGTGAGATATTTCATTTTCTGTGCATAGCCTTATTCCAATTCAGTTCCAATTTCAATATAGTTTATTAGTGTTAGAAAAATCTAATGAAACAATTGCAGATAAGAATTCAATAGAAAATAATACATTTCGGCATTCCTTTAATATTTGAATGGATCATTTACATGAAGTAGAAGCACTTTTTTTTTTAAACACATTGATATCTTAATCAAAACTATTGTTACATCCGGGACGTCATTGTTATATAAACAAATATATCTTGTTAGTGTGTCAACTTAATTGGATGATTAGATGTCTTCCGTCTTTCTCATGGTAATATTACCATTCAAAATGTGTCTAATTATTAGTTAGTAGGCACAGTTGTTGTTGTTGTTTATGCACCAATTTGTAGTTTTGGAGTCATAAGTGGCATTCCGTTATGGTTATGGCCTGTGAGGCCACAGGGTACCAAGTAAATTAGATTCACAGTTGACCAAAGAGTATGTACATCAAATTTCAGTTCTCTTGAGTCACTGGTTCTGGAGAAGAGGTCGAATAAGTCAAAAAGTTACATACGCTATGTCATGCCATGCATCCATCAAGCCTTTCAAAAACTAAGGCTCTGTAGCTCATAAGGGTTTATATTGTTTGATTATGAAGTCTGTATCACAGTCCCTAGCCCTGAAACATCTCATAATTCAGAGAGAGCGAGAGAGCAAATATATAGCTTTCAAATTTCAACGTAGATGAATGAAATTGACAAGGCTTGGTCTCAATCATACAAAGATGATATTCTAATTTTACTCGTTCCTGTTGTGAAATTGACTTTGACCAAATTAACAAACTTAAGTCTACATGATGTTATTAAAATTATTTTAGCTTCTGTATCAAATGATTTGGAAACAAACAAAGATTTTAGGGTGGACCCCCTGCCACGTATTTGAGGGGTCAAGTCCAAATGAAAATACTTGAGTCTCCACAGAAGAAAGATATTATCATCCTGAAAGTTTGAGCTCCTTATGCCAACTGGTTTCGAAGAAGTCGTTTAAAGGTTTTGGACAACTGCCTGTCATACCCATATTTAATTGGGGTGAGGTCCAAATGAACAAACTTCGATCCCCTAGGTTTAAGGTACTTCTAAAAACAATTCAGCTTTGGGGATGCAGTTGTTCTGGAGGAGAAATCTTAAATGTGAAAAGATTACGGATGCCGGACGACGGCCCATGCCATAAGCCCATCTGACCTTTCAGGCAAGAAGAGCTAAAACTTCTTACCCTTACAACTTCTGTCCTTGTTTTTCCTTGAAGAAATCTGTCACAAAAGATAACAAAAGGCACATTGTTAAACAATTGAACTTTATTTTCAATTTTAACTGAAAATCAAATATAAATCCACCTACTCGCTCCGTAGGCACACACAGGCTCAAAGTCACCACACATAATTTTATTAAATCACACATAACATACTAAATTTGTTCTCTGCATTCATGCAATGAAAACTACTCACATAATATAGATAATTACAGTTAAGGTTTCAACGACATACATGTAACAAACTTCAGATAAACTAGACAAAGGTTTGCTATGTTTAAGAGTCGTTAAAGATGTATTAGAGAAGTAGTAAATAACAAGCAAAAAATAGAGCCATGGACTCTGTAGCTCATGTTTTTATTGTTTGATGATGAAGACTGAAATAGATTGCTATCAATATAATGCACAATCCCGAGCCCTGACAAATCTGCCTTGAAATTGTCAGCGCATAACAAGAATATGAAACACTATATGAGTCAGTCAGTCGGTCAGTAAGTCAGTCAGTCAGTCAGTCAGTCAGTCAGTCAGTCAGTCAGTCAGTCCACCCCAACAAGTTGCCTCTCTCTCACTGTGCACTGCAGGAAGGTCAACCCACAGATAATTATGCAATATCCCCATTAGCTAAAGTGTCTGCACACAATATCAAAGCCTTCTAGGTATATTTGTTCTGGAGAAGAAGACGAACATAGGTTTTAAGGTCATGGCTTGTGAGACCTTTATTTTGGGCCCCAGGGTCACCAAATCTACAATTTAGAATCCCTATTGGCTAAAGAGTCTGCACACATAATTACAGCCTTCTAGGTATTTTTGTTCTTGAGAAGAAGATGAAAATAGTGTTTTTGGTCATTGCTTGTGAGGCCTTTATTTGGGGCCTCAGGGTCACCAAATCTACAATTTAGAATCCCCATTGGCGAAAGAGTCTGCACACAATATTAAAGCCTTCTAGGTCTTTTTGTTCTTGAGTGAGTTAGTTAATGTTTAACGCCGCTTCGGCAGTATCACAGCCATTGGCGGCGATTTTTGTTCTTGAGAAGATGAAAATAGGTTTTTAGGTCATGGCCTGTGAGGCCTTTATTTGGGGCTCCAGGGTCACCAAATCTACAATTTAGAATCCCTATTGGCTAAAGAGTCTGCACACATTATTACAGCCTTCTAGGTACATTTGTTCTGGAGAAGATGATGAAAATGTATTTTTAGGTCATGACCTGTGAGGCCTTTATTTGGGGCCCAAGGGTCACCAAATCTATGATTAAGAATCCCCATTGGCTAAAGAGTCTGCACACAATATTACAACCGTCTAGGTATATTTGTGCTGGAGAAGATGAAAATAGGTTTTGGCTTATGGTCTGTAAGGCCCTTATTTGGGGCCCAAGGTTAACCAAATCTACAAATTATAATCCCCTGTCATGCCATAAGCCCATCGGGCCTTTCATGCCTGGTGAGCTGAAAATAGAGCCATGCGTTCTGTAGCTCATCATCACTTGAATGATTTATTATCTAACATTGAAGATCTTAACAACCTTTGGCTCTAATGGTAGGCCTCTTGCATGCTTTATAGTCTAAGGCTGTTTATCATTTAAACCAAAGGTCACACAAATGTATGACTATCAGTCAGACAAACAGGCCTTTATTGGGTTCATTAAATTAAATGCAGTTAAAATATTGTTAAAGGAATGGATGGCCCACACATAGCAAATTAAAGGCACAAACATGCATACCTTTGATTTCAACACACACATAAATAACATGTTTGAATGAAGGGGGACTTTTACCAAATAAACAAGCTTAAGTCTTCTATAAAAATGTTCTGTATCAAATGGTTGTTAATAAAGACTTTAGGGTAGACCCCCTGGCACACCAATACTAAGAGGGGGTAAAGTACAAATTATCAAACTCAGAAAGATATTTTTCTGAAAATTTGAGTTCCCTAAGCTTACTGGTTTCAGAGACGCTGTTTAACCAGGTTTTCAGGAAACTGCCTGCCACGAGGTGGGATCAGGACCAAATGTACAAACTTAGATCCCCTAAATGCAAGGTACATCCCCACAAAATTTCAGCTTGAAGGGTGCAGTGATTCTGCAGGAGAAGTTGAAAATGTGAAACTTTTATGGACGACAGTCCTTTCATATAGCTATAAGTATAAAAAGTAAAAAGTTTACGATGGATGGACTGGAGACCACAAGCCCATCAGGCCTTTCAGGGCCAAAGAGCTAAATATTCACAAAATCATATGTAATTCGGCATTGAACCTCTCCTGGTTTTGTAGTAGATTTTTGCAAAATTTGAAAAGAATAGGAGGAATATTTTTCTGCAATCTTTCCAACAAAAAATGTCTAAATAGATAATAATTTTTTTTTTTAAATCGAACCAACCTGCAGAGGTTGCAGATTCTTTGAAGAGGATCCTCCTTGGGGTACATATAGCATAAAAATCCTATTTTTTGAGTTATGACAGTTAGAATTTAATATTTTTAATAAAATAACCGTAAAAATAATAAATTACTAAAAAATAAACATTTGGACCACCCTAAGTGGGCCCCAACCCTGGCGGTTGCTAGGTACGCCAGGGGCAGGTAACTGTAACTCACAACTTATAAATCTGACAGGCAGACAGAATAAGGGGGGGGGGGGGGGGGGGGGGGGGGGGGGGGGGGGGGATGGCCCTACCCCAAGGAGGATCCTCTTCAAAGAATCTGCAACCTCTGCAGGTTGGTTCGATTCTTTTTCAGAAGGGATCCTCCTTGGGGTACATATAGCATAAAACAGACTCCCAAAGAAGAGTCCTGGGAGTGGAATTCTGTCTGCTAGACTGTACAATATAGATGCTCGCAGATAATTTCTTAAATCTGAGAAAAAAGGAGCAACTAACCTGAACACCGTAAGGCCGAATCCGAGGGATGGAGCGTGCCTGTGGATCAGGGAATACTGACAAAATAGCGTTCAAAACAGGCCTTATTTTATCTTAAGCAAAATGCCCCCCCCCCCCCCCCCCCCCCCCCCCCCCTCCCCCCTTTTTTTTTGAAAAGGACTACGGGAGGGATACAAAAAATGGTATAAAACACCCGTACTAAACCCTGAGAAACAGCCCCCTGTCCTTTTTATGCATGTTTTTTTCCAATACTCTTATCGGGAGTGCACCACGTGATGTTAGTACCAACAGCAACAGTGGCAAAGTTAAAAACAACCTCAGAAAGCTCATTCCGCTAGAGTAGGGTCCGCAACCCAAATTTTTCTAAATAACCCAGATTTTTTTTCTCATTTTTCCTGGTGTAATTGAGGTGTTTGTAAAACAAAATTAGAGTTATTTTAATACTAAGTTGAGAAATAGCAAAAATACAGGATTTTGAAATTTGGCCATGTTGGGTTGAAAATTGACATTTTGAAAACAACTTGGGCCACTCCTATAAAAAACTGAAAATTTGATTTATGATGCTTTTTTTAGTTTGTATGAATACAGTTACTATCAAACTACATATATGAACTGAAATAAACATTATTTTACATGTATTTTTGGTTTTCAGAGTCTCTCAAACTCCCTGGGGTGTGTAAAAAAACGAACGAACAACACACAATTTGTTGAACAGAAGATGAATTTATTACAACAGTATTGAAATCTACCCATTAAAAGAATAAATAAGTTGTATGTAATATTTGAAATGAAAAACAGGCATGTTAATTTCTCTTAAAATATTTTTTTTATCTTGTTTGGTGTTATGAGTCAAAATGTCAAACACTACACCTTCTCACAACAGAGACCTAGCACTGTAGAATACATCTCAAATTGATACTTAATATCATTCTTCCAGATCTTAAACACAACATAACTTTGTAAGGATTTAATATCATTATTACTTACACTTTTAAACCTTTTATTGAATTTTAAAAACATTAATCACCTCATCCGAAATTGAATGAACAATGGCTATGTCCTTACTCCAAAACTGGTATTTTTTGTAAAAAGAAAGACACACATCTTATTCAGTAAAAGACTTAAAATACATGCATTAGCAGATAATTATTGCATGAGCAAAAGAAAAAATATATCAGTTTTTAAAAAATATTTTCTGGCATTAGCCGGGGGATATCTTTACTGAATTATATTTTAACATTGAAGGCGGCCTTGAAAAGTAAATAATTTTAATAAACTTAAGGTTGTATTATTGAGAGATAATACAAATCTTGGAAGAGGTTATCAGACACTTTCACTATCAACTGCTTTTATAGTAAAACACTGAACTGAATAATATATCAATAAATTATCACATCTCTGTCACAAGATCTTCGGATACAGCAACTAATTGCAACTCTGTCCATGATGTCGAATTTCAAATATGAATGTTCTGCTGTCAGTGGTCTAAAACTTAGACTCTGAAAAAGATATTATTCTGAAGATATCACCATGTTATTCAAAAATGAAAAGGAGCCTCTCTTTTCTGAAAATACCATTTCCCATACTAATTCCTTTTCAATATGAATAAAATGGTGGTGTTTTACGAACACATACTTTTCCAATAAGAAACTGCACCAACAAAATATATTCACCTATAATAAATACGATAAAGATTTAAATAAATAAAACAAATCACTTCTGGTCTTCACAAAGTATTCTCATACAGTAAATCTGCCATCAGTACTGAAGGAATGATTAATCCAACAAATCTAGCTGTTTTGGTGGAGTGGATCTCAAGAGTCACAGGTCAAAAGAAAAGGAAGAATCTCAAATGCCATTTGACACAAAGGTGTGTTGTGCAAGCCAATAATTTTACAAGTCAAGGAGGAATTCCAGCTTACAGGATTCACACCTGCAAAGAAAAGAAAAATTGAAAATTTATTTTCTTGTTTTTGATTTAATGCAAATGATTCAAGCAAAGTAAGATCAATTCCATCTGGTAATTATAACTTATAATATAACAGAATGATAAAAAGAACTTTATACAAATTATTTATTTGCATAACTAAAAAGAAACACAAATTATGAAGACATTATTTTATGGTTATTTACAGTAAGTAATTTTCATATATAATCCAATATATCAGTATCATACAAATAACAGTGAGAGTCTAGAAGAAATTGATCCTTAATAATTTTAATATTTAATATTAATTACAATGTTTTTTTATTCTGTTAATATAATAAGGGGAAATTACAAAGTGTTTCTATTCCTTTTGTGAAGTTTGGCAAACCTTAAAATGATTTAGAATGAAAAAAAAGGTGTTAAAAATAAAGTCATTAGTAAAACTGTGAATATGTCAAAAAAGTAATATCGACAGTTCAAAAATTAATCTATGATGCATGAATGTCATAAAAAGAGAAAACTAAATAGTTGTATCAAATTAATGCTTCATTTTACTTGGTTTCTTCCAAAATACCAACAGAACAAGGCAGAAACTTGCTTGTTAGAACAAGGGGCAAGGGAGGTAACTCTAATTTTTTCACATTTTAAAAAACTTTTACGTAATTATTTAACACTTTGTCAAGGTTGTAATTTTTTTTCAAAATGTGTTTTAGACTATAAAAAATATCAACTTTGCGAATATTACTAAATATTTCTGTTATTTGCACAGGAAAATATTTTTTCGAACATGTCAATTTTCACTCACCTCGATTACCCGCCGAAAGTTGCTCCAAAAATTATTTTATGTGTTATTCGTCATCAACAATGCCTCTAGTCCATGAATATGCAAAAAAAATTTTGAAAAACGTCACAGAAATAAGCGTAAAACCGCGTAACACAGCACCGGTGTTAGTGACCCCAGTTTGTCTCTGCTTCTAAAGATAGCTACAGCAGCGCCGCTGACGGGTGTTGCGGTGCCTAGCTAGAGGAGTTATGACTCTGCCCACTGGAGAGAACTGTCTGACCGAACCGAGCCCGTTCCAAGGAGTGCATATCCAGCTGGTAATGCCGAATGAACGTGCTCGGACGGCTCCAGATAGCTGCGGAGCAGATCTCTTCAATGAGCAGGGCCGCAGCGAACGCTTTTGACGTCGCTACTGCCCTAACCGAATGAGCCTTCAGACCTTCAGGCGGGCTCATGCCCTTGTGGACGTAAGCCAGTACTATGGCTGACACGATCCACCGTGATATAGTCTGCTTGGAGGCAGGAGCCCCTGGGCTGACTCCGCCGTAGCAACAAAACAGTTGCTTGTCCTTTCTGACTGAGGCAGTTCTGGACAAGTATTTCTTGAGAGTTCTCCGCACATCAAGAATATGAGGGCGTGAACTTACTGAGCCCGACGCTGCCGGCTGGTGTAGCGCGGGCAGCTCAATAGGGGCAGTAACATGGAAAGAATGATCGACCTTCGGGCGATAAGTATCCGGCAGTCTAATGCTGACTCTGTCCTTATGAAAGACAGTCAGCTCGGGATCGGAGGACATTGCATGGATGTCTCCTACCCGCCTGCCGGAAGTGACCGCCACAAGGAAGGCCGTCTTCCATGTCAGTAACTGTAGTGAAAGGTTTGCCAGGTCCACAAATTTGGGTCCTGACAACCAATCTAGTACAACAGATAGATCCCATGAAGGGCTGATCCGCCTCACTGGAGGTCGGATTCTGTCCACACCTGCTGAGAAGCGGTGGACCAGGGGATGGGCCCCTAGGAGAGCACCATCCACCGGTATGTGGAAGGCAGAGATGGCTGTAGAATATCCCCTGACTGTTGATGCGGCCAAGCCAGCATCAAGCCTAGACTGAAGGAATTCTAGAACCGCCACTAGAGACCTAGAAAAGGGATCTGGCAGCCCTCTACCTCTACACCAGCACGCATAACAGGCCCATCTATCTTCGTACTGAACGTTTGTCGAATCCCTCCGCGAAGCCAGTATTGTGTCTGCAACTCGTGCAGGAATACCGTCCTCTTGGAGGCGATTCCGGATAGAGGCCAAGCCACCCATTGAACCTCTGGTTTGGGGTGTGGCTTGCCCTCCTGAGCCAGCAGTCCTGGTTGACACGGTAACAGCACAGGCGGCAAAACCAGAAACCTGAGTACCAGTGGAAACCAGGACTGCGCTTTCCACAGCGGCGCGAGCAGCACAAGCAGACGAGCCGGCTGAACCGCTAGCTGTGAGAGGACCCTGGAGATCAGAGGAACTGGTGGGAAGGCCCACAGAACTCTGCCGGTCCAGTCTAGCGCGAATGCATCCGCGGCCACCGCCCTTGGGTCTGGCAGCCGGGAGCAATACACTGGTGTCTGCTTGTTCGTCTCTGACGCAAACAGATCCACCTGGAATAACCCGAACAACCAGGAGATAGTTGCGAATATCTCTGGGTCGAGCTTCCATTCGTGAGGGGCTAGGATTCTGCGCGAAAGTGCGTCCGCCCTCACATTGTCCACCCCCGGAAGGTAAACCGGGAGGACTGTGATGTCGAACTTGTCGCACCACAGGAGAAACTCCCATGACTCCTGAAGAAGTGCTGGGGACACAGTCCCTCCTTGCTTCAGGATGTAAGACATGGCTGTCTGGTTGTCCATTTCTAGACGAACCACTTGATGACGAAGCCTCTGTAGAAAGCGTTCGAACACCAGCCTGACTGCCTTCAGCTCTAGCACATTGATGTGCAGGCTGGCCTCGGCCTGGGACCAAAGACCCGACGCCGAGTGGGGTCCTAAGACCCCTCCCCAGCCCGAGAGCGAAGCGTCTGTTTGGACTGTGCACGAGGGCACTGGCGTCACCAGAGAGATACCCCTGGAGAGGTTCTCTGTACTGGTCCACCACAAAAGATGCGGCGAGAGCCACCCCGGAGTCTCGAGCTGCTTCTCGTAACTCTCGGAATGAGACCACAGACCGGCTAGGGCCTGTTGAACCGGTCTCATCCGAAGTCGAGCTCGGAACACCACGTCTACTGTTGCCGGCAACTGTAGCCATCTGCGAGCAGTGTGACTGTGGGACTCTAGGAACAAAAGCGTGGCTCTCTGAACCTTCAGAACTCGGTCTGGAGCGAGAGAGACTCTCACCAGATCCGTCTGGAACCTGGCCCCAAGGAAAATCTGATCCTGAGTGGGCTTCAGGTCCGATTTCTTCAGGTTGATAATCCAGCCCAGGGATACCAGTAAACTGATGATCTCCATGGTGGCCGCCTGGTTCAGAGCCTGAGACAGTGCCCTGACCAACCAATCATCCAGGTACGGGTGGCAAAACCGACCTCGTGCCCTGGCGACATGAGTGGGAATCAGCATGAGCTTCGTGAACACCCTCTGCGCCATTGAGATGCCGAAGGGTAGAACCCTGAACTGGTAACATGTCCCGTCGAACGCAAACCTCAGATATTTCTTGAACTCTGGGTGCATGGGGACATGGAGATATGCGTCCTTGAGGTCTATCGAGGAAAGCCACTCGTTTGCCTCTACGGACGCTATGACCGACCTCAGAGTCTCCATCTTGAACGATGGAACCTCTATCTTTCTGTTGAGATACTTGAGGTTGAGAATCGGTCTGAAACCCCCGTCCTTCTTGGTAACAATGAAGTAGGTGGAGTAATAGCCACTCTGCTCCTGACCTGGGGGTACCACCTCCATGGCCGATTTCTGGAGCAGTGCTCGCAGTTCGGACCTGAGGATTTCGTTTTTCTCTGGCACAGAGGGGACCGGAGTGTACCGTATCCCGGAGAAGACTGGTGGCGCTACTTTCCACCGAGGCAGGTGTCCGTCCCTGAGCGTGGACAGGACCCAGGGGTTGTCGGTTACCTTCGACCAAGCCGGAAGGAACCCTGACAGACGCCCGCCTACTGGGATGCTGGGTAGCAGAGAGTGAACCCCCATCTCCGGAATTTTGGGAGTCACCTCGGGGACAGGGGGGGGTAGGAACCCTGATTGGGTTTCCGACCCCCCAGAAAAGGCCTCCGTGAAGCCTTTCCCCCTCGAGCCTGCTTACCGCCCCTAGACTTCTGGCGTGGGAACTGGTTCAGTGGTCTGATCCAGTCCTCAGCGTCTCTCGCCGAAGGAGTCTGGGAAGTCTTGGGCCAAGGACGCTTGCTCTTCTTGGTAGGTGGCGGTTTCGTAAGGAGCTCAGTGTCCTTGCAAACGTTCGCCACCTCCACAGCGTCCTTCAGCACCTGCTGTGCTCCCGGGAAGAGGGAATCCCCCAACCGGAAAGGCAAAGCAAGGAGCCGTACATGGGTGTCCTGGCCTGCCGACGCAGTCGACAGCCAGAGACGCCGCATGCCCATAACGGCGACCATCAACTGGCTCGCTGCGCTTCTAAGAGCGTCGCATGCCAGATGGGTCCCGACCCCCACCGATTGTGAAAGGAGCACCACCGAGTCGGACTCGGGGTCTCCTAACCTCCCTACTATCTCCGACTGAAGAGCCGAGATATAGGCCCCATGCACGCCCACTCGCACCTGCTGCGCTGCGTTGCGATAAGTGTCCTCGAAGGACCTATACGCCGAGCGCAGGTGCGAGGCTTGCTGGGTGAAGGGAGGTACCCGGCGTCCTTGCTTCCCCAGAAGGGAATGGGTCCCAGACCCAGCAAGGGAGGTGAGGGCGAGCACGTACTCACCTACCACTGGGACGTCAAACAAACCCTCCTTGCCAATCTGGTACCTCTTGACCAGGTCCGGGCAATCAACCCGTACCCTGGTGCTAGACAGCTTGGGAGAGATGCTCTCAGCCTCAAGGGACAGGAGCAGGCTCAGCTGCTTCGGGACAGAAAATTGGTCCCCCGGAAGGCGAAATCAAGAGGAGACCGGGGCCGAGGGCGGTATGACCACCTGAGGCAGAGCTAAAGTGATCCTATCACGCATCTGCCTCAGAGCGAAAGCTGGTGTGAGGGGGACATCCCTAGCGTCCACCTCATCATCCACATCATCAACCTCCATGAGGTCTTCCATGTCCTCCTCATCCCTCCGATCCGAGAAGACGGAGGCCTCCAAGGAGGAATTGTCAACCGGATCGATGGGAGAGGAGGACCTGATGTGAACAATGGGTGTCAGCACACCCCCGAGGCTCGGGTCTTAGGGCGCCGAGAGACTCCTGAGGTGGATGGCGTAGCCGGCGGCACCTTGGAGCTTCGCACCTTGGGTTGGCTCCGAGGGCTCCGATTGGTATCGGAGCCCTGGAGCCCAGAGGTGGACGGCATAGCAAGGTCGGAGCCTTGGTTGCCGCCGACCCCGGCGCCACCAGGGCCACTAGGGACTCGGGGCTGCGTTGAAGCATCCGGGTCCGTCAACCTCCTTACGGAGCCCCGAGACCGCCTCGGCTAACATTCCCTTCATCTGCTCTTGCAAGATAGTAGTGAACTGATTAATGTCAAAATGTGCAGGGGGAAAGGGAACCTGTCACTCCAGGACAGGGGGCTGTAACTCAGCCTCCTCCTCTGATACGAGATCAGGAGGAGGAGTAGAGCGAGCCTTGGCCTCGTTGGAACGGCCCTTACCAGTACCCTTGCCCTTACTGGCCTTGCGTTTAGCTTTAGAGGGGGGATCCACCTTAGAGACATCGGTGCCCTCCCTAATCAACTTAAAGAAGTAGGCCACATCTGCGTGCTTAGACTTCCCCGCCTTGGGGGTGAACTGCAGGCAGATGTCACAGCTGCTGTCATCATGGCCATCTTCGTCCAGGCAACGAAGACACTTGTCGTGCCTATCGGCAGAAGGCAGTTTGACACTACACCCCGAACACTGAGTGAAGGACTGAAAATCCAACAATCAGAGTGTGAGGCAAAAGGGGTGGGGAAGGTATGTGCATATGTAAAAATAAACAAATGCAACAAGACCCCGGCAGAGGTAGTTATATTAGTCCTGCATACGATAATAATAAATGCAAGCCATCGATACGTACCTGATGCCTGAATGAAAAGCATGTAAATAAACATGGCTGACATGAAAAAACGATTAGGTGCCAATCCCAATCGGACAAGAAATTGACCAGAAAGGGATGGAAACCGTTGTGCATCTTACATAATCCTATCGTAGACCAAAATGAACAACCCTAGAATCTTTTCGAACTCTGTAAAAAGAGATACGAAAAATAAAAAAGGGCCGCCATGATGGGTGTTTTTTCCCGCCACGTGGCCCAACTGACTCACGTATGCCAAGAAAAAACTAAATTACGAGGTAAGAATGCGATAATGAATTGAGAACTCTGTCGAGACAATATAAGAAAAGGTTACCACTCCTACAGTATTGGGATCTTGGTCCATTTTTCTTAGAGATCTGCGACAAGTAACTGAGAAAACTAACACGTCTTGACTCTTCTATGACAGATTTATAAGTGGTGAGTTAGAGTTACCTGGCCCTGGCGTACCTAGCAACCGCCAGGGTTGGGGCCCACTAAGGGTGATCCAAATGTTTATTTTTTAGTAATTTATTATTTTTACGGTTATTTTATTAAAAATATTAAATTCTAACTGTCATAACTCAAAAAATAGGATTTTTATGCTATATGTACCCCAAGGAGGATCCCTTCTGAAAAAGAATTTTAAAATTCACAAACACGCTTGTTGGCACTTCACCCATCTGTTGGTCTGGATATGATAAACACAAAAACTGCTTCATGCATTAACTTTGAGAGTGCTACAACTCAAGTTCTGAAAGAAGTAACTCAGTTATATAAATAATAGAGGCATCTTTTCTAAATAATTGATCTATTTTAATGTATTTGAATATTTATCAATTAATGAATGAAAAATGTATGTTAGATCTTTCTTAACTTTCATTTAACAGTTTCAACATTTTATATACAGTGGACTCCCTCTAAACTGAAATCACCTTCAACTGAACAAAAATGTTTGTTTAGAAAGTGGGATTAGAGAGTTTTTCATATGATTTTGATAACATTCGGGACTCAATAGTTTTTTAAGTTTTAAAAGAGTTTTGAATGAAGGGATGTCGTTTCAGAGGGAGTTTTTATGAAAGGAATGTCTGTTAGGGTTTGATGAAAGAGAAGTTTGTTTGGAGATAGTGAACTGTGTGTAAGAAATTGAAATTCCTTATAAACTTCAATGTAAGCACATCGATAAATAACAAAAAATGTCAAATGTTTTCTAAATGGCAGGATTCCATCCAAAAAGGACACTTTATCATCCTTAAGTTTGGCAGATAAACAAAACATTAAAATCTGTTGTGTTTTTCAATCATTGCACAATTTCTTCATTCTGCTCTGGGTCTCAGATACTCGCAGGAGATTCAGTGAAAACATTCTGGATCACAGACAAAATAGCAACCAACACATGCAGATGTTAGGTGGCTTCATTCCCCATCAGCTCTCTTATCCACGAACACTTTCACACAATCAGCATGTCCATGTTTTTGTGCTATAGAGAGTGGAGTTAAACCATCACTGTTTGTTATGTTGATATCAGCACCCTTATCTAGAAGGAGTGATACAACATCAACATGTCCATCATAACATGCAACATGAAGAGGTGTATCACCAGCACTTTTTGTTGTGTTGATATCAGCACCCTTATCTAGAAGAAGTGATATAACATTAACATATCCTCTTATACATGCATCATGAAGGGGTGTAGAACCAGCACTGCCTGTTGTGTTGATATCAGCGCCCTTATCTAGAAGTAGTGATACAACATCAGCATGTCCATCATAACATGCATAATGAAGGGGTGTATCACCATCACTTTTTGTTGTGTTGCTATCAGCGCCCTTATCTAGAAGAAGTGATACAACATCAGCATGTCCACCAGAACATGCATCATGAAGGGGTGTATCACCATCACTGTTTGTTGTGTTGCTATCAGCGCCCTTATCTAGAAGAAGTGATACAACATCAACATATCCTCCTCTACATGCATCATGAAGGGGTGTAGAACCAGCACTGTCTGTTGTGTTGATATCAGCACCCTTATCTAGAAGAAGTGTTACGACATCAACATGTCCTCTTTTACATGCATCATGAAGGGGTGTAGAACCAGCACTGTATGTTGTGTTGATATCAGCACCCTTATCTAGAAGAAGTGTTACGACATCAACATGTCCTCTTATACATGCATCATGAAGGGGTGTAGAACCAGCACTGTCTGTTGTGTTGATATCAGCACCCTTATCTAGAAGTAGTGATACAACATCAGCATGTCCATCATAACATGCATCATGAAGAGGTGTAACACCATCACTTTTTGTTGTGTTGCTATCAGCGCCCTTATCTAGAAGAAGTGTTACGAAATCAACATGTCCTCTTATACATGCATCATGAAGGGGTGTATAACCAGCACTGTCTGTTGTGTTGATATCAGCACCCTTATCTAGAAGAAGTGTTACAACATCAACATATCCTCCTCTACATGCATAATGAAGGGGTGTAGAACCAGCACTGTCTGTTGTGTTGCTATCAGCGCCCTTATCTAGAAGAAGTGTTACGACATCAACATGTCCTCTACTACATGCATCATGAAGGGGTGTAGAACCAGCTCTGTCTGTTGTGTTGCTATCAGCGCCCTTATCTAGAAGAAGTGTTACGACATCAGCATGTCCATCATAACATGCATCATGAAGAGGTGTATTACCAGCACTGTCTGTTGTGTTGATATCAGCACCCTTATCTAGAAGAAGTGTTACAACATCAACATATCCTCCTCTACATGCATCAGGAAGGGGTGTAGAACCAGCACTGTCTGTTGTGTTGATATCAGCACCCTTATCTAGAAGAAGTGTTACGACATCAACATGTCCTCTTATACATGCATCATGAAGGGGTGTATCACCAGCACTGTCTGTTGTGTTGATATCAGCACCCTTATCTAGAAGTAGTGATACAACATCAGCATGTCCATCATAACATGCAGAATGAAGGGGTGTATAACCAGGACTGTCTGTTGTGTTGATATCAGCACCCTTATCTAGAAGAAGTGTTACGACATCAACATGTCCTCTTACACATGCATCATGAAGGGGTGTAGAACCAGCTCTGTCTGTTGTGTTGCTATCAGCGCCCTTATCTAGAAGAAGTGTTACGACATCAGCATGTCCTCTTATACATGCCTCATGAAGGGGTGTATCACCAGCACTGTCTGTTGTGTTGATATCAGCACCCTTATCTAGAAGAAGTGTTACAACATCAACATATCCTCCTCTACATGCCTCATGAAGGGGTGTAGAACCAGCACTGTCTGTTGTGTTGCTATCAGCGCCCTTATCTAGAAGAAGTGATACAACATCAGCTTGTCCACTTCTACATGCATCATGAAGAGGTGTAGAACCAGCAATGTTAATTGTGTTGATATCAGCGCCCTTATCTAGAAGTAGTGATACAACATCAGCATGTCCACCATAACATGCATAATGAAGGGGTTTATCACCATAACTGTTTGTTGTGTTGCTATCAGGGCCCTTATCTAGAAGAAGTGTTACGACATCAACATGTCCACCATCACATGCATTATGAAGAGGTTTATCACCATCACTGTTTGTTGTGTTGATATCAGCGCCCTTATCTAGAAGAAGTGTTACGACATCAGCATGTCCTCTTATACATGCCTCATGAAGGGGTGTATTACCATCACTGTCTGTTGTGTTGATATCAGCACCCTTATCTAGAAGAAGTGTTACAACATCAACATATCCTCCTCTACATGCATAATGAAGAGGTGAAGTTCTCTTGTTAGTAAATGATGCTTCATAGACATCGACAAACTGTATGAGAGCCTTGACAACGTTTGTGTGACCTTCCTGGCAAGCTAAATCCAGAGGGGACATTACTTCATTGGTACTTTTATCCCATAATGTTACTGTAGCATCTGCACCTTTCTCCAGCAGCATCTTCACAACAGACCTATCTCCATCTACCCCATGTCGGCAGACATTTAGAAGAGGAGTTCTTCCCTTTTTGTCTGTTGTATTGACATTTACTTTTCTCATCAATAAATTTTTTATGACATCTTGGGAGCGTGTCTGAGTAGAAACTAACAGTGGTGTTTGATTATCACTATCAGTGACTTCAAGGTTGATGTCCTTGTACTTCTGAAGGAGATACTCCAGGGAAGAGACAGAAGAGTGTTCACAGACACCAAGCAATGCTTCTCCCTGCTCCTCCTCTGTCAACTTCACATACTGATGGATGTATCTCAGTATCTTGTCTGAACCACTCTGTGTCATCAGGAAAAGAAAAGATTTGTTGGAATGTATGTCTGTGACATGGATAAGATCCTTCATCTTCTTGGACATGTTTGTTTCAATGCTTGAAGGAATAAGATCCTGCATGAATCTTGAAACGAATCCTTCATTATGAAAACATGAATGTAATAAAACTCCTAAGATATTTCCTTCTTTAAATTCTTTATGAAATCGTTGAATCAATAGTTTATCCAAAGAACTATCAACCAACATTGTGTGGTGACTGTGAATTGTGTTGTCCTGTTGAAGACCCTTCACTCTAACTCTCTCGTTGAGGAAGGACAAACTGCAGTGATTTATGACAAAAGAAGGAGTTCTCTGACAAACAACAAAAGCAGCACTATCATAGACAGAAGGGTGATGAAACTTAATAATTCTACCATTCAAAGCCAGATATGTATCTTTCAATGACTCTGCTGCAGAGGAATATTGGTATTGTCTTTCAGGATCAGTGATACCCTCCAAATCCAAGGATCCGTCATTTTTCAGCATTTCTCTCAACAATGGCCCTGTAAGAGAATTCTTCATGAGGGACTCCATGGATTGGTTCAGGAAATCTAAAGGTTTTGAGAAGAAATGTTTCATGTTCAATTGATTGTTTTCAGAGTACATAGCAGCAAACAATCTGCAGCAGTGAGGGAACCCATGTGACATGTCCAAGCTACACACTTCTCTCACAAGCTTGCTGTCAATGGTAACGTTATAACGTGCTGCATGACACTTCCATATCTTCATTCTCTCAGAAGCTTCAGCTCTGGCTTCAGTGATATTAACAACATTGTCCTTCCTCAGCACCAAATGTTTGTACCTGCCCATGTGCTCACTTGCTTCTTTCAGAACACTCAATCTACTGATGAGGATAACAGTCACCTCCGGCATCTTCTTGTTCTGGGATCTTTGTGACTGATCTTTGTCATCTTGCTTGTGTTCAGATACAGCAAGCACATCACTCAGGACATTCTGCCACTTCTTCATGCTATCAGGATCATATGACAGAGCGCCAAAGATGTCATTCAACATAATCACAGGATGTTTAGTTTCTTTCACCTTGAAGTAGTCACCAGGAGTTTTAACATCAAACACGTCCCTACCTCGGTCATGGAGATGTTTGAGAACCAGATACCCAGCTGTAGTTTTGCCCTCACCAGGACAGCCTGTGACTGTCACCAATGTCTTGCCCTTGATGATATTGTTCAGGATAGTTGTGGCAGCTTTGGTCATTACCATACCTTCTGTCCAGTCTTTGTATGTCTTCTCAGTCTTACCTGGATAACATACAGAAGTGTCAAACATGAAAGCTGGTTAATAGTCATACTTGATAATATCCAGGGCATGTATTTCAGTAATACAAGGATCGAGTAACCTTGATGAATTGAGTAAACAGATAAGTTTATTACCTCCCTTGGCTGTCTACTCATAGTGTTCAATGAGATATACTTTTACTATCTTGTCAACAGCAGTAACATTTAAGGTATGATTTAGGAATGACTACATACAAAGATTGATAGATGAGAATCATTGAAAAACAGAGCAATTGGCTCTGGAGCTCATCAGGATTTGCATCGTTAATTATGTAAGGTTATAGGTTTTTTTTAAGTTTCAAGTAATACATTGAACAAACTTTTCCTACTGTACCATCCCCTCTCAAACTCAATACACATCCCTATTATACCCAGGTCACAGTAAGGTCGACTTTGATTATGCTACAAAGTGGTCCTGTCAGGACAAGATCTAGATATATAATTTTAACACTTCATGAAATGGCAACCATTTTTTTGCGCCCCATGCTCTTTTGGGAGTTAGGTAATGGAATTTATAAATTGTAATCTCTTCGAACAAAGATCATGTTCCCTAAATTTGAGCTTTCAAAGTGGTTCTTGGGGAGAAATCGTTTAAAGATTTTAGTGTTGTTGAACTTCCATGACCATAGTTTTCAGGGAGGATCAAGACCCAATGAACAAACTTTAGTCTCCATGTAACAAAGATGTCATTCTTATATTCTCTCTTCCTATGCCATCTGGTTTCAGAGATGAAGTGGTTTAAAGGTTTCAGGTAAAATTCCTACCACGCCGATATGTGAGGGTGGGGCGAGGACCATATCTACAAACTTTGATGCAAAGTATCTTCCCACAAAATTTCAGCTTCAGGGGTGTAGTAATTCTGGAGAAGAAGTTGACAAAGTAAAAGATTACAGATGACTGCCGGCGGCCTATGACATAAACCTGGCCTGATGAGCTTAAATATACTTTAACTCCTATCCACTAACAATAAATGAAATTAAAATTTAAATAATATAACAGTTCATTTTGAAGAACTAATTTAGTTATGATATAAGCCTTTGTGGAGACACCTGGTTGGATAAAGCTCAATCAAGGGAGGTAATCAAATTATTGTGACTCGCTGTTGATGCTGGTAATATCAAAGATAACTAGGATTGACGCGTCAATACTTAGGTCTTCAAGACTTCTGCTTGACCTAGAACTCCATGTTGGACTCAGGGTTATTCGTCTGTTTCTCCGCTTTAAAATGAGCTATCAAACATGTCTCTATCTTCAGTAGTTTTTTTACAAAAAATCTCCAAAGAAGGTACCCCTCTGAAAACGGAAAAATCACATATTAATGGACCCCTACATTACATTTCTCACGATTAAGACAAAATGGTTAATATTTCCATATTAAGGTGCAACATAGAAAATGTCGTGCTTTAATTTCCACTTAAGAAGATGTAATCATCAGTTAGATTGCATACATAATAAATGCGTTATGCTGTTCTGAATATTCAAGAAAATAGTCAAAAATGCTTAAACTTGGACCCCTAGACATCGCTTGCGATGTTCGAGGCTTAACTATCAACTTTTTGATGAAAGCGGTCAACATAAAAGTTGTTCTTCTTGAAATTGTGCATACGTAGGTGTATGTAAACTTTCAATAGCATAAGAAGTTAAGCAGTTATGAACCTTTCAACTTTGTTGAAAATGGCGATTTTTTAAAAATGACAAACTTATATGACTTGTCACAAAAAAACTAAGACAGATTTGAGCTTGAAAAATATTGTCCTTAATAAATGACGTTTCTACATCACCATGATCTATTTCAAGTCTTCCTATCTTCAGTGGTTCATTATCAATAATTCCCCAAAGGATATACACCTCAAAAAGTCTCCAAATCAAAATATTTCACTGTTTTGGGAATATGCTCAAATTATGCCCAGACTAATAACTTTTATATGATAATGATGTGTTGTGGAATTGTTAATCTAGTTATTAGAAAGAGATTGAAGTCAGCAACTTTGATATAACTTCATGTATAACAGAGTTATGTCCCTTTGAGTACGAGCCCCAAAAATAAGTTTTTCAAAAAGTTCAATTTTCAAATTGCCGTAGCTCGTTAACCGTTAAAAATAGAGCAAGGATTGGGGGGATTACTTTTTGCAGCATTCTTTTAGCTTTCTATTGCCGTGATTTAGAAGAAGATTTTTGAAGACGCGTACCCTAAAAATCGCGAAAGTGCGCAAAATTTTCAGTTTTAGCGAAATAGCAAAAAATCTATCATTACGGCCGAAAACCACTATAGGCCTAATCGATGGGGAATGTTGTTGCCCACATTTTGGTGAAAGTTTTATGAAAATACCTTGATAAGTTTTCGAGCTATTGAGGTTTGAAGTTTCAACTTCAAGGGGAGATAACTCAAGAACCAGGTCGAAATTCAAAATTCGGCCGACGATAAAATCTAAGTTAGGACACGGACTATCATCCCTGAAATTTTCATGCAGATCGAATGAGCCGTTTTCCCGGAAAACATGGAACAAAAATCGTTGAAATAATAATAACAAGCAAAAAAGTGAGCGTGGCTCACTAATACCCCCGACTGTTAAAGTTTGACATTTTTATTTTACTTAAAGAGAGAGGTGTCTGCACACCTAAGGATTGATAAGCTATGAAATGTAATTGCTAAGATGAAACTGTTTGTGAAAAGGGTAGGACAAGACTCGATCTTAAATCGAAAAATAGGAATAATAGTAACTTGAAAAGGTATGGGTAACATAATACACTACTGCTATTACCACTGATTTCAACTTTATTTTGGAAATTAATCCATCATAATGATTCATTCGAGTGACTTTAAACAACAGGTACAAGGAAGCACACCCCTGAAGGCACAGTGACATTTATACAGCAGTTTATGGCTGAAAGGAAAGAAAATTTAACTTTTCCCAAAATATAACAAGTGCAAATATAAAATAGTAAATCAACAAGAATACAGAAGTAGCTTTTGATTAAAGTTACATGAAAAAGAAAATGATGAAGTCAACAAATCACAACACAGAAGTAGCTTCATTCAATCTAGCTATGAATATGATAAAGTAAAAAAATATAAAAAATCGCCAAAAATTCAAAAAATCACCAAATCGTGTTACATTTTGCAATGCACCTCTCCTAGTGGTGAAGAAGACATGTGCCAAATTTGAAAAGGATGAGATGAATAGTTTTTCTGTAATCGATCAGACAAAAATTGCTCAGAATTTGACTAAGTTAAAAAATTAAAAAATCCGCCAAAAATTCAAAAATTCACCAATTCGGTTTAAACTTCGCACTGCACCTCTCCTCGTGGTGAAGAAGACATGTACCAAATTTGACAAGGGTGAGATGAATAGTTTTTCTGTTATTGATCGGACAAAAAATGCTCAGAATTTGACTAAGTTGAGAAATTAAAAAATCCGCCAAAAATTAAAAAAATCACCAATTCGGTTTAAACTTCGCACTGCACCTCTCCTTGTGGTGAAGAAGACATGTACCAAATTTGACAAGGGTGAGATGAATAGTTTTCTGTTATTGATCTGACAAAAAATGCTCAGAATTTGACTAAGTTAAGAAATTAAAAAATTCGCCAAAAATTTAAAAAAATCACCAATTCGGTTTAAACTTCGCACTGCACCTCTCCTAGTGGTGAAGAAGACATGTACCAAATTTGAAAAGGATAAGATGAATAGTTTTTCTGTAATCGATCGGACAAAAATTGTCTTCGGACGGAAGGACGGACGGATGGAAGGACGGACGGACGGACGGACGGACGGACGGAATCGTTGGTATTACTATATACCCCCAACCGTTGGTCGGGGGTATAATAATAAGGAAAAACACGATAACAACAATAGGTCTTCAGACATTCGTCTTGAAGACCTAATTACAAATAAGCATAGTAAAGTTGCCAACTAATATTTTTATTTTGTTTTATCTATAGCATATTAGTATTTATATTTTATCTGCCTATCTTTCCTATATTGCATCATTACAAACCATAAGACCATCCGACCTGTTCGGTTGAGTTGGAAACCTCATTTACTATGTCCGCCTCCTACCATCTGACCTTAATTGCCTATACAGATGGGAAGTTGGGAACTACATCCACCTACTTTTGAGTTTCTGCAAACGAGTTGGTGGACCTTGGGTCTCTGGTTTTCTTTTCTTCTGTGGAGGAGGTCCAACACATACATCTCCACCGAAAGTCACTGCTGCTGGTTTGTGGATGTCCGTTCTTGTCATGTTGAAGTGAACTGTGAGAGAGACAATGTTGTATTCTTATTGACAACTAACAATATAATAACAAACCATGAGCATCACAATGTTCAATTTCTTATTGACAAGTACCAACGATTGCAAACCACGAGAGACAGAATGTTCAATTTCTTATTGACAAGTACCAACAGTCACAAACCATGAGCATCACAATGTTCAATTTCTAATTGACAAGTACCAACAGTCACAAACCATGAGCATCACAATGTTCAATTTCTAATTGACAAGTACCAACAGTCACAAACCATGAGCATCACAATGTTCAATTTCTTATTGACAAGTACCAACAGTCACAAACCATGAGCATCACAATGTTTAATTTCTTATTGACAAGTACCAACAGTCACAAACCATGAGCATCACAATGTTCAATTTCTAATTGACAAGTACCAACAGTCACAAACCATGAGCATCACAATGTTTAATTTCTTATTGACAAGTACCAACAGTCACAAACCATGAGCATCACAATGTTCAATTTCTTATTGACAAGTACCAACGATTGCAAACCACGAGAGACAGAATGTTCAATTTCTTATTGACAAGTACCAACAGTCACAAACCATGAGCATCACAATGTTCAATTTCCTATTGACAAGTACCAACAGTCACAAACCATAAGCATCACAATTTTCAATTTCTTATTGACAAGTACCAACAGTCACAAACCATAAGCATCACAATGTTCAATTTCTAATTGACAAGTACCAACAGTCACAAACCATGAGCATCACAATGTTTAATTTCTTATTGACAAGTACCAACAGTCACAAACCATGAGCATCACAATGTTCAATTTCTTATTGACAAGTACCAACGATTGCAAACCACGAGAGACAGAATGTTCAATTTCTTATTGACAAGTACCAACAGTCACAAACCATGAGCATCACAATGTTCAATTTCCTATTGACAAGTACCAACAGTCACAAACCATAAGCATCACAATTTTCAATTTCTAATTGACAAGTACCAACAGTCACACACCATGAGCATCACAATGTTCAATTTCTAATTGACAAGTACCAACAGTCACAAACCATGAGCATCACAATGTTTAATTTCTTATTGACAAGTACCAACAGTCACAAACCATGAGCATCACAATGTTTAATTTCTTATTGACAAGTACCAACAGTCACAAACCATGAGCATCACAATGTTCAATTTCTTATTGACAAGTACCAACGATTGCAAACCACGAGAGACAGAATGTTCAATTTCTTATTGACAAGTACCAACAGTCACAAACCATGAGCATCACAATGTTCAATTTCCTATTGACAAGTACCAACAGTCACAAACCATAAGCATCACAATTTTCAATTTCTTATTGACAAGTACCAACAGTCACAAACCATAAGCATCACAATTTTCAATTTCTTATTGACAAGTACCAACAGTCACAAACCATAAGCATCACAATTTTCAATTTCTTATTGACAAGTACCAACAGTCACAAACCATGAGCATCACAATGTTCAATTTCTTATTGACAAGTACCAACGATTGCAAACCACGAGAGACAGAATGTTCAATTTCTTATTGACAAGTACCAACAGTCACAAACCATGAGCATCACAATGTTCAATTTCCTATTGACAAGTACCGACAGTCACAAACCATAAGCATCACAATTTTCAATTTCTTATTGACAAGTACCAACAGTCACAAACCATAAGCATCACAATTTTCAATTTCTTATTGACAAGTACCAACAGTCACAAACCATGAGCATCACAATTTTCAATTTCTTATTGACAAGTACCAACAGTCACAAACCATGAGCATCACAATGTTCAATTTCTTATTGACAAGTACCAACAGTCACAAACCATAAGCATCACAATGTTTAATTTCTTATTGACAAGTACCAACGATTGCAAACCACGAGAGACAGAATGTTCAATTTCTTATTGACAAGTACCAACAGTCACAAACCATGAGCATCACAATGTTCAATTTCCTATTGACAAGTACCAACAGTCACAAACCATAAGCATCACAATGTTCAATTTCTTATTGACAAGTACCAACAGTTACAAACCATGAGCATCACAATGTTTAATTTCTTATTGACAAGTACCAACAGTTACAAACCATGAGCATCACAATGTTTAATTTCTTATTGACAAGTACCAACAGTCACAAACCATAAGCATCACAATGTTTAATTTCTTATTGACAAGTACCAACAGTTACAAACCATGAGCATCACAATGTTTAATTTCTTATTGACAAGTACCAACAGTCACAAACCATAAGCATCACAATGTTTAATTTCTTATTGACAAGTACCAACAGTTACAAACCATGAGCATCACAATGTTTAATTTCTTATTGACAAGTACCAACAGTCACAAACCATAAGCATCACAATGTTCAATTTCTTATTGACAAGTACCAACAGTCACAAACCATGAGCATCACAATGTTTAATTTCTTATTGACAAGTACCAACAGTCACAAACCATAAGCATCACAATGTTTAATTTCTTATTGACAAGTACCAACAGTCACAAACCATAAGCATCACAATGTTTAATTTCTTATTGACAAGTACCAACAGTCACAAACCATAAGCATCACAATGTTTAATTTCTTATTGACAAGTACCAACAGTTACAAACCATGAGCATCACAATTTTCAATTTCTTATTGACAAGTACCAACAGTCACAAACCATAAGCATCACAATGTTTAATTTCTTATTGACAAGTACCAACAGTTACAAACCATGAGCATCACAATTTTCAATTTCTTATTGACAAGTACCAACAGTTACAAACCATGAGCATCACAATGTTCAATTTCCTATTGACAAGTACCAACAGTCACAAACCATGAGCATCACAATGTTTAATTTCTTATTGACAAGTACCAACAGTTACAAACCATGAGCATCACAATGTTCAATTTCTTATTGACAAGTACCAACAGTCACAAACCATGAGCATCACAATGTTTAATTTCTTATTGACAAGTACCAACAGTTACAAATCATGAGCATCACAATGTTCAATTTCCTATTGACAAGTACCAACAGTCACAAACCATGAGCATCACAATGTTCAATTTCCTATTGACAAGTACCAACAGTTACAAACCATGAGCATCACAATGTTCAATTTCCTATTGACAAGTACCAACAGTCACAAACCATGAGCATCACAATGTTCAATTTCCTATTGACAAGTACCAACAGTCACAAACCATGAGCATCACAATGTTCAATTTCCTATTGACAAGTACCAACAGTCACAAACCATGAGCATCACAATGTTCAATTTCCTATTGACAAGTACCAACAGTTACAAACCATGAGCATCACAATTTTCAATTTCTTATTGACAAGTACCAACAGTTACAAACCATGAGCATCACAATGTTCAATTTCTTATTATCAAGTACCAACAGTCACAAACCATGAGCATCACAATGTTTAATTTCTTATTGACAAGTACCAACAGTTACAAACCATGAGCATCACAATGTTCAATTTCTTATTGACAAGTACCAACAGTCACAAACCATGAGCATCACAATGTTTAATTTCTTATTGACAAGTACCAACAGTTACAAATCATGAGCATCACAATGTTCAATTTCCTATTGACAAGTACCAACAGTCACAAACCATGAGCATCACAATGTTTAATTTCTTATTGACAAGTACCAACAGTTACAAACCATGAGCATCACAATGTTCAATTTCTTATTGACAAGTACCAACAGTCACCAACCATGAGCATCACAATGTTCAATTTCTTATTGACAAGTACCAACAGTCACCAACCATAAGCATCACAATGTTTAATTTCTTATTGACAAGTACCAACAGTTACAAACCATGAGCATCACAATGTTCAATTTCTAATTGACAAGTACCAACAGTCACAAACCATGAGCATCACAATGTTTAATTTCTTATTGACAAGTACCAACAGTTACAAACCATGAGCATCACAATGTTCAATTTCTAATTGACAAGTACCAACAGTCACAAACCATGAGCATCACAATGTTCAATTTCTTATTGACAAGTACCAACAGTTACAAATCATGAGCATCACAATGTTCAATTTCCTATTGACAAGTACCAACAGTCACAAACCATAAGCATCACAATGTTTAATTTCTTATTGACAAGTACCAACAGTCACAAACCATAAGCATCACAATGTTTAATTTCTTATTGACAAGTACCAACAGTTACAAACCATGAGCATCACAATTTTCAATTTCTTATTGACAAGTACCAACAGTCACAAACCATAAGCATCACAATGTTTAATTTCTTATTGACAAGTACCAACAGTCACAAACCATAAGCATCACAATGTTCAATTTCTTATTGACAAGTACCAACAGTTACAAACCATGAGCATCACAATGTTTAATTTCTTATTGACAAGTACCAACAGTCACAAACCATAAGCATCACAATGTTTAATTTCTTATTGACAAGTACCAACAGTCACAAACCATAAGCATCACAATGTTTAATTTCTTATTGACAAGTACCAACAGTCACAAACCATAAGCATCACAATGTTTAATTTCTTATTGACAAGTACCAACAGTTACAAACCATGAGCATCACAATTTTCAATTTCTTATTGACAAGTACCAACAGTTACAAACCATGAGCATCACAATGTTCAATTTCCTATTGACAAGTACCAACAGTCACAAACCATGAGCATCACAATGTTTAATTTCTTATTGACAAGTACCAACAGTTACAAATCATGAGCATCACAATGTTCAATTTCCTATTGACAAGTACCAACAGTCACAAACCATGAGCATCACAATGTTTAATTTCTTATTGACAAGTACCAACAGTTACAAACCATGAGCATCACAATGTTCAATTTCTTATTGACAAGTACCAACAGTCACAAACCATGAGCATCACAATGTTTAATTTCTTATTGACAAGTACCAACAGTTACAAACCATAAGCATCACAATTTTCAATTTCTTATTGACAAGTACCAACAGTCACAAACCATAAGCATCACAATGTTCAATTTCTTATTGACAAGTACCAACAGTCACAAACCATAAGCATCACAATTTTCAATTTCTTATTGACAAGTACCAACAGTCACAAACCATAAGCATCACAATTTTCAATTTCTTATTGACAAGTACCAACAGTCACAAACCATGAGCATCACAATGTTCAATTTCTTATTGACAAGTACCAACAGTCACAAACCATAAGCATCACAATGTTCAATTTCTTATTGACAAGTACCAACAGTCACAAACCATGAGCATCACAATGTTTAATTTCTTATTGACAAGTACCAACAGTCACAAACCATGAGCATCACAATTTTCAATTTCTTATTGACAAGTACCAACAGTCACAAACCATAAGCATCACAATGTTCAATTTCTTATTGACAAGTACCAACAGTCACAACCATAAGCATCACAATTTTCAATTTCTTATTGACAAGTACCAACAGTCACAAACCATAAGCATCACAATTTTCAATTTCTTATTGACAAGTACCAACAGTCACAAACCATGAGCATCACAATGTTCAATTTCTTATTGACAAGTACCAACAGTCACAAACCATAAGCATCACAATGTTCAATTTCTTATTGACAAGTACCAACAGTCACAAACCATAAGCATCACAATTTTCAATTTCTTATTGACAAGTACCAACAGTCACAAACCATAAGCATCACAATTTTCAATTTCTTATTGACAAGTACCAACAGTCACAAACCATGAGCATCACAATGTTCAATTTCTTATTGACAAGTACCAACGATTGCAAACCACGAGAGACAGAATGTTCAATTTCTTATTGACAAGTACCAACAGTCACAAACCATGAGCATCACAATGTTCAATTTCCTATTGACAAGTACCAACAGTCACAAACCATAAGCATCACAATTTTCAATTTCTTATTGACAAGTACCAACAGTCACAAACCATAAGCATCACAATTTTCAATTTCTTATTGACAAGTACCAACAGTCACAAACCATGAGCATCACAATGTTCAATTTCTTATTGACAAGTACCAACGATTGCAAACCACGAGAGACAGAATGTTCAATTTCTTATTGACAAGTACCAACAGTCACAAACCATGAGCATCACAATGTTCAATTTCCTATTGACAAGTACCAACAGTCACAAACCATAAGCATCACAATGTTCAATTTCTTTTTGACAAGTACCAACAGTCACAAACCATAAGCATCACAATTTTCAATTTCTTATTGACAAGTACCAACAGTCACAAACCATAAGCATCACAATTTTCAATTTCTTATTGACAAGTACCAACAGTCACAAACCATGAGCATCACAATGTTCAATTTCTTATTGACAAGTACCAACAGTCACAAACCATAAGCATCACAATGTTCAATTTCTTATTGACAAGTACCAACAGTCACAAACCATGAGCATCACAGTTTTCAATTTCTTATTGACAAGTACCAACAGTCAAAAACCATGAGCATCACAATGTTCAATTTCTTATTGACAAGTACCAACGATTGCAAACCATGAGAGACAGAATGTTCAATTTCTTATTGACAAGTACCAACAGTCACAAACCATGAGCATCACAATGTTCAATTTCTTATTGACAAGTACCAACAGTCACAAACCATAAGCATCACAATGTTCAATTTCTTATTGACAAGTACCAACGATTGCAAACCATGAGAGACAGAATGTTAAATTTCTTATTGACAAGTACCAACAGTTCCAAACCATGAGCATCACAATGTTCAATTTCTTATTGACAAGTACCAACAGTCACAAACCATAAGCATCACAATGTTCAATTTCTTATTGACAAGTACCAACGATTGCAAACCATGAGAGACAGAATGTTCAATTTCTTATTGACAAGTACCAACAGTCACAAACCATGAGCATCACAATGTTCAATTTCCTATTGACAAGTACCAACAGTTCCAAATCATGAGAGTCACAATGTTCAAATTCTTATTAAGACAAGATAAGATAAGATAAATATAAACTTGAACTTCTGTAAATACCTTCTTTAGCACCAGTTAGTTCTTGATGCACTGTCTCCATAGAAAGACTGAAGTCCGAGTCTTTGGCTTTCTTGATAAATGCGCCGGCCAGCTCAAATACCTGTTCACCTGGAAATGAAATGAAAATTATCAGTACCAATAAGATAAAACATTTTAGCCGTGTAGGATTGTTTATATATTCATATTATTTTGGCCAAAAAACCATGTTTCAATATGAGTTTGTAGATTAAAATATAGAAATTTGACAAAAATATGTGTCACCAAATAATAAACAATTACAATTATTGTTAGTAATTATTAGTAAACTTACCTCTGGGTTGAGTTTGCCTTAGTCCTTTCCACTGAAAGTGGCATAACAGGTTACATCTTAAGATTAAAAAGAAAAGAGCAATCTATATCCTTGAGAGGGCCCCTCTGGTCAGGTCCAGGAAGAGTTAACTCCCCTTAGCTGGTGATATGTCATTCTCGGTTCCTGTTCCCCATCAGTATCACCCATCATCTGTAATACTTGTGGGGAGGAATAGGTGAAACTCACCCGGGTGGGACTACTTGTACTCAACCCAGAGGTAAGTTTACTAATAATTACTAACAATAATTGTAATTGTTTATAATTATTGGCGTAAACATTCCCTCTGGGTAGAGTTTGCCGAATACCACACACCGGAAGGCGGGTGTTACCAGATGACCCAGAACACTTATGACCAAAAAATCAACACAAATAAATGAATATTTATATCATACTTAGTTCATCACTAGATTCATTGGCATAATCGTTTCATAAATCATACTTCAGTACCGGTATCTCTAATGAGATAAGGAATTCCAATCACCCAATCAAGTATTCATGCTGGAATTCCAGGTTTATTTCTATCATCTTGACAGAGAGACCCGTTCTTACAAGCAGATCTAGGCAAACTTGTTAGTTCCTAGGCTAGAATATGACGTCATTTGGTCTGATTGTTACACGATTTGGTCATTAAACCCCAATTTTGGTGGTTTTTTGGCCCATTTTGGTGTTTAAGACACCATTCCCAGTCTCTGTGACGTCATATCCGGTCTTTATGACGTCATTTTCTGTCTGTGACGTTCCTTTCGGATCCCTATGACGTCACTTCTGGTCTGCCAAATCACTAACTCAGCCGATGGACCCAGACGTCGAATTCTGACCTCTAGGTTAAACTTAGTGTTGAGGTTGTTGGGTATACCACTCCAACAGCATATGGAGTCTGAATAAGTAACATTGTCCCCAGTTATCTGCCACCACCACTCTAAAGTGGATATCCACCAAGTCGATGATCTAATTGACCAGACATATGGGACCCCCCCCCCCCCCCCCCCCCCCCCCTTTTCCTTCCAAGAGGGTCAAGCAGAGGTTATATATTGGGCCTCCACCAACACTTCAAAAGCACTGAGTCTACCCAACAAGGGTGAAATGACTCTCGGACAGACTGAGAAGAAAATGTTTGACCAGTTCCACTGACCTGCTGCTACCAGTTGTACAATCAGGACTAATTTCCAAGCAGAAAATGACGCAGCTACAGCGCTGATCTCCTGAGGGGAGAATTTTTGATCTGCCGAATCCTGACCCTTGTCCTGGTCAGCAAAATGGATTGTATTTCTAAGCCAGGAAGACGGTGAATTCTTAGAAAGTTCCTTGTCCGACGGTAACATGAGAGGAAAATTCTATGTCTCTTGCGCCTTTAGAAACACAAACGTAAAGTCCTGACAGAGTAAACCAGTCTAGACTTGTCAGAAACGTGAAGTGTCATGAGGTAACGTAGGAATCTGTACATTGTAATCCCTTGGCTCTCTCTGGAGAACCATGATTTTTGGCTAAAAAGCAAATTGAGAGAGTACAACAAAACCCTTCCTATTATTCTCCATGAATCTCAGATGAATTGCTGCTAGCTAGAATATAACTCAATGACTCTGACAGTTTCCCAAGCGCAATAGACAATCCCATTTGGGGAGCTAATTTGGGGCTGATAGAAAACCTCAAGCTGAAAAGACCTTAATCACTTATTCTTAAAAACGTATGGAGCGAAACATCCAATGTTAAAGTCATGTCACACACAGAGACGATAGCAGCAGCAATAGCGCACCATGCTGGAGCTTATAAGGTAAAGAAGTAACGCTGCTACTATTGACACAAAAAATCTCTGATGTCATGAACTGTTGCTCAAGTCTCAATGAGAGCATAATCACCATTCAGCGTCGTAGAGCTTACAAGTAGATAGATTCACAAATAGCTCTCATTGTTCCCAAAAGACGTTGATTCTTGAGGGAAGCCTTGACAAACTTAAAAGATGTAGGTCTAGGGCTGTCCAATCTTTGTGTCACTGTCAACTTGGGCTGTGTAAACTGATTGCGCCCCTGTGGGAGACGGAGAGGTAGATCACTAAACAAGTGAACTAGGACCTGAACTGAACTGCTAATCTGGTACCATGAAGTTAATCAGACAATCCTTCCGAAGGATCTTTGCCAGCGCATCAAGAAAGATCTTGAATGGTGAGAACGCACCCTGTTTTAAAACAGAAAATAACCTCGGAAAGGTTCATTGAACAAAGAAAGGGGGGAAGCCGAGGAGAACCCTGAGTTCCCTGGGAAAATCATTCTCGGCAAGCTGAAATACGAGACCACAGAACATAGCCTGTGACAACCCTCGGTCAAGCACCAGAAAGCAATAGGCATCGATTGTTCATGGTCTTGAAGACAACAAGCATCCCCAAGTTTTTGCTATAAAGAAAACGAGCCCAATGAGAAATAAAAGTGTAGAGCTAGAACTGTCCCAATTAAGTGACCCAAGCTGCCTGCCACACATGTAAATTGTGTGCTTAGGAGGAGAGTCTCTGACCCTCGTCCCATACAGCTCAGACAAGATACCTGTGCCCTCCCGCAAAACACATATACAGAAGAAGGTGCAGGGGGCACCTCGATGGTAGAAGCCTGACTTTGTTAAACTCCACTTGAGTATGGAGAGGAGTAACTGATGCTTCCAAGTCAAAGGACTAGAAGGATGTGAGCACTATAGCGACATCCAAGTCCATAGAGAGGCTGACTACTAATGCATAGAGTGTGAATCAAGTCCTTGATGATCAACCAACAACCATAAGTATATGGATATAAGTATAAGTATATGGCATTCTCTGGTGAAGCACACAGACTGCCATCATGCCTACTTCGACAAAAGGAAAGCCTGTACTAAATGGGGGTGAATCAATCCAGGTGGCTGAACACAAGAATGGAAAATTTCCTTCCGTTTACGGCAAAACTAACAATCTTCCGAGAAGATTTCTAGGAATGGGATGTGCAAAATAAAACTCCCCAGAAACAAGTTAACAAAATTCAAAAGCATCTTCATAGAATTTAGAAATAAATTTAGAACTTGCTGGACAGTTTGTGTAAAAACTTCAGAATGAGAATCACTGAAAATCCTCCTGGGTCGCACTCGGAACCAGGAACTCTTGACAATATAGGCAAGAGTTAAGAGGGTTAAAGTTAGGGACACCCTTGGCAGGTAGGTGACTAACAATCCGGTGAGGGCTAGCAAACAAAAGGATTTGGGCTATGATAGCCATAACTGCTTTCTAAAACCAAAAACTGTTGAACATAAGCATGGGTAAGTTAACTTACCCTAGGGTTGGAATCTGTAAAATAAGAGAAAGTAACCCTAGCAATATTATTCCTGGATGACCAGCTGAGGTAGTTATTTGGTCAATTCAGAACAGATGGGACCCTTTACAATGGTAAAGGTATCCAACTTCTTAAAAAAATTGTAGGGGACCCAAGTCCAAAAGGGGTGGTCAAATGTCCCCAGGACCCCATCTAGGAACAACACCGCCCTAAAGGTTTTGGTTTGTAACCCTACACTTAGGATCTGTAACCCTAGGGTTAGGCTAATAATCCTAGGTTTAGGGTAGTGATGACCATACAAACTGTTACCTGTATGGAAAAAACAAAACACTACTAGTGAGTGAGTGAGTTATTGTTTAAAGCCGCTTTGGCAGTATTGTAGCCATTAGCGGCGAGACAAAACACTACTAACACAACGTTAGGTTTTACCCTCAGAACAGGGTTTGAAAACCTAGGGTTAGGGTCTCTAACCTTACAATGGTTGTAGCCCTAGAGTTAAAGAACATGTCTATTCTCGACCTCGTGAGGATAGAAAAATAACACCCCGTAGTGAATGGTCTAAGGCTACCTCATGAACCTGAAAAAGGCACCAAAGGACAGTCAAAACTTGTTTAGTCCTGCAAGGCTAGAGAAGTTGACTGACAAGCCACTAACAATAGGATAAGGTAATCACTGTCAAGGGAGTGGTAGTATCAGGAAACTATGACTCACTATGAGAAACCAATCCAAATACCGGTAACTAAATCCTATATAGCCCTATGGATAAGGCTAGTATTTTAGGGTTCGATTGTAGCCCTAAGGAAAAGGTTGAGAACCCAAAGATGCCGGAAATGGTATGGCTAGAGCTAGATATGATTACTTGCTGTGGGCTTCAAACCCAACACATGCAGGAAGGCCAGGGTCTGCTTACCGAGGAACTGTAGAAAGGAAACTTAACCATGATAACATGCATCTTGGAGTGTAGTGTCAAAATATCATTGGAACCTCTTAGTAAAACAGACCCTAGGTGGACAAACGAACCCCAGGAGACTACAACGGCCTCTTGGGAGTCCTCCCCAAGCTGTTAATTTGAGACTCCCGGAGTCACACTGGAGAAAACTGACTGAATGTTTGGCCAGGACATATCTTTGGAAGAAGATTAGAACTCAAAATTCATGCTTACGGGAAGCACAGGAATTTGAACCAGGTCGTACCTAGAATCACTCAGTAGATCTGGTAATACTGTCTGAATGAAGCCTTGGAAGAGACTATGAGTCCCTAGCCCTGTATAAGATAAAATCAAAAGGATGAGGCAGAGATCATTCCTTGGCAGAAGGAGGTCCAAGATACTTACCTTAACCGGTAATGGTTCAAGTTACACGGTGTCTGACAACTTAACAACCGATTCAATTTCATGCAGAAAATTCAGACACTCCCCAAAGGTCCATACATTAACTAAGTCCGGCTTGACCAGTTTCACCAACAAGTTTTTTTGGGAAATCTTCCATAAAGATCAATCTTCACATTGTCCTGGAAATCTGAATCCTTTCCCAAATAAATGATTTTATCATATAATTGCGGGTGTTATCGATGCAATAAAGCAATCTGATAAACTTGGTATCCAAATCTGATAAATATGCAAAACAGGTCAAAGGTCAAATATACGAACTACTTTTGCAAAATTCCACTCTTTCCGTGCGAATCCTAAAACTGTTTACGAATCATTGAAAAGCGTAACCGGGAGTTTACCCGCGTATTTCCGCTTGAATGAATGGATATTCGAAAACCATCATCTGATGGTACAGTGCATTTATAGTTTTAACAAAGTCAAGATAATTGTAGATTTGTTTTAAAAATCATTCAAAACTTCAGTGCGCTATTGACTTACAGCATCAGCATGTAGCTGCAGTGTCCTGTGTACAAAATGAATCTTGATGTGTCAGTGTGTGGCCTACCGACGCGCCTCGTCGATCGCACTAGCATTTTAGCAGTTCTTGAGGGCTGAGCATACGGTATTAGGTACATTTATAGGTACTTGTTGTCATAAACGAAAGAAACAACCCCACCTCACAAATAACTACCGTTTAAGTGTGAAAGATACTGTTATGCAGCAATCCGAATCAACCCTGCAACAACCAGGCAAGGCAGCTTCCAAAACGTTGAAACTAGAGTTACTTCCCTTGTTCTAGCAACGTGATTTATGAGTGCTTTTTAATCATTAGATAGATGCTTTTGAACTGATTGAAAATATCTCCATGAACAAGAAACCAGGGACCAGTTGTTGATTTTTGAAAGATTAGAATCGCGCACATCGTATGTTTTAATTAAGAACTATTTCTAGGCACTTCACAGCCGATGTCGTAACCATCACTTTGATGTACCGTCTATGATATTACTCCGCTAAAACTAGGTCAATTCTCTTACCACTTTTAACACAAAAACACGCTTATTTTGATAATGACATAATATGATAAAGAGATTATTAACCTCGTGTGTTTCCGTATCATTAATATCATATATTTGGAATAAAAAATAATGTATTATGCTCACCAAGGCTCGCATAATACAATTTTTATTCCAAAAATATGATATTAATGATACGGAAACACACTTGGTTAATAATCTCTATATGGACAAGATGGTCGGTTCGACTGGGGGGCTGGGAATGTCATCCTGAACCACTCCTGATTGAAACCTGGTTTACTTGGGTTATGAATGGTTTCAAACATACCCAGCCCCGCCGAGCACATGCTGGTCTTGGCAACCAGTTCTTGCCAGTTAAGATAGCCTGGCTACCAGCCACAGGGATAAAGCTGTGCATGTGCGGGATGGCTAGGGTGAGCACATTCAACCAGACCATCCAGCATCCCGGGTCCATCTAACCCATTCGGGGTTGTAGAAGGCCTCACAAGAGCCAGAGGGTCAACCAGAACCTGCATGTGCGGGTTGGCCAGTCCACCGGGGGACTGCCGAGCAAATTAGACCAAGCACCTAGCATCCCAAACCCAACAAGTGTTTGCCACTAACATGGCAATGTCCCCCGCCGGTGACATTGAGCTAGTAAGACACATCATTGGAGCTACTTGGGTTCATGATATATCGTGTTAATAAGAGTTCTAAAAGTGGTCAAAGTGTTGTGGTGACCTTGAAAATAAGGTCAAGGTCACCAAATCGACTGGCGTCCGCGTCATCCTCCAATGTAGACTGACACCAAATTTGAAAACATTTGGTCCAACCGATCATAATAAATGGTGATAACAAGAGTTCAAAAAGTGGTCAAAGTCTTGTAGTGACTTTGAAAATAAGGTCAAGGTCACCAAAATCCCCTGGTATCTGCGTCATCCCCCAGTGTAGACTGACACCAAATTTGAAGATTTTGAGTCCAACTGGTAAAGATATATATCGCGTTAACAAGAGTTAGAAAAGTGCTTAAAGTGTTGCGGTGACCTTGAAAATAAGGTCAAGGTCACCAAAATAAACTGGTGTCTGTGTCTTTCCCCAATGTAGGCTGACAACTAATTTGAAGACTTTGGATGCAATGTTTCATGAGATATCGCCTTAACAAGAGTTCAAAGAGTGGTCAAAGTGTCATGGTGACCTTGAAAATAAGGCCAAGGTCACCAAAAGTGACTGGTGTCTGCGTCTTTCCACAATGTAGGCAGAAACCAAATTTGAAGACTTTGGATGCAACGCTTCATGAGATATCGCGTAAACAAGAGTTCAAAAAGTGGTCAAAGTGTTGTGGTGACCTTGAAAATAAGGTCAAGGTCACCAAATCGACTGGCTTCCACGTCATCCTCCAATGTAGACTGACACCAAATTTGAAAACATTTGGTCCAACCGGTCATAATAAATGGTGATAACAATAGTTCGAAAAGTGGTCAAAGTGTTGTAGTGACTTTGAAAACTAGATTAGCGTTTGCGGGACACCGCAAAAGCAGAGCAGCTCCGAAACTTAGGGTCTCGCCTTTCCCTGTTCCGCCTTCTCGTCAGCATCAATAAAATGGGAATTCTTTTTAACGAAAGTTTGTTCATTATTCGAGTTATTACTAATCATCACTGGGGTCACTTTTCACAAGTTTGTTCTTAAAACCTATTTCTTCTTTCAAAATTTGATCAAAGGATTAACGTGGCCTTAACCAATATCTCATGACCTTGACCTTTGACCTTCAAGGTCACACCATCAATGATCACTTTTCATCGCGTATAATAATCATGCAATGACTCAAAGTGTTCATAGTTAAAATATGACATATTAACAAAAGCATGCTTAAGTTTCGACCTCACTGTGACCTTGACCTTTGACAGATTTGAGCGAAAACGTTTTCAATTCTTGGTCTTTCTCCATAGTTCATATATACCAAATAAGACCCTAATAGCACAAAAAAAGTTTGAAGTTATCATGTTTACAAGGATTGTTGTAGTGATTTCAGAACTCATGACTTTGACCTTTGACCTTGAATGTGAACATGTCAAAATCATTCACCAGGTGTATAAGAAAGAAATTAAGCTGAGGTGTTAATATCTTCATGGAAAAAAGTTACTTAGTGACCAGTCAGTCAGTCAGTCAGCATGACCATATCTCGTGACCTTGACCTTTAAAATTCAAGGTCACACAATCAGTGATCACTTTTCATTGTGTATCACAATCATGTAATGATTCAAAGTGTTAATAGTTGAAATAAGACATTTTCACAAAAGCCTGCTTAGGTTGTGACCTCGCTATGACCTTGACCGTTGACGGATGTTAGCGAAAACCTTTTCAAATCTTGGCCTTTCTCCATAATTGATATAGACCAAATAAGAGCCTGATAGCACAAATATTTTTCAAGTTATCGTGTTTACAAGGATTGTTTTAGCAATTTCAAAACTTGTGATCTTGACCTTTGACCTTGAATATGAACATGTCAAAATAATTCCCCAGGGGCATAAGTAAGAAGTTATGTATATGAGGTGTTGATACCTCCTTGGAAAGAAGTTATTTAGTGATTTCAGAACTGGTGACCATGACCCTATCTCGTGACCTTGACCTTTAAAATTCAAGGTCACACAATCAGTGATCACTTTTCATTGTGTATCACAATCATGTAATGATTCAAAGTGTTAATAGTTGAAATAAGACATTTTCGCAAAAGCATGCTTAAGTTGTGACCTCGCTATGACCTTGACCTTTGACGGATGTTAGCGAAAACCTTTTCAAATCTTGGCCTTTCTCCATAGTTGATATACACCAAAGAAGAGCCTGATAGCACAAATATTTTTCAAGTTATCGTGTTTACAAGGAATTTTTTAGCGATTTCAGAACTCGTGACCTTGACCTTTGACCTTGAATGTGAACATGTCAAAATAATTCCCCAGGGGCATAAGTAAGAAGTTATGTATATGAGGTGTTGATACCTCCTTGGAAAGAAGTTATTTAGTGATTTCAGAACTGGTGACCATGACCCTATCTCGTGACCTTGACCTTTAAAATTCAAGGTCACACAATCAGTGATCACATTTCATTGTTTATCACAATCATGTAATGATTCAAAGTGTTAATAGTTGAAATAAGACATTTTCGCAAAAGCATGCTTAAGTTGTGACCTCGCTATGACCTTGACCTTTGACGGATGTTAGCGAAAACCTTTCCAAATCTTGGCCTTTCTCCATAGTTGATATACACCAAAGAAGAGCCTGATAGCACAAATATTTTTCAAGTTATCGTGTTTACAAGGAATTTTTTAGCGATTTCAGAACTCGTGACCTTGACCTTTGACCTTGAATGTGAACATGTCAAAATAATTCCCCAGGGGCATAAGTAAGAAGTTATGTATATGAGGTGTTGATACCTCCTTGGAAAGAAGTTATTTAGTGATTTCAGAACTGGTGACCATGACCCTATCTCGTGACCTTGACCTTTAAAATTCAAGGTCACACAATCAGTGATCACTTTTCATTGTTTATCACAATCATGTAATGATTCAAAGTGTTAATAGTTGAAATAAGACATTTTCGCAAAAGCATGCTTAAGTTGTGACCTCGCTATGACCTTGACCTTTGACGGATGTTAGCGAAAACCTTTTCAAATCTTGGCCTTTCTCCATAGTTGATATACACCAAAGAAGAGCCTGATAGCACAAATATTTTTCAAGTTATCGTGTTTACAAGGATTTTTTTTAGCAATTTCAGAACTCGTGACCTTGACCTTTGACCTTGAATGTGAACATGTCAAAAAAATTCCCCAGGGGTATAAGTAAGAAGTTATGTATATGAGTTCTCAAAACCTTATAAGGAAAAAAGTTATAGCCAATACAAAACGCGCCGGCGGCGGCGGCGGCGATGGAAACTGCACAAAAACTGATAGCAGCTCCAACTTAGTCGGAGCTGCTAATAAGGTCAAGGACACCAAAATCCCCTGGTATCTGCGTCATCCCCCGTGTAGACTGACACCAAATTTGAAGACTTTGAGTCCAACTGGTAAAGATATATATCGCGTTAACAAGAGTTAGAAAAGGGCTCAAAGTGTTGCGGTGACCTTGAAAATAAGGTCAAGGTCACCAAAATAAACTGGTGTCTGTGTCTTTCCCCAATGTAGGCTTACAACTAATTTGAAGACTTTGGATGCAATGTTTCATGAGATATCGCCTTAACAAGAGTTCAAAGAGTGGTCAAAGTGTCATGGTGACCTTGAAAATAAGGCCAAGGTCACCAAAAGTGACTGGTGTCTGCGTCTTCCCACAATATAGGCAGAAACCAAATTTGAAGACTTTGGATGCAACGCTTCATTAGAAATCGCGTAAACAAGAGTTCAAAAAGTGGTCAAAGTGTCGTGGTGACCTTGAAAATAAGGCCAAGGTCACCAAAAGTGACTGATGTCTGCGTCTTCCCACAATGTAGGCAGAAACCAAATTTGAAGACTTTGGATGTAAAGCTTCATGAGATATTGCGTAAACAAGAGTTCAAAAAGTGGTCAAAGTGTCGTGGTGACCTTGAAAATAAGACCAAGGTCACCAAAATTGACTGGTGTCTGCGTCTTCCCACAATGTAGGCAGACATGAAATTTGAAGACTTTGGATGCAACGCTTCATAAGATATCGCGTAAACAAGAAATGTGACGTACGTACGGACGGACGGACGGACGAACGTACGTACGGACGCCGCTGAATACATAGTCACCCGTTCCGCGTTGCGGCGGGGGACAACTAACCCACCGGGGGTTGTAGAAGCAATCGCGAGGGCCAGTGGGTCAACCAGACCGTGCATGTGCGGGGTTGGCCAGGGCCAGTCCACCGGGGGACTGCCGAGCAAATTAGACCAAAGCACCTTGCATCCCGGACCCAACTAATCCACCGGGGAGTGTAGAAGCAATCGGGAGAGCTAGCAAGTCAATCAGACCGTGCATGTGCGGGTTGGCCAGGGCCAGTCCACCGGAAGACTGCCGAGCGCATTCAACCACAGCACCTAGCATCCCGGACCCAACTAACCCACCGGGGGGTGTAGAAGCAATCGTGATTTAAACTTTTATGAAGGTAGAAAAAAATACAAGTAGCACATGGTCCAAGATGGCGTACTTCAAGCAAACAAGATAGTTTTGCAACTATTTTAAGGAAAAAAAGAAGCAAACACAGTTACACAAATATCAAGACAAGAACAAGGAATGCGATTGCTAAATGCCAAATGCGATTCAGACTAACCAATTTGTCCAGAATGAAGAAAAAAGAGGCTTGAAATCTAGTAACACTGTCATGACCATCTTGCCAGCAGGGAACAGGAAATAGAAATGACATATCACCAGCTAAGGGGAGTTAACTCTTCCTGGACCTGACCAGAGGGGCCCTCTCAAGGATATAGATTGCTCTTTTCTTTTTAATCTTAAGATGTAACCTGTTATGCCACTTTCAGAGGAAAGGACTAAGGCAAACTCAACCCAGAGGGAATGTTTACGCCAATCATTTATACACTTAAATGTTTAGCTCATTAGGCCTGAAAGACCAGATTGGCTTATGGCGGCTTGAATCGTCATCCGTCGTCTGGGGGCTAGAGGATCTAAATTTGTTCATTTGGTCCTAACCCCCTGTCATATGTGGGCGTTGCAGGCGTTATTAATGAAAACTTTTAACAACTTTTTCTCTGATACCAATTAATTGACATAGGAAGCTGAAATTTTCAGATTAACAGTTTTATTACATAAAGAATTTAATTTGTTCATCTGGTCCTGACCGTCATCAAATATGGTAGAAAGATGCTTCAATAATGATAAGACCATGGGACAGGGAGGGGTGTGGGGGTCTTAGGGATGTTTTTTGTACAATCCTCTAACAGGGACAAAACAATAGAGCTTACACCTTATGAATATCCATATTGTTATGGATATCCATTTCTTCTTTATTGTTTGCACAATGTTTATTGGCTGTTCATTCTAACCAACATCAGATTTATAAATAGTGAACCTATAAAGAATATACTTGTGTCTTATTCCATAGATTAAGGTCTATAATTTATGTTTTTGTTGACTTATCTTGATCAATGTGGATTATGAATTGTAAAATGTGATGACATGGTGTTGCCTTATATTTGATAAGTTACTCTTTACCTTCGAGAAAATAAATATATTTATAGTTAAAATAGTTTAACTTGTTAAAACAGTTTATAGTTACAATAGTTTACATTCAAAACAGTTTATATATTACCTGAGGCCTGTCGTGTTCCTTGTGCAGTGTTTGTCAACAAAGAACCCCCGACACAATGTACACGACTGGACCCGGAAGAGGATGGAACTAGACTTGATCTTGTCGCTTCTGACCCAGGAGTAACACTTCCACTTTCAGACTTAACAATTTCAGCTCCGGAAGTTATTGTTTCAGGATTCAAAGTACACAGTTGACCAGATCTTGATGTTTCTTGTTGTGTACTTCGTGCTTCTTCAACTTCTAGAGCAGTTGTGGACGGATTTATACAAGAACCTGTTTCTTGTAGAGTTGAAGTAGATGTTTTCTGACCTGACATGATAATTGATTCTCTTGTGCTTGTTGCTGACACATCATCTTGCTCATCTTCAGAATCAGACTTTAGTGAGGCTCCGGAACTCTCATCTTCAGTGACAAGACTCATCTCGTCCAAATCAACTTCATCTTCTGTGTCTGAATCCATGGTAGGTTTTGTGTATAAACTGAAACAAAAACATGTAGATGAAGTTTGAAGCGTGGTTTAATAAATTACAATTTGCATGAAATAAGCAAATTAATGATACAGCTTTTAGGGGACAGCGATTCTGGAGGACAACTAGAAAATAGAGCCATTGGCTCTGATGATCATCAGGAATTATATAATTTATTATATCTGAGGAAAAGATTAAGATATCACATAATAAGGCATTGCCCACTCATCAAATTTAAAATTTATTATCAAAATTGGTTACAAATTTATCCACATCTAACCAAGTCTCACACACAGAATGTAACACAGCACAGAGGTAACCTGAAACCTCAGTATTAGCACTAACAAGTTAAGCTAACTCTCTTCTAGGGAGTGGTCACCCCCCAGGTCAACACAATGCAAGTATACAACATGCAGACGTTGGACTCACAGCCAGTGAATTATATATTTTCATTGTTGTTTCCCCCACACTTATCTATTTTTCTATACTGGAGAAGAAGATGTGGTGTCATGGTCTCATGTATCTACTTCTTATAGTCGTATCTTACTATTTTATTACCAGTCATATTCAGTTCACATATCTCACCTAAAATTCAATTTATTCCTTTGAGGCCGGTCACAATATTCAGTTCATAGGCCATTCAATAGTTCTCATTTCACATTGTCAAAAGACAACATGAATATTTCACATTCTTCTTGAATAAGATTAACTGCAAAGTAATAATCTCTTTTCTCAATTTCTGCATTTCTCGAACCACATATGCGCATGTTAGGACTATCAAATTAAAAAGATGAAATGACTCTCCCTCAGGTACTTTATTAAGGATTACTTCTATTGAATGAAGAGTACATACAATTTCAGAGTTCAAAGCTCATTGCAACAGGGTTTTTTTTAGGCTGTAGTCCATATTTGGGGTCAAAGATTCACCAAATCTACAATTTAGAATTCCCAATTGGCCAAATCATGCATGTACATAACATTTCAGCTTTCTAGAGCTTTTGGGACTGAAGAAAAACATGAAAATAGCTTTTTAGTTCATGACCCCTTTGATCCACATTTGGGGTCACAGGGTCACCAAATCTACAATTTAGAATCCTCTTCAGCCAAGGCGTCTGTTCTTATAATTTCAGCTATCTAGAGTCTGGAGAAGAAGTCGAAAAAGCGAAAAGTTTACGGAGGAACGGATGGACAGATGAACAGACGGAGGGACGGACGTTACGCGCATATTGGGCCTTTCAGCCATGGACTCTGTATCTAATCAGGATTTCAGTGATTTATAAGTTTGAAGATCTAAGCAATCTAAAGTAAAACATTGTTGACAAGAAAAAGAAAAGGTCACAGGGTCACCAAATCTACAATTCAGAATCCCCATTAGTCAAGGAGTATGCACATTTCAGCTCTCTAAAGTCATTCCTACTGGCGATGTCGAAAAAGCCAAAAGTTTACGGACGGATGGACGGACAGATCCCATGCCAAAAGCTATAAGCTAAAAATGGCATCAATACAATGGGTTAAAAACAAGTGGCTGCCTTTCTAAAAACAGGAATCCAATACGTGGAGGGCAACTATGGTGGATGTGATATCACTAGGCAGCATGCTGCCAAAGAGGAATGATAGTGGGTTTTTTTTCAAAGCATTCATGTAAATAAGGCCAGTTTTTTACGACGTAAGATGTAATAAACGCGGTAAGATGTAATTAAGTACTGTCTATAAATTGTAATAAAACGCTGTAAAATGTATACTGATATGAACAGTAAATAGATTCACGGTTATTTAATGAATTAAACTACGAAGTATTTATAATCTGAGGTATTTTCTACAAAATTTTCCAAAAGTGATTACAGAACAGATAAATTTACAAAAACGAATTCAGTCAGTATGTTTAAAGGTGCTGTAGCACATTTTTCTAACTGAAATAAAGTGAGCTCACGAAAAGGTAAATAAGTGTTACCAATGGCTAAATAATACTCCAACATCAATAAAAGAGTTCTTAAACGAATGTTAATTGCATGCATAACATATGTCATTGAAACTTATTGTAAAACATACCTTATCATCCAAAACTGGCTCCCACAGTAGATATCGCTTGTGTGAGATCAAGCGATATCTACAAGCGATATCTACATTGTAGATATCGCTACAATAAAATCGTCATAATCCTATTACATCATCAGTTAATGACATCACAAAGCTTTTGCATCACTGAGAACACTGCTGACAATGCTATGACGTCACAATGGTGATGATGTAACAATGCTATGATGTCATAATGCTTATGACGTCACAATGCTATGACCTTACTGGGATCACTGCTGAAGAAGCAAAATGGCAGTTTTGTGTATCAGCTATGTCATTCCTCGGCTAATAATTGTTGAAGAATGATTTTGAATGATAAATAAAATCTCACCCTCGTGTCTTCTGATATCAAATATATCAACACTCGTTGATTAAAGTAAAAATATCCTCGGCAAGCCTCGGATATTTGTAACTTTAATCAACTCGTGTTGATATATTTGATATCAGAAGACACTTGGGTGAGATTCTCTATTTATCATCATATGTGATCAAACTTATCATCAAACTTGGGATAACACAATACCGTATTATCTCGGGTATAAGAGCATACTCGAGCCTTAGATCATCCCCACTTTTCAGGGGTTGTACTGGTTGGGGTTATTCTCAGGTTATAGCCCACCCCCAACTTTGCAAGATGTTCCATGGTCATACATTACATAAATCTATAATATGATTTCAAGTTAAGTGTCAAAAACCTAAAAAATAACTATTCTGACCGTCTGACACTCTCCATATTAATTTTCATCTGAGTTGGGGTCTCTCCTGTCTAAAAGACCACCCCCATGTTTTCAAGATGTTTGTTTGTCTTATACCCGAGAGACTACGGGTAACACTAATCCTCACCATAATCTCATAAAAATATATCAATCCCTAATAATATATAAATACATAAATCCAAATATCCAAATGTTTGTTGAAATCTGTTGAGTGAGAACAGAGCTTTAGTTGCTTGTGCTGCTTGTGCCACTTGAGTTTTTGTCCAAGACAATTTTGGTGTGAATATTGTCCCAAGATATTTATAAGAATCTTCAGTTTTAATTTCTTGAACTTTAAAAAAACACTTTTCGTTGTTCCTCAGAGGGCCACCTTTCCTGAAAACAATTATTTTAGTTTTGTTGATGATTTTAGTTTTGTTGAGGTTTAACCTCATTCCTGTGGAATCACAAAATTCCTCAACTATTTTTATTTTCTTCTGAAGCTGATTAACAGAATCTGACACTGCTGAAACATCATCTGCATACACAAGACCAAATATATCTGGAGATTCAGTTCTTACAAATATACCTCTTCCACCGTTTTCTTCCATGCTTGTTATTAGCTGATTAATGAAGATGATAAAGATCTGTGGGCTTAATATACATCCTTGGCGTGTGCCAATATTACTTTTGAAATAATTTGACAGGCCGTGGTCAGTCCTGATGCATGCAGACAGATTTGAATACGTTGACACAATAACATTAAAAAGATCACCCTTCATCCCAATTTGTTGCAGACTTCTAAAAAGAACATTATGGTCAATAGAGTCAAAGTCCTTTGAAAAGTCAATAAAGAGGACATAAAATCTCCCTTTCTTCTTCACTAAGTACTTCTGTATCATGGCCTGAAGTGTAAAGATATGATCAATGGTAGAATATTTATGTCTGAATCCTGCTTGTGACTCCGAGATAATGTTGTTGTCATCACGCCACTGCTTGAGTCTATTGTTAATAACACTGGTGAGAACTTTGCAGAGTGAATCAATGAGAGAAATAGTTATTCGGGTCAGTTGCACATCAAGATTTATGGAGAGGGCATATAAACACTCTTTCCCCAAGTGGGCGGGAATGCACTATTAATGAACATTTTATTGAACAGTTTTGTAAGCAAAGGTGATATGTAATTCCTTGTTGATGAGAAAAACTCATTCATGATTCCATCTGGTCCTGGTGATTTATTGTGCTTGAGGTTTTTGATACATTGCTGCACTTCCTCCTCTGTAAAAGGCTTGTTTAAATCTTCATTGTTTACTTCACAGGACTCCCATAGCTGTTCAGTGTGAGAGCTAGCACTACTTTCAGGAATATTGGTGTTGAGTAAGGTCTGAAAATGATCAAACCACTGTTTTGTGTAAACATGTTGAGTTGAAGAGTTAGTAGTTTTGTGTTTTTTAAGTAATTTCCAGAATTTCTGTGGCTTAGATTTTGCTTCATAGAGGTAATTTCTTTGCATCCCAAAGTAAATGGACTTGTTCATACCAAACAACAATTTACACTGTTTTCTGTTCATCCTGTAGACATCAATATCATGTCCATAGTCTCTGTGATTTCTTAAATATGTATATTTCATTTGTTTTAAGTTTTCTAGCTCATCATTTCACCATGGAGGCTGGTGTTTAACAGTACTTGAATATTTCTTATATTGTTTTAATAGCATTTTCATTGGCTACTGTTTAATATAGATCAATTATTCTTTATATTGCTTCATCAACACTTAAGTCAAGTAATGAGATTAGTTTATCACAGTTATCATGAAAACCTTCTTGAAATGTCTTCAGGAAAGAAGCACTGTTTTCTTCACACCATGTAAACTTAAACCATTTCATAATCGGCATTTCTTGATTTGGTGTAGTAGTTGATCATTTTGAGTCAGATTAATTGTTGAACTTGAAGAACTGAAAGTTGATAGTACAACACAAAGGGAAATGGCATAAATCATCTCTATCAAGAATTTTAAAGTGACTGATGTGTTGAAAAAGCTCAGTTGATGCTATCATATAATCTACAAGGCTTGATCCGTTATGTTTGATACATGTAAAGTTTCCATCTTTGTCACCAGGTGAACGTCCATTTAGGGTGTGAATACCAAATATTGAGCATAATTCAGCAAGTTTCCTTCCATGATTGTTATATTTATCTTTATCTCTTGAAAATCTTGGCAGATCAAAGTTATCACTGGGATAATCATCACTGTTTTCTTGAATATGATCAATGTTATCGCTGGGAATATAATCCAAGAAGTTACCCATTCTAGCGTTGAAGTCCCTAGATAACAGATAGTGATGGTCATTATGGGTGTTCACTATTGTATCAAGATATGATCCCACCTAGTCCATACTATCACAGTCTAGTGTTTGGAAGTAGTGAGTTTTCTGGAGAGATGTAGGTGAAGATTAACAAGTAGACAGAGTCGGCCATATCCCCCGCCTTTGGGAATATTTATGGAAGAATAGTTGTTGAATAACAGTGACTATGAACCTTCTCCTTATAGCCTGATGTAACAGGATGGATGATGATTTGTTGGCTCAGCGGATGCCACTCCCTGTAAGGTTTGTAACATATCAAAACAACCTTAGCCTACCCAATATAAGGTTAATTGCAACTGATGGTTATCGTTTGCTGATGATCAAGATGAAAATAGGTTTTTTAGGTTGTGAGCAAAGCCAAGGAGTTTGCACACAAAATTTCAGTTCCTTAGACCAAGTGGTTCTGGAGAAGAAGACAAAATGCGAAAAGTTTACAGACGGACAGACGGACAGACGGACAGACGGACGGACGCTGGGCCATGCCATAAGCCCATCGGGCCTTTCAGGCCAGATGAGCTAAAAATACATCCATGGCAGTTTAGAGTTCTGCTCCGGAAATTAATTATCAAGTTATGTATCCATGGAAATGGTAAAAATTAAACAATTAAAAATTGTGAAGAAGTTGAAAACCCCAAAAGGCACATCTACACATGATAATTGTTCCACACACCAAGTTTCGTTGAGATATGTCTTATAGTTTTCGAGTTCTGCTCCGGAAACGAAATTCTTAGTTACATTTCCATGGAAACGTTCAGAAAAAATAACTCGAAGAAGTTGAAAACCCCAAAAGGCACATCTACACATGATGATTGTTCCACACACCAAGTTTCGTTGAGATATGTCTTATAGTTTTGAAGTTTGGGGCCGGAATGGAAAAGCCAGGACGCACAGACGGACAGACGGACAGACTGACGGAGCTCATTTCTATATCCCCCGCCAACTTCGTTGTGGCGGGGGATAATATAGTATCCTTCATAAGGCCTAGTTCGGATGTAATCTGAACAGGAAAACTACTGTATCCTCAAATGAGCTATGCACGCCCTTGATCATATTACAATTCACTAACCTTTCTTTGATAAACACTGTCACACCACCGCTATATCTATCAAGTGTTTTCACCTTAGGTCTAACACAGTTAAATGATCTGACTGAAACCTGACAGAAAGTTTTCAAAATCTTGCTCACGTCTCACAAACGATTCACAAAAAGCAATTATATCAAAGCGAGTACAATAAGGTTTAAGACCATTACATTCATATGAACTTACATATTTATATAATCCTTCAATGTACAAAGACAAGATGCAACAACATTGGGCTTGGCCATTTTTTCATTTTCGTTGTTTGTTTAAATATGGAGTGGTCTCCCTTCGATCACTGCTGCTTCCGGGTCCAAATGTAAACACTCCCACGTGGTTTCCCTCTGTCATGCGAGTACTGCTAGAGTTGGTGAAATTAGTTCTCGTTTCTGGTTGATTTGAAATTCACACACTTTCACCTTTAGCCCTATCGAAGGAATACACTTTTCCATCTACAGTTTGTCGTGTCGAATTTTCGGCGATTTCCCAGCTTGTAGGTCTGCCGTGAATATACTGCTGAGCGATCGTCTGCCCTCTCTCACTCGCCTCGTTAGGTCCTCCGTGACACATACGGCTCCGTTGATTATCTTCTTTGTGAATGGATCTTGCGGCTTTTAATATATTGTTTCTGTCTTTTGCAAACACAAAATTTGCGATTATTGGGGAGTCTGCTTTCCAACTTCGAAGTCGGTGAGCCCTCGTTATCAACACATTTTCCACTTCTGTCAAGTGGAGCGTTGTTTCCATGAATTCCTGCAACATTTCTTCTGTTTGTTCCCAGGTCTCACCTTTTTCTTCCGATATACCATGAAACAGCAGATTATTTCGTCGGGATACGGACGAAACGGCGACACGGCAAAACGGCATTTCGTCTGGAGCGAGATTCATAGTCATCTAGGCGGTCATGAAGATCATTATTTTCGACACGAAGCCTGGTGATTTCAGTATTCAACTCAGCCGCCATAGTGTTTATCTTCAGATCTAGATCAGTAAACTTCTCATTAACCACTTTTATATCGGCTTTTATATCAACTAGAGCGTTCATCAGGTCGTCATTCGTGTATTTACACTGTTGTGAGGGAGCGTGACCACTGGTTTCCACTGATACGGTAGACTGCCGTGTATAGGGTCCCGGGTTTGACTCGATATCGCCACTCAGCACTAGCAGGGTGAGCGTCAGTAATGTTAGTCTCAGAATCAAACAAAACCCTCTTTTCCCAGCGAAATGCCATGTAAAGCCTGTATGGTTGTAAACTTATCCCCATTCCGAGCCGATGTGAACACATCTACACTCGTGGATTACCCAGCATGCCACCTATGAAACTGGAAGCCCTCTCCACGTAATCGACAAATATTTGACAAGGCTAAAATACATAGCACAATGTATGCAGAAGAGAATAAGAAATCGACAAGTGACGAAGTGGGTAAAAATGTAATATACATTATTAAGGAAAATCACAATTAGAAATATTATTCTTATGACAAAATGCACTTTGAATATGGTAAACACATACATTAGTATCTATGTATTAATTGAACCGTTGACTCTTTCCAATGAATTTATGAACATGGTAAACTATGTCTTCATTGACTGTTTGTGGAAGATTTGGATTTCCATACAGGATTGTATTAAGATCAAATTCAGCTTTAAATTATAAAATCTTTGCTTTAATTCTAAACGGAAATTAGCATGTCTTAGTCATCTCAAGAAGAAATGATATGTATACATATTGAACTAAAGCACCACAAATGCAAGATTTACTTTCAGATAAATTGACACGATACAGATCAGCGTTTAGGGAACTACAATAATTTCTTAACTTACTGTGTATAATATTCATTATCATATCGACAAATTAAAAATAAATTTGGATTTTACACACTTTTTCAGATAAGTTTGCTTTAAATGATGATAATGAATTTGAACATCTTATTGTCGAGGAAAGATTATTCCATAGATAAGCACAGTCGTAAATAAAAGACTTTTGAAGGACTGCAGTTCGAAATTTTGGAATAGATAAATTTGATTTGTTACGCAAGTTGTAATGAGAAATAGTTTCAATGACTCGTTGAAGACAATTAATCAGATAATCTGGATCTTGTATATTAATAATTTTGTAAAAAGTACAAAGTTTAGACATATTGCTCACTATCACTTGCAAACAGTCATACTCTTGTTTTTCTCAAGCTTACTAATTTGATATAGAAAGAATACTAAATATTTGCCTGAATAAACTTACTAATTCGATTTATAGCGATTAACGTCCCGTGTGGCACCCCACATGTTATTGAATAACCGATGCATATAGTAGATAATCTTGCTCCATGCTGCAGATCATGTTATTAACATACTGTTTAACTGTCTGTCGTAACCTAGGCACCAGACAGGAAATATACATGTTCGTTTACCTACGTACATATATAAGATAATACTTTATTGCCTGTTAGGGAATTTGTTTCACGTCTGAGTGCAAAGGATCTAAATGCGGATTAACATGATTCAGGGGCATACAAAGCACAATACGCAATACCAATTGAAGTTACCAGCTTTATATGTTTTATAGATAGGTAGATAGGAACAGCTGGAAATAGTTTGCCATGCGCACCACACAACGTAAGTAAGCCTCCTTAGACGGTAGATTAAAGTCGTCAATATATATATAAACTTACCCATTTTACACCAATGTAAAGGTATGGAAAAGGTTTTAAGTAAATCCCGAATTGTAAACAGTCTTAAGCAACCTAAGAATCTTCGCAGGTTTTTAACTTCTTCTAAGTTTGATTCAAGTTATGTAGAACCAGTTGTATCTAGGTGCGGCGATTCACGCTGTCTTACATGTAAAAATATTCTTGTCGGGTCTACTGTACAGATTACTGAAACTCAAGTGTTTTCTGTTCGTCAAAATCTCAACTGTAACAGCAAAAATGTTGTATATGTCATCATATGTACTGGTTGTAATGAAAAATACATTGGGAAGACAGAACTAAAGTTGAAATTACGAATGAACTTACACAGATCCCACATAAATCAGCCCAAAAACCGTACTATTCCATTAAGTAAACATTTAGCTGAATGTGGAAACGGGCATTTTTCTGTCTTCCCAATGTATAAATTAAATTTTGATAATAACAAGCTTTTAGAAACAAAAGAAAGCAGATTTATCCAAATGTTTTCACCAAAGTTAAACGCTAAAACTTGATGTGTCCATGTCTTTACCTTAGATTGTGACGTAACAATGTAATGACGTCATAATGTACACGACGACGTTGCCTGACAACGTATTATCCGTTATGTATGGCCTGAAGAGGCTGTGTAGCTGAAAGCGCTCGCCATTAAAATGGATGATTTCTACTTCTAAATCCATTATTTTTTCCATATATATATATATATATATATATATATATATATATATATATATATATATATACTAAAAAAATTACTCTCTCTTCTATAACAATATGGCTAGGTTTGATTCTTTACATACAAAAGTCATGTAAATACTCTCTAACATGAATTGTACACTATTTTCACTTAAACGTAATACGAATGACTTTGGATGATAAATAAAATCTAGCCCTCGTACATGTGTCTTGTGATAAAAGTAAAAATATCCTCCACAAGCCTCGGATCAACTTCCAAACACAAGGCATAACTCTTGCCAGTTTGCATTACTGGCTGATTTAACCCTTGCGGTATTTCCCTCGCTTTGTTGTGTCAAGATAGTGAATCGCTGCACCAGAAACACAGGCCCTTGGGTCATTGCTTTTCACATAAAAAAAATTAAAAATTTTGAGATGACCCCCCGATTTTCAAGCCTTCAGAATCTATTAGTCTAGAAAAGGCTGGACACTTGGCTTGACCACACTCGTCTTCGAGGCCGCGCGCTACGCTCACACGGCGTGTTATCGATTAAAACTTTATATGAACATATACTTGGATGATTTACCTATCGATTAACATTCATGGAACCTACCACCTCTTTTTTGCCATTTCTACAAGTTTTTTCACTCTCAACGTACTAATGTGTAAACAAATGGCGACGGGGGCGTGGCCGAAGCGAGCGCTCTGATTGGTCCACGCTTATAACCTTACATGCGTTATCAATTTTCAGTTGCAAGGGAGTTTTACCATGAAAGACAAATAACTTAAATATCAACACATACTTGAATTTAAAACATTGTCTGTGTTTGTCTTCTTTTAGTATCATTTTGAAAAAGTTGGACTTGTAGACGTTATTATTTTCGATTTCACAGCCACACGATGTTTTTCTCCTTTCATATTAAATTTCAGCCCGCTCTCTCTCATATTTCAAATGTCAATATGGTACGATTGCATAGTGTGCAGAAAGCCTTTCTCTTGTCACTAGATGGCTTTACCCAACTATAAACAGGATTGCTTAACCATTTAGCGTTGAAAACGCACAAACCACGATTGCAACTCATAACTGACAGATTTGACGTGTACGACAAAGTCAAGTGACATACCAACTTTCGGTTTCGATGCCGCCATTTTCCAAAGTGCCGCATTGCGATATCACATGCGAGAAAGCTAACGACCAATCAAACGTTCAGGCTATGATTACGTCACGTACATTATGAATGAAAGCTTCGTTGTGATTTTACAACTCAATGAATTAGATAGTATTATTTACAAATATGGAATAACTGTTAGATTGTGCTAAACAGTAAACACGCAACATTTTACGGACATTGACACTTTTATTCACGATCAATACTTTTGGTTGACATTCTTATGTCACTTTGAAGCTCGATTTATTCAAGAACGAATGCAGAATATATTGAAAACATATGACAGATTATTGCGTCTGAACGAGTGCATAATTATTTATGCGAACTCTCATTGGTGGATAAAAGGGTGTGTCATCGTTTCGAATTCTCATTGGCTGATATATTTGGTGACTCAATAGACATACGATACTTACTTCCCAGTTCGAATCGAAGTATTTAGACACTTCAAAATGATACTAAAAGAGGAAAAACACAGACATTGTTACAAATATTTTATTTTTCACAACTATCTTCAAATCGTTTGACCAGCAGTGGTTGGTATTTTTGCGCCAATGCGAACGCTGTGGAGTTGTTTCCATGCGCCATTTTTTTTTTTTTTTTTATAAAAGATACTTCCGTGTTTTAGATTGTGATCGATGTCAGGGTAAATTCCAGTACATTTTTGAAAATTTCAATTACATTACCGCGAAATTCCAGTACTTTTTCAGGACATTTAGTAAGCATTGTAAATTCAAGTACTTTTCCAGTATCAAAACAAAATTCAAGTACTTTTCCAGGCCCGTGCGAACCATGATAGATGAGATAATTGTTTAACTTCATGGAAACCGGGAGTTAACAGCGTACCTATCATTATGGGCAGCTGTCGTATGCGCGTCAGAAATAGGTCACTCATTCAAGAAGGCCGATTTTAAGAAACAATCAAATCAACTTGCTGAATATTAATATTTCTTAATCTTTGCATACCTTAACATTTCACCTGTAAATTACAATGCACATGATTTTTATATCTGCCATATATTTTAAGAAATAAACGATTTATCGGACAACAAAGTTCAGGTAGTTCCGGATCACCATAATTTAGGGACCGTTTTAATAACTTTCAACTGCCGAACAAAATTATTAACTCTTGAATTGACGAAATATATTTAAAATGTTGTGTTATTTTCTAATATCTACAAATAATAATGTGTTTGTGAACCGAGAACGCTATTTAGGTCTACACAGCAGTAAATGTTAAATTTGTTCACAAGAAAATACTGTTTTAATTGCAGTGCTTGTTATTCGTAATATATACATCATACTAATTATTTCTGACGGATGTGTGCAGTAAATTTCAGTTTGTCATAACAGGCATTATAGCCGGACGCGACCTCATGTTGTCACGTGTCACGAATACCCTGAAATTATCCGGAACTGTAGTAACGGCGGAGGATTTTAATTGTCAGTTTTCACTATTAAATCATGATCGCCTGGATATCTTATATTGATATGAGTTCGATGAAAGATAGCTTCTACAGAAATTGTCTTTAGATTTTTTAAAAGTGACTTTGCGTACGCGCATGACGTCCCTCTTTCGTTAGTGATCCGGAATACCCTGACGTACTGTATCTCTGTACGAGATATATCCTCATCACAAACATTTAATTAAAAGGAGGGTTCTATCGGGGTATTTTTTGTGGAAACGAAATTCGAGAGGATATCCCTGTTTACACATATATGCTATTACTATATGATTAAAACACAGTCAAATTGAAAGATATTAATGAAGTTAATACTTTGATGACTTTACATTTGACAATTTGATAAAGACAAGCGCACATTGTTGAAAAATCAAAACAATGAGAACTGAAGCCATTCAAAAGTTCGCTACAGCATAACAGCAACTTCTTTATTAGTTTTATTGCATAATATGTGTCATTATTGAAGTCATTCGAACATCGGCGCTGGAGTGGGGAAAACTTCGCTTCGGCCTAACAGCATATTGTTTATTACTTTTATCATACATTATGTGTTACTTTGTGAATATTCTATCAGTGAATATGTTTTATTATCACAAATATAAAATTGGGTTAAATATATCATGTTTTACGAAATGTCAAGGATCCAAGATGGCGGATGCTGCCGATGGATCGTTGATAGAATTTTCCCTTCAACCACCGCCGGGAGGTGCACTGGCGCATTAATAAAACCATTTATTGTTAATAGAACGATTGTAGGCCTAGTTATGTAAATAAAATCTTTACCTTATAATCGCATCATATTGTTAAACAGCGTCGAGATAATATTTCCTGAAGCCAATTCAGGAATTAGATGGATATACGTCTTTGCTGAAGCCTTATAACACGTAATGGCGATTTGAAATTTGAAGGGGATTCCCCTTTGCACACGGCACCTACAATCCTCCACGCAGGCGGTCTACCCACCTCGGACTTCCTCCTTCGTAGATCTATAGTGCTTACAGACTGTAAGCTTGACTTGACATGCGCACGCCGCTGCTTGGAGGATGTCCTCCACGTAGGCGAATGACGTTTACGTTTCCGGTGACACCCTTGAAATGGTCACAGGAGTCAGTAGTTCAGATAATCTAAACGTCGGTTTATGTGCGATGACTGCGCACCCAACGAGTATCAAGCCAATTTTATCATCAGCAGTGGGCTGGCGGTATTATCTTCCGTGTTTTTTTTTATTTTATTTCTATGTCAATAAATACGAATCATCTGACATAAATCGGCACACGGAAATATGTGCATGTGATGCACTGTTATGTCCCCCGCTCCAAATTTCAATCCAACCTAGTCATATTACCCTTATTTGTCACTTATGCTAAGCACTAAGTTCAATACTGCATTAATAACGAGAAATAAAAAATTCAGAATAGCCAAAGTAGCAAAAGGCACCACTCTATCATTAGGTCTAAGCAAATACAAAGTTTGGTGAAAAAATATTGAACGGTTTTGGAGATAGAGGCCGGAAAAGGTCCCTACCCCCAATTTTCACTAAGTTCAAATTGTTTCCATGGAAACCAGAAAAAAAAGAAAAAAAATTCAGAATAACCAAAATAGCAAAAGGCACCACTCAACCACTAGGTCTAACCACATACCAAGTTTCGTGAAAAAAATATTGAACGGCTTTTTAGATATGGCACGGAAAAGAAAGCATTTCGGAATGACGGAATGCAAAATAACGGACGGAGGCGAAAACATTATGTCTCCCGAAAAATTTTTCGAATTTTTTTTGAATACGCAGACCCTAAATATACAAATGATGAAATAGAAAAATCAGATGATGCTGATTGATCACTGATACGCTATTTCTGGAAACATTCTTAATGAAGGTCAGAGGTAAATCTATTTCATATTCCTCTTATTTAAAGAAGACTAGAAATGAAAGACACAACTAAATGGAAGAGAATATACTTCGTTTGGAGAATGAAATAAGAAATGATTACCAAAACGTTGATGAAAAAAACTCTCGCAAATCTATCTAAAGATAAAATCGAATTGGAAAAGATAAAAGAGGAAGAAATAAAAGGAATACAAAATCGTAATAGAATCCAATGGTATGAGGAAGGTGAGAAACCTTCAAATAATTTCTGCCATTTGGAGAATAGAAATTACACAAATAAACTTATTAATTCCCTTATTGTTGATAATGGGTGTGTAATAACTGATGGAAATGCAATTGTAAATGAACAGAAGATTTTTTACGAAAGTCTATATAAATCAAGTAATAGCATAGATGAATAGAGTCAAGCGATTTTTTAAAATATTGCCACCCCTTCTTTGAACAAAGAGCAATCAGATAAATTAAAACGGGATATTAATCTCGAGGAAATTTCTCTTGTTGTTAAATCGATGAAAAACAATAAAAGTCCAGGGCTCGACGGTTTTCCTATTGAATTTTTAAAGTTATTTTGTAAAGATATTAAAATATGGGTTCAGCGGTATGTTAAGGAAAACTATGACAATGACAATGAATAGGGGAGTGATCACGTGTATCCCCAAACCAGGCAAAGATAGGCGGTTTCTAAAAAACTGGCGGTCAATCTCTCTTCTTAATGTATTGTATAAATCATAAGTAACCAAACGGTTTTCATACCAGGCAGATGCATTACAGAAAACATCAGACTTCTTTATGATATCATGTACGAAACTAAATTACAAAAGAAAAAGGGTCTATTGATCCTGATTGACTTTGAAAAAGCTTTTGACACCGTTTTTCATCATGATGGTATTAGACAAATTTGGGTTTGGAATTAACATCCAGAAATGGGTTAATATTCTGATATCGAATGCTTCGTCATGTACTGTTCAGAGTCATGTATTGTTCAGAGCGGACACTTATCAACTTTTTTTGAGAATGAGAAAGGGTGTAGGCAGGGGGATCCAATCTCCCCATATTTATTTTTATTTGTTGCTGAAATATTAGGAATAATGATAAGAGATAACGAGATCATTATGTAATGGAGAATGCATTCGGAGCTGTGGATTCGTTAAAAATAATCAACGAGCCCCGAATCACGGAACATGCATATGTCATTATTTTACATTTGAAACAATAAATTTCAATTCTGGGATACCAAAATCAATTATTTTGCAAATCTCGGTGCTCATTCATCGGATATGGTACAAGTAGCTGCGACCCTCATGAAATGGATTCTTCCACGCACGTGCAGGACAAAACTTCACGTGATTGACAGCTAAAAATCTGCCTTTCCATGCCTTCCGTGTGCGTTATAAGAGTTGAATAGAACGCGGGATTCTTACTGACAAACAACCCTAGGGTTTCTAACAACGTCTTGTGGCCTAATGGTTAGGAGCGCGGACTACCAAGCGAAGGGTTGCATGTTCGAATCCATGTTCATGCATCACAAAAATTAATTTGTCTAGTTGAGAGATATGTTAAGATCCTATCCTTTACACCAAGACAAAATACATCAGTCTCGAAAAATGTACCATTACTGAACATGTCTAAACCTAACACCCCTCCTGACTGGGACAGTCAATGACTAGTAGGTTCCTAAATAATAATCAACTGATAACACACTAGAGTGACGTCATGACCATGGATTAACCTCAACGAAATAGAATATGTCATCGGTCAATATGCAGACGATACAGAACTATTCTCAGATGCTTCTGAAACTTCTCTAAATGAAGCTATGAAAACACTCATGACCTTTTATAATATTGTAGTGGGTGACATATCAGCATTTTACAAAGCAAATTGTGTGAGACAATATATCAATTGAAGGAACTGTATTGAACAACATCACCTGGATACGGCGGTCAATCTACGCCATGACCACATAACATGTCCAGTCAATGATGCAACATTGTAGCTAATTATAATCTCCTACTTAGATTAACACATAGCAACTATTGTACACTTGAACCATTGATTATGTAACTCGGCCCTGGATCTGAAACGTGTCATTCTTAGTATTCCCAAGAATTGGAGAGATGCTATTCGAATATTCAACCTCTCGACCATAACAACTTTGCCAATAATTTCCCCTTGGAATGATCTTATTAAACCTTCAAAAGGCACAATACTATTTTACGATAATCTCACATCTCAAGCTTCGTGCAACTTTCCAAAAATGTGTTATAAATGGGAGAGCGAACTAAATGAACATATCAATTGGAGAGATATATTTTTGAATTATAGAAAATGCACGAAAGACACAAAGCTATTGGAATTCAATTACAAATTTATACATAGATACATATACTAAGAAAGAGTTGTTGGAAATGAAATTAGTTGATAATGACTTATGTACATCATGTGGTTCAAGCGAGAATATGTATCATGTATATGTTGAGTGTCCTATCATTAAAATATTTTCGGAAAAATTTAATAGAACATTCAAGATCTCAACTCAAGATATATTATTCTGTGCCAACTATGACCTCTTGCTGAACCATATGATACTATTAGCCAAACGCCACATTTTCATCAGGAACATTAAGGGTTTGAAACCTAGTTTCACAATATATACAGGAATATTAAAGGATTAAAGGAGAAATATATTGCAAGAACAAATGTCAATATGAATACTTTTGAGAGAAAATTGAAAATACTTAAGAACGTAATTTAACTTCATGTTATATATGTATATGCCCATGCATTATTAATGACTGTTTCTCGTCAAGATCGGTCCATTCATTCTTGTTCCAACTGGTGATAGTAAAATTATATGTCAACTGCCACGTTGTATTATCTCACACTGTGTATACATGAAACATTGATTGTATCCAACTGAAGTGAACAAAAACAACTTTTAAAAAACTTCTTTATTGTGAAGATATACACTTCGAGACGTCGTGCACGTGTACAACGTAATGAGGTTATTATGGGATAACAAAAATTCCCCATATGTGTTCCACCTAAACAACTTGATTCATGTCGATGATTTGTAACTTACATTCCAATGAATGTCTGACAAAGAATGCAGCTCTGACGAACACCTGCTGATGATATGTAACTTATCAATGAATGTATATCTTACAATATCATTGCAAGAATTAATGTTTAAGTGCATTTTATATTATGAATATTATGATTTTGTCAGACACATAGTGATCTTTAGGAACACTACCGGCGCAATAGGTGCACAACGTTTTTTTTTTTTAAAAAGTCAAAACACAAATATGAAAGTAATGTGTTAATTGTACTTATACAAAGTGAATGTTTATATAGAGAATATCACAAAGTGTCTTCTGATATGAAATATATTAACACGAGTTGATAAAAGTTACAAATATCCGAGGGATATTTTTACTTCTATCAATGAGTGTTGATATATTTGATATCAGAAGACACGAGGGTGAGATTCTATTTATCATCCAAAATCCTTTTGTAACGTTTCAATGAAAATAGTGTACATCTCTGAACTCAGTTCTGCCATTTGACTTCCAATTAGGTGATGTCAAAGGATTGTGACATCATCATGTTTATGATGTCATAGCATTGTGATGTCATTACTTGACGATGTAAAAGAATTGTGATGTCATGTAGTTGACGGTGATAGGGTATTGTTAAAAATCTACTGCCAAAACGATATCTCCTGTGGAATACAGTTTTGGATGAGAAATGAATAATATACATTTTCCTTTGATTAAGATTTACCCATTCTATATACATGTCATATGGTACACATTGGTGAGCATTTATTAGTTGAAACAATAGTCTTATTTTCACTGGTGACGTCATAAAACAATAGGATGACGTTGTAAGACGAACGTGGATGATACGAGGTGATCTGGATGCGCCATTCATAGAAAGAACTCATTTATGGACATCTGCCTTGTTTTGAGAATAAAATTAATTTTAAATTTGACACTTAGGCTATATCGAAGACCATGTACATCTCATCCCGTGAAGTGAAAATATATGCATTTCTACGTCACTAGACATTTCCTAATTTGGGATAAAAGGATTTATTTTATTCACTGGAAAAAAAACACCATACAAATACAAATCTCCATCTATACAATCTAATCAATAATTTCAGTATCAATATCATCACACAGCATATCATAAAAGACAGCTCTTATGAAAAACAACTTTGTTTTACCGTATTGACTACGTTCATCAGGTGAAATAAAGGGGCAAGGAACAGCCCAGAAACGTTTTTATTATCCATGGTAATGTGTCTGATACCTGCCTCTCTGAAGTAGAACATACCAAAAAGGGTGTAGTTTATTCTGTTCTGTAAAAGACTTTCTGTGTTAAAAAGACTTAGTTAATTTTGTAAAATTATAATATTGTCAAATCTTCCGGCTAATCACGTCTCCGCTATCATTATTTGTTATACTGAGCGTAATGAAGTTCTGTTCTGTTCAAGATTCTCATACATTTTAAACAAAGTATTTATATGTTTACTATAGCTTCTTCGGGTGAGGTGATTCTGGTTTAAAGACACTTCCAAGAACACATGCATTTATGTATTACACGGCTGCTGGCTATATAGTGAATATATTGCAGGGAGAGTCTCACCATTGTGGCTATGCATTGTGGTGAAACCAGTGTACTATGCTGAAATTGAGATAAGCATTGTTCCTGAACCTTACTGAAAGTAGAACAATTCTAGAACAGACAAAGTTGCCGAGCGGGATTCGAACCCCGGACCTCTTGATCCGATCGAGCTAACCACTGCCCTATGTCCGGACACACTGTGGAGCTAGTGTTTCGTTCAAACACAGAACAACAACATCATTACTTATATATGAAACTACAAAACAATTGATTTAAGGTTTAAAATCCGCCTATAGGTCAGTCAGAATTCACCCTTCTAACTATCAGTATACAGGTTTGGAATGGCGTTTCAATGGAGACACGGAAACGACACATTTCTATGATTCAAAGTTACCCTTTGGTGCATCGAAAAGTCCGAGGATTTTTCAAACGTTGACAAGTGCTGTGTGTACAATAATGAAAAGCAAATATGGATTTGATGTGATTGCATATTTAGACGACTTTCTGATTGTGAGTGATGATTTCAACACATGTGGGCAAGCACTTAGGTTACTCGTGAGCCTGTTGCGTCGATTAGGATTCAGTATTAACTGGAATAAAGTTGAGGGTCCGTCAAAAAGACTGATTTTCCTTTGAGTGAAAGTTGATACAGTGCAGTGTGTATTGAGATTACCGGAGGATAAGGTGCGTGATTTAGCTGAGATGTTAGTTAGCTACAGAGAACGCAAACGGGCTAGTAAGAAACAGTTAGAGACCCTAGTAGGGAAAATGAGCTGGGCTGCAATGGCAGTGCAAGGAGGGCGCACCTTTCTTCGCAGGATCCTTAACCTTAAGAACACACTTCAGGAGTCCACAGACAAAGCTTATTTAGACAATGATTTTAAAGCAGACATTTGGTGGTGGTCGGAGTACTTTACATCATTCAATGGACGACAGAAGTTTCTTGACCCAAGACCTATTACAACTCTACAAACAGATGCGTGCATGGCAGGGGCGGGGGATATTATAATTGGGATGTGTTTTATGTTAACTGGACACTTGACATCCCTGTCATGGAATCGGAGCAAATTAATGTAAAAGAAGCAATGGTCATTGTTTTAGCAGCTCATAGGTGGGCGTCGGTGTGGATGAATAGAAAGATTGTGGTTAAAACGGACAATATCACTACTAAGTCTATCATAAACAAAATGACAGCTAGATCTCAATTTATAATGAAGTATTTGAGATATCTTGTGTGGCTAGAGGCTACTTATAACTTTTCAAAGGTGGCACAATACTTGCCAGGGTCAGAAAATGTGCTTGTCGATTGCATTTCACGTTTGGGTACAAACGGTAAATTGTCTGAATTGTTTGAATTAATCCCCAGCATGCAAATGTGTTATTTTTCTAGGAAATTGCTATTATGTCATATGTCAAGTGCATTTATCAATTACAGATGGGGAAAGCCTGCAAACCGTCCTGAAGGCGTCGGTTAATAGACTCCTCATGAATGGATGGGCACATGCAATGTCCAAAACATATGCCAGTCAACTCAAGTGTTTTCTAGACTTCTAGATTAATGTACATACAACCTCTTCCAGTGTTTGAAGAGCATTTATTGCAGTACATTGTGTATATTGTTGATGTGTAATGTTTTAAGTATGCGAGTGTGCGTCAATATCTGTGTATAGGTTCAAATGTACATCTCTCGCATGGATACAGTGACCCTGTTAAAGAAAGTTGGCAAGTGAATCAAACTTTAAGGGGTGCTCGCAGAAAACTCGGGGACTCACAAACAGGGGCACTACCGGTTACGCCGGACATGTTCTTAGTGATAAGTGTTACATTGAAACTGGACATGCTACTTGGTGCATCCATAATGATGGGCTGTCTGCTTGGGTTTTATGGAATTCTCCGGCCCGGAAATTTCTTGTGTAAAACTGTGTTTTGTGATGACAAAGACATAAGAGTGTGTGACGTGTTGATGAAAATGAAAATATATAGAGTTGATGAAAAGAAGAGCTGATACATATGAAGATACAAGAGTTTATTTAGATGTAGATGATTTCGATCTAGATGTATGTATTAATGTATGGCACGATGTTGATGTAAATATAGGCGCTGATGTAGATATAGATATAGGCATTGATGAAGATGTAGATATAAGAGTTGATGTAGCGGTAGACATCTTGATGTAGATAACAGACTTAATGTGGATGTACATGTAGATGTTGATGTAGTTGTAGACGTAGATGTAGATGTAGACGAAGATAGGCATGCAAATAAGATTTAAATGTAGATAAAAATGAATGTAAATGCTTAGATATAGATGTATGCGTAGCTGTAGTTGCAGATACAATTGTGTATGCCATTTTAAATGTTATTTTAGGTGTATTTTGGACGTTATGTTGATATTAATTTTAGTTTTTAGATGTCTATTTACGATAAGACAGAGGTCTCATGTGTACAACAAAACCCGATACAGAGTTATGCCTTGTAATAACATGAGTGAAGCTACATCTCATGTTGGGAATAATCAAATTGTAAGTGCTGATATAGATATCGATATAAAAGTTGATGCATATGTAGAAATAATTGATGTAGATGTAGATGTAGACACAGATGTAGCTTTATATACAGATGTAAATGAACAAGATGTGGGTGATGATTGCGATGTAGATATAGGTATAGATGTACATATATTATTTAACGTAGAAATAAGAGGTATAGATAAGTAGATGTAGAAGTACGTGTAACTGTATGTATAAATAGAGATTAAGAAGCAACGGTTGACGTTGGTTAATATATTTAGTTGTAAATGAACAGATGTAGATGTAGATCTTCGTGGTGTTTTGAATGAATATGTAGATGTGAAGTAGTAGTAGTAGCAGTGATTTATACATGCAAAGATGTAAATTTTGATATAAGAATCGATGTAGATGCAAGGGTTGGTGTAGATGCACATGTAAGATTTGATGTAGATGTGACACTTGATGTAGATGTGACAGTTGATGTAGATGTTGATATGAAAGTAAATGTAAGAATTGATGTAGATGTTGATGTAGGAGATGAGGAGATGTAGATGTTGATGTAAGAGTTGAATGAGATGCGAATATACAAAAGTTGATTGAGATATGGATATAAGAGTTGATGTAGATATAGACGTAGGAGTTGATGTAGATGTATGTGTATGCGATGATGTATATGTAGATGTAAGAGTCGATATAGATGTAGGTGTAGATGTAAGAATTGATGTAGATGTAGAGGTAATCAGTGATGTAGATGTAGGTGTAGATGTAAGAGTTGATACAGATATAGAGAGAATTGATGTAGATATAAGAGTTGATTGAGATAAGGATATAAAACTTGATGTAGATGTAGATGTAAGAGTTGATGTAGGTGTAGATGTAAGAGTTGATGTAGGTGTAGATGTAAGAATGATGTGGATGAAGATGTAAGTGTTGATGTGAGGTAGATATAAGAGCTGATAAAGATATAGAAAGAGTAAATGTAGATATAGGAGTTGAAATAGAAATAGATATATTATATGTAGATGTATATATGAGTTGACATGATTTGTCGTATATATAGATGTTGAAGTAGATAGAGTTACAAATGAATAATAGATAGGTGTTGCTTTAGATGCAGCTGTAGGAAAAGATTGTGCGAAGATGTTGACGATTATACAGATGCAAATGCAGGTGTATGTGTAAATCTAGTTGTCGACTTGGACTATAGACTCATAGATTTAGATGTAATTGAACATGTAGATGTAGATCGAGACGATGATGTAGATGAAGATGTAGGTGTAGATGTAGATGTAGATAGATATGTAGCAGTAACGTTAGACGAAGTTTTAGATGCATACATGTACCTTAATCTAAATACAGATTTAGATCTTCATTTAAATCTTCATTAAACTACAATATCAGATATTTACATTGTTGATTACAATTATGATCAAGTATTACAATTTGGAGCAATCCTTAAGTCATCTTATTCCGATTTTTTTCCGTTTGGATATTTTTGGTCACATGTATGATGTAGTATGATGATGATAGTCACAATGTTACATCTGATATCAGTAAAGGTTTTATTTTATGCCTACATCATTTCAGTTATTACATTTTGGAGCAAGCCTTTGGAAAAGACAAATTGTAATAACTGCTCCAAATTGTAATAACAGCTCCGAATTGCACTAAACAGTAAATAAGTGTACAGTGCCGGACAAAAGTCATGGGAGTAAAATTGCAGTATTACCGTGGTCGTGTCGGAGCACAGTTGGGTCGTGATTGCATTATTCCTGCGACAGGAACGCGACTGTCTCCCGACAAATTAGCGTCTGTATCGCACGATAATTGCTAGATGATTGCGTTAATGTAGGCGGAGTTTCTGAATGACTTTTGAGTCAAAATAATAAATTTACCATGTTAAAATTTGTATTGCTCAAACACTGAATCTGAAAACTTTATTAAGGAATCTTGTGAAGTCTAATACTTGTATATGAATGTCTTCATGTATTTCACTATAGAATACTCAGTGTTTTTACCTTTAATATCCTATTTCACCGCTTTCAAACTTCTGTTGTCAACAACAATGTCAGCCATTTTAGCAGTTGCTACGAAGGGAGATAACTCAAACAGTATTTGTCATACAACTGATTTTACATCAGGAAATCTCAGCACACCTTTCTGTGACATTTTCAAGTGGTCATAACTTTTTCTGCCAAGGATTGATTTTGGTTGGGTTTTTTTCTAAAAGTAAGGGACATGCATTCTTTCATTTTTTACAGTTATTTGTCTGTTATCGAAAATGTCCGGGTTCATTTAAATTTGGGGAAATTCCTACTGGCCTATATTCCGATGTGTCCAGGTCGCAAATTAAGCCGCTATAAGAGCTGATTGGTCAATTACTGTAGTGGGCGGGCGTAAAGATGTTTAGAAATGTACATTTACTATCAAATGATTGCTGAAGTTGTCGTTGCCTCACGTCGAATAGATACCATAGTGTTATGTTGTATAATTTACAGGCGGTAACATTGTTACTTGTATACATTTTGTATGAGATAATCTGATAGAAATAGTGACAAAGTGACACAAATTCAACATAGGTGTATACATTATTTTAAATACGACATAAAACAACTAAAATGTGTTTAAAAATAGAGCAATGGGTTCTGTAGCTCATCAGTATTTCATTGATTTATCATCTAAGGTTGAATATCTAAGTTATCTCAAGTAATACATTGTTAACAAGCAAAACAAGAGGCAGTCAAATTCAACAACAACCAACATCCCTCTCATGTTTCTACCGAAACAGAAAAAAATTCATTTTTCAGAAAAAATCTGAAAATATCAAAAGGCACCACTTCAGTTAGTGGGTAATACACATGCAAAGTTTCAGGAAGATATGATGAACGGTTTTGGAGCTGTGCTCCGGAAACGAACCTGTCTCTGAACAAAGTCCAAATTCAACAAGTTTCTATGGAAACTAAAAAAAAAAAATTCAGAAATCTGAAAATATCAAAAGGCACCACTGCAGTAAATGTGTAATACATATGTGAAGTTTCAGAAAGATATGATACATGGTTTTCGAGTTCTGCTCCGGAAACGAAATGATTACGGACGGACAGACGGACAGACGGACGGACGGGGCGTTGACTATATCCCACGGTATTACATACCGATGGGATAATAATATAGGTTTTAGATCATGACCCCTGTGACCCACATTTGGAGTCACAGGGTCACCAATCCTACAATCAAGAATCACCTTTGACCAAAGAATCTCTTCACAACATTTCATCTTTCTAGAGCTTTACATATAAACTGGAGAAGATGAAAATAGGTTTTTGGGTCATGACCCGTGACCTAGATTGGGATCACAGGGTCACACAATCTACAATTTAGAATCCCCATTGGCCAAGGAGTCTCCACACAACTTTTCAGCTCTCTAGACCTTTTGGAACTGGAGAAGATGAAAATAGGTTTTTAAACATGTGACCCCTGTGACCCAATTTGGGGTCATGGGGTCAAGAAATCTACAATTTAGAATCCCCATTAGCCAAGGAGTCTGTATACAACTTTTCAGCTCTCTAGACCTTTTGGAACTGGAGAAGAAGATGAAAATAGGTTTTAAAGGATGTGACCCCTGTGATCCCATTTGGGGTCACGAAATCTACTTTTTAGAATCCCCATTTGCCAAGGTGTCTGAACATAAATTTCAGCTCTGTGGAGTTATTGGTTCTGGAGAAGAAGTCGAAAAAGTGAAAAGTTTACGGACGGATGGACGGATGGGCGGACGGATGGACGGACGCCGGACGCCATGCCATGCCATAAGCCCATTGGGCCTTTCAGGCCTCATGAGCTAAAAACCAGCCATTATTTGGCTCATGAGACAATGTTAAAAAGGTATATATATGTACGACAAAAACATAAACGGTAAGAAGCAGAATGTCAGAGGATATATGGTTAAAATGTATAATGGTAGAATAAGCAACAGACTGACGTCTTTAAACATACTTCTTACAGTTATTTTAAAAGAACGTTTTTGCAGCATCAACTATAGAAAATAGATTATTAAGTATGTTCGTAAAATTGTACATTTGGGGATCTAAATAATTAAAACGAAGATCTGAATAAAACTCCATTCTAACAGGAAGTGTATTTCAGACTCCAATTATCACAAAAGGGGAGGAAGACGAGTTTTACCATTTAGATGCAGCATACTGACATAGTGTACATATGGGGAATGCACATAATTTTAAAAATTCATGATAAGCATAGCAAAATTAGTGTTGCACCCCTTGCACATATACCGAATATTTTATGCCGAGGCAATGTTACGATTTGTTTAATAACTGTTTTAGTTCAATTCTTCACCAACACTTCTCCATGCTTTAGAGGTATGATTACAATCATACAGACCGGATTTCGTCAGTAAGTAACTTTCAAAATCTGATTATGATGGTTCATACTGCTGTAACTTGTGAATTTTTTTCAAAGGCACTTACTAAAGGTTTATCAGTTTAATGTTATTACTCCCATTACAACAACCACTATTGACTTTAACTTTTCAGGGTAACAATACTTGTTCCTGGACACCAAAATAGCAGAAGTTGCAAATGCAACCATCACAAAGTAGTGAAACGTTATTTGAATGAAAATTGCTTTGTTACACTGGCAGATGACGCTTCTGTCATATCACGCAGTTGCTTTTTCTGATACATTGTCTATTTTCTTATTAGACATTTAGGGGTGCAATACTTTTTTCCCTGTGTATATTTCTCCACGGTAAAACATTAGTGTCGCATGTAGATGGATTAATGTTAGTATAGTGTTTCTCCAAATACGTACATGTGTATAGGGTGTGCATGTTTGTATGTTATACATTTCCTTAAGTAGATATCTTACAAAATATGATATATAATTCTGTGTTTATTTACCTGTACTAATTATCACGTTTCATAGTTCGGCAAAACCGATTGATAATGGTATTAGTTACACGGTGTTTTGACAGGTTGCACGGAACTGTAAGACACTTGTATCTTCCGTAAACCCAAAGACACCGGTACCCCTATGCCCATTGCATCACCGTGTCTACCAACTCCCATTCAAATGGCAATTAGCTTTAATCACATCAAAGGATACCGCCGTGTCGACACGCGTACCGGCACACTTGTTGATCTCGTGATCTACTTCGAATATCACGTCTCTCATAGTGGATGGCTCGATGTTCTACCTGTTTCGTTTTATCAATAAATGTACATTTTTATAATAATGCAATCGAGATGAGATTTGAATAAGATATCTGTCTGTAAACGTCAGTGACCATTAGGGAAATAATTAAGTCACTGACTTGAGACTTTTAAATTCAATTCCTCATCATTATTGTGTACACTCAGTCATACCGAAGTTTGTTAAGAAATTTAAATGAACAATGCAAAAATTATATAACGCCTACCCACATTTTTAATGCTTGTTGACTAGTTAGTTTTGTTTCTGTAGTGTAAGTAACTTTTTCTATTCTATAATCGTCACTCCTTTGTTTTAGTATGTGTTTGTTAGAAGACTTCTTCCTTGTTCACTGATCCCGTCATAATAAATACCTTGAAACCAAAAGTTATAATAATTACATGAGATCAATCCTTTGAAGATTGTGAGAAGGGTACGATTTGTCTTATCGTGCATTACGTAGTGCAATATATACAAATATAATGAAATACACACATAACTTAACTGTAGAAAGTATCTTTTAAAAACGGCAGAGTGTTTATATTTAAATTCAGTTATGATATGTGCCTTTTGTGTTAACCATCTGCTTCTTGTTTTGTTTAAATATCTCTTTTTATGTTGTATGTATGTGACACGTATTTAACAATGTCTCATAAGCTAGATAACGGTTGGTGGTAAACATTAAGTCCTTTATGTCATATTTGTTTTTACAAACATGTAGTGTAGTCGCTGGCTCCGTCTGCGTGTCCGTCGGTCCGTCTGTTCGTGATGACATCGTTTCCGGAGCAGTACTCGTAAACAAACTACTTGACCAATATACACCTTATCTGGTACGTGCCTCCCCGTATCCTGTAGATGAGATTCGTCATCTCTCATGATGGCTCTTTTCCGTTCAACTTGTGACAAACTTATGTCTGTCTGCATGCCTAAATATGGCGAATTAAACATGTTATCTTTCTCTCTGTGTGTCTTAGGAGGGAGACACCGTTACTCAAAAGCGTTATAATATATCTCTTTATTTCAGTACTTAAAAGGCCTCAGGCCTATAGTACAAGATATACAGTGCACTGACATTTCATGAAATAATGAGATTTCCATGTACAAACGCATAAGAGATAAACATAGACACGTTGTCAATTTCTTCTTTGTTTACACTGTTTAAAAGTAGAGACAATTTTAGCTTATTTGGATTTACATAGTATTTTTCTTTGATGTATTTCTTTCGGGTGATGCTGTACAAAGGACAAATCAGTAAAAAATGGTATTCATCTTCTATAATATTAGACTTACATATTTGACAAAATCTTTGTCCTCTACTTATATTCTTATATCTACCCGTTTCAGTATAAAGTTCATGGGACGAGCATCGGAATCGTGCTAGACTAATTCTGTATTTCTTTATATTTAAACAAGATAAGTAATATTCGGTATGGATATTGCTTTTTAAGGTTAGGTACGTGTCACATTTACTTGAAAGTGATAATTTTTCCATCCAATTTTGAAAATAAATATCTTTTAGTCTTTGTGTAAATTCACTTATGAATTCGGGATCTACACCTATTTCTTGATTTTGCCAAATATTCCCAAATCCCACAGAAAATAGTGTTGCTTTAACGTCGGTAACCCAATTCTTGTGACCATTCTTGTCGTATAAGAGCATCATTACATAACATTTTTAGGTAGGCGGTATGAGGGCATGTTTAGAAGCTTTATCCAATACCGAATAACTTTACAATATGAGTGGATATATAAAGGGAATCTGCCACATTCTCCATAAATCATTTAGTTTTGAGTATTTTGTTTAACACCTAAGATTTTTTTACATGCATAAAGATGAACCATTTCTAGTTTTGCGAAAGAATTTAACCCCCAGATTTCTGCCCCGTATAAGAGAATGGGGTATATTTTGGCATAGAATATTTTGAAAAATGTGTTAATGCTTGTATACTCATCTGTCTTATAATACCAACAAGTACTTTTCCCCCCTGTATTGATGCATAGTTTGTAAGCGTAGACCATGATAATTGATTAGTGAAAAATACTCCAAGATATTTGTAGGAATTTGTTATATCTAATTCACAATCTTTATAAAACCATTTTTCCTTCTTCGAAAGTTTTCCACCCTTTTTAAATACCAGCATCTTTGTTTTATCCAAGTTAACTGATAATTTTGAAAATTTCACAATGGGCCCGTAAGTGGCAGGTCACGTTTAACCCAAGCAAAATCGAATCTATTCAGTTCTCACGCAAAGCTAAACCATCTGTGAAACCGAATCTAGTCATGGAGGGAACAATCATACAGGAAGTCCAAAGTCATAAACATTTAGGCATAACACTCCAAAGGGACTGCGCATGGAATAAGCATATTGATGATATTGTACGAAAAGTTCGCCCTATGATCAGTTGTCTGAGGAGTTTCAAATACCGATTAACACGTAAAACCTTGGATACAATGTATATAAGTCGTATATTTTGCCGATATTTGACTATTGTTCACGCATTTGGGACAACTGTACGTCTGAAACTGAAAACAAGATTTATTTTAATTTAAACTACGGCACACGATTTTGCCAGATTGCTCACTGTCGCCTCAGGCTTGGTTGTAGCGATCTCAATTCCGACAAATATAACCGACATATTTTGGAAAGTTCTTGCTGCTCATGTGGATATCAGACTGAAAACGCCCTACACTATTTTTTCACATGCAGCAATTATGATCATCTAAGACATAGTATGTATTTTTATATCACAGGTTATAGCCTGGAGACCATTTTGTACGGAAACAAAGAACTTTCGCGGAATCAAAATCAACAATTAATTGATTCAGTTCACAGTTTCATCACCAAAACACAACGATTTAAATTTTAACATTCACGTTTTTGTTTGATTTCTAGTTCTGTATATGGGCCGTTGGACACACTGAACCGTAGCTATGTATGTCTACTATATGATATCATTAAATCTTTGTATTTCTTCAGATGGGTTGATAAACCATTCCAAACACACTTTTCTATGATTGATTGCTAGATAATATTACTGTAAACCTTATTGCAGCATGTATACATTCTGTTATTTATAACAATCTTTATCATTGACGTCACTTTGTATTTAATTCTGTATCATATGTTGTATGGGAGCGGTGTTAATATAAGCTACATAGCTTGTTCACCAATCCCAATTCATTTTCATGAATAAAAATATGTTTAAACCATTTTGAAATGTCACAAAAACTTTCAAGTTCATTAATTTGTTTTTGAAGACCTGAAATATTACTTGAAATGAGCACAATATCGTCTGCAAAAAGTAAAAGGAATATTTGGAAAACATCAGAATGTAGTTGTACACCATGTGAACAGTTATTCTCGATCTGCATAGCCAATTCATTTATGAAAAATGAGAATAAAAACGGGCTCAGTACACAACCTTGCCTCACTCCAATCTGTATAATATAATATATTATTATTTCTGACACAAGCTTTGACATTTTCATATATACTACGCAGAAGGTTATTCATCTTTGGGCTTACACCACTCATTTGAAGGAGGTTCCACAAGTTATCCCTTTTTACAGAATCGAAAGCTTTTGTAAAATCAACAAATAAAGCATAACATTTCGAATGTAGATATCTTTGTATTAAACTCTGCAGAACAAACATATTGTCAATAGTTGTATAATTCCTTCTGAAGCCTGCCTGACATTCCGTTAATTTATTCACAGTCTCACCCCAAAATACCAATCTCTTGTTGATGATAGAAGTGAAAATTTTACTAAAAATACTTAATAGCGTTATTCCTCTGTAATTATTTACATTCTTCACATCACCATTTTTGTGTAATGGTATAATTATTCCTATTGACCAGTCGTTATGTAATATAAAGACGCCAGGTGGTAAATTCACTCAGGCGTAGATTTACCGTTACGCCCCCATTACCATTAATATGACCTTGTGTTGTAAACATTTCGACATGTTTCAAATAAACAACCTGTATAAATATTGTCTTGATATTTTCCCAAATATATGACGATACACAAGTCGAATGAAACATTTCAAATCTATAGACTGAATGTAACCGAAAACGAAAGATTTTCCCTTTGGAATTTGAAGGCGATTGGTTCACTAGACCAGTGCCTTTTTCGGGATTTGAACTTACTTTCTCAGCCAGCGTAAGACACCGACCGCCAGTACTGACTGTACCAACAGTTTACCCATCGGTTAACGTAACCTTGATAAACGTATCGTTTGAATGACAAAAATATCAACACTACATGTAAATAGAAGAGCATTACTAGCAGTTTGAACGACTGACGATGCGTTTGTTTCACACACTATTGGAAAATCAAATTTTAAATTCATTATATATTACTTGTGACAGAGAGTTAGACAGTTAGTTTATTAAGTGTCACGCATAAAACTCATTGTACAATAAATAGCACAAAGTAGAATTAAATGCCCAGCCAAATGACTAATGAGACACATGTAACGTTTTAAAACATACTATTCACAAACTCATGTCATATCGAGCGAGACAATAAACCCGACGAGACGCAACGAAGACGAATAAGCAAACTGCTTAAAACAAGGGACGGGTTGTGTATTGAAAGTGGACTGTGTATTGAAAGCGTGTATTCAGTCGTTAGTAATAAATGATGTACCAGATTACGTAACATACATGTAGGTAGTCGCGCGTTTATCACAATATGAGACCCACTGGTCACCCACTGATCAACCGTAATTTTAAAAATTCAAATATTCACGATTTGCCTTGGCTAACTCTGATGTAGACAGACAGACAGACATATAATTTATTTAGGTCTCGCTTGAACAATATCACTGTGTATCATCCTACACCGGATGTAAAGAGGTGTACATCGACGGTATGTTTGTAGAAAGGAGTAAAATAGCTACATTTTCAGCTTTATTTGGAAATAACATCAAGGACGGATAATTATCACAATAAAGTTTGCCTTGAGTGCGTTCCTTTTGCGTATGGATAAAGAACAACATTGCTAGTGGGTTATTATATATACGTATATATCATTGTATTGTCGCGTTGCTCAGTTTGGAGGTTGTATTTTGAATGGCATATGTTCACATATTTTAATCATTTAAAACAAATATGTTACATTTTGATTCCCTCACGCGATAAATGTCTTAACTTTGCATCATATTTACCTAACACAGTGTGATTTCTATCAATATGCTTTTCAAGTTTGTTATTTCAGTCGGTAAAATATAGGTGTGGATTTTCCTTTGTGTACAGTTTGTATATATGTTGTGTACCATTGGTAGTATTTTTACGGAATAACGTAAATCATCTGTTTCATCCGTACCCTTCATTTCCAGGTCTCAAAGGGGTGACAAATGATATATCCATTCATGTATATTTTAAGAACTGTGAAAAGGATGATATTCTTTGTATGACATTATCAACCATGCCTTTAAAAACACCCTGTAAGAGAAATCGTGATCAGGAAAAGATTGCGTAGAGGCATCCAAACTGTCCTTACAGAATAATATCAGAAACATGTTCTAAACATTTTCCATCAATGTAGATCAATAATCTGTCAGTGTTTGCAGATTAGACTCCTCCAGGGCATGATGAAAAAACCCAAAGTACACGCTGATCACTGGCCACTTGTTATTATTCCTGACTCAAATGATGACAATAATGTTACAGTTAGATATTCTATGAACATCGCAGCAAATATTTCAGTAACTGAAGCTCGCTTTTGTAGTTTAGAGTACCTTAAAGTCATAAAACAGATACGTTACTCGTGTTAAACTGGAATGATTCTATTAGTCAAATACAAATCGATATATTTAGGGGGAGCATTTACTCATAGGTCAAACAGAAAGGGTCAGAAAAGTATAGATAACAAGAAGTTGTCACTAGATGACATGATCCCCCGCCGCAAATTAATACTTCAAAATTGAAAGATAATGTCACGATCAGCAAAATCGACTGTCGAACATGTCGAAAAATTCAAAGTTACACTGTGACCTTGAGAATAATGTGAAGGCCACCAAAATCTAATCAGCCCTTTGTCTTCCCTAGGAGGGGATTTGTGTAAGATATGATGAAATTCCAGTGAATCGTTCTTTAGATATCCCACTGACAAGCTTTACAGGTATATTAACATGTCGAAAAATTCAAAGTTACACTGTGACCTTGAGAATAATGTGAAGGTCACCAAAATCTAATCAGCCCTTTGTCTTCCCTAAGAGGTGCTTTGTGTAAGATATGATGACATTCCAGTGAATCGTTCTTGAGATATCACGCTGACAAGTTTTACATGTATATTAACATGTCGAAAAATTCAGAGTTCCACTGTGACCTTGAGAATAATGTCAAGGTCACCAAAATCTAATCAACCCTTTGTCTTCCCTAGGAGTTGCTTTGTGTAAGATATGATGGAATTCCAGTGAATCGTTCTTGAGAAATCCTGCTGACAAGATTTACATGTACATTAACATGTCGAAAAATTCAGAGTTCCACTGTGACCTTGAGAATAACGTGAAGGCCACCAAAATCTAATCATTTCGTCTTCTTTCCTTGGAGAAGCTATGTGTAAGATATGAAGAGAATCCAGCGAATGGTTCTTGAGATATCCCGCTGACAAGGATAAAAATGACAAAGTCTCGTTGTGACCTTGAAATGAAGGTCAAGGTCACAAACCTCTGTAGGAACATTACTCTCCCTATGATGAACCTATATGCAAAATATGAAATGAATGCAGTGAACAGTATTTGAGTTTTAACATTTCGTACGGACGTACGTCATACGGACGGACGGACGGACGGACGGACGGACGGACGCAGCCGAATACTATATCCCCCGCTTCGCGCTAAACGCGCGGCGGGGGATAATAATAAGATAATAATAATATATCATTTGGTAACAAAGGATAGATCTAGCAATTGGTCTTCTATCAACTGTCACATCAAATGAGATAGAAAGAGTGCGAGAGAGAGCATATATATATATGGAATTGAAGTTGCTGTAACATAGAAAAGAACCGTTGATTAAATGTGAGCATAAGGCATTGCTTGTTCTTATGCCTTTCTTGGACAAGTCAATTGAGTTATTAATTACGTTAAAAGCTTTAACATTCATTTAAACACAGGTAACTCTAGATCATTGATGCCTACGGGAGTTCCCCAAGACAGAGTGAACGTTTACAAAAATCCGAATTATCACGTGATGGCTAATTAGATCCCTGAAAGCAAAAACATTATTTTAGAATTGCCTGTCATGTTATTCAAGTGGTGTTCTCTATCGTTTGTACTTCTATAACATTTTATCGTATATGTATATTTTGTATGTGGGCCGGAGGCCTTAAATACAATAAACAATTTTGACTTGATCCAATTAAGTTCATAATATGGTGGCGACAATTAAACAAGGAACATACTGCTACTGTCTCATCTGATGACTGTGACCCAGTGGTTAGAGATGTTAAACAAGAGTCATCAGAAGATAACATATCCCACTGGTTCAAAAAAATTTGTAAAACACATCTTTTACAGATACTTGTGTATCTACTACCGTACTTCAGTTAGTGGGTATTACAGATGCTGAGTTTCAGGTATGTTAAGGGTTTTAGACTTCTGCTTCAGAAGCAGTCAAAATCAATCAAATCAAACAACCAACATCCCTCTAATGTTTCTATGGAAACAGAAACAAATTAATTTTTAAGAAAAATCTGAAAATATCAAAAGGCACCACTTCAGTTAGTTGGTAATACACATGCAAAGTTTCAGGAAGATATGATGAACGGTTTTGGAGCTGTGCTCCGGAAACAAACCTGTCTCTGACAAAGTCCAAATTCAACAAGTTTCTGAAAATATCAAAATGCCCCACTCCAGTAAATGTGTAATACATATGTGAAGTTTCAGAAAGAAATAATTAATGGTTTTCGAGTTCTGCTCCGGAAACGAAATGATTACGGACGGACGGACAGACGGACGGGGTGATGACTATATCCCACGGTTTTACATACCGGTGGGATAAACAAATAGGATGATGTCTAACATATTACAGGAAAAAAAACATTGTGTGACGGAACAGTTAAAAGATTATTGACAATCACAAAAAATGTCTGTTCGTTCCACAAACTCTTGTCTGCTGACCAGTTTCCGATCGGGAATGTCGCACGTTTGCTGGAATGTCGCACTTTTGCTGTTTTTCTCTGGTCTTATATTATTTCGTGGACAGATTTTGCAACCATACGAATCATATTCTTTAGTAGTGTAAACCTGGCCATCAATGAGTCATCAGTGTGTTGTTGGTTTTTCAAAAGTGCCAGAAAATAATAAGCTTATTTCGAGGGAACCTCATGGTAAGTTCCATAGTACATAACCTGTAAGTGATGCAAAACAATATGTTTTACGTGAAGAATTGCTTTTGTGCGTCAGAAATGTTACGTTGATTACTTATGTAAATCTACAAGCGGTAAATCAGCCGAAACTACAAACGGTACAGCGAAGTTGTAATTCATGATACAAACGGTACACAGACTACGAAAGAAAAACAACATACCGCTCTAGAGAACAACCTGAAACTTTTTTCCAGGCATGTGTTCTTTTCTGCAGCAGTCAAGTTATGCATACCAGTGAATTTTATTTAAAAATTGTATTTAATTTTGTCAAAATTGTCGATAGGATCGATGAGCAAATTACGTTTTGGGTTATTTCTATATGGCGCACTACACTAAAACAACTTCCCGCATTCAGAAAATGTATCATTTTCCTAATGTATTCCTTACTGTGTACAAAACTTCATAAGCAATAGAAAACTCGAAGATTACATACCATGTGTTTGTTTTACTACTCCTCTCTACAAACATATATCATGTACATATATGTACACCTCTCTACTTCCGGTGTACGATGATACACAGTGAATATTACACACAATAAATAAATATATATATACATTTAAGATATTGACGAGCCACCCATTGAGGGTTACGAGAGACACATTAAAATTGGTGTATATACAAAATAAACATTAAGATATATATATGTGTAAGATATATCACGAGTTGTTATATAGAATACTCATTCTTCTTTCTAAAATACGTTTGCAGATTTTGGCCGATAAAAGTACAATAAAAGGATTGGACAATGTAAACGAGACTTTGGCACAGGCGCTAAAACAGTTAAAACTATCACAGATGTTGATACATTTTGATAAAAGAATCGCTCTAAGATCATCATACACAGGACATTGCAATAACACATGACATTCATCTTCCACACTCTGATTACAATTAAAACACACTCTCTCAGCTAAAGGTAAATTCGTTTATCTCCCTGTCTCCACCAGCAGAGGGGCAACATCGCATCTAAACTGTGCCAGTGCACGACGACTGCAGGAAAGGGGAGAGAACTCTGCAGATAAGACTCGACTCCATCATAAGAAAACTTAAAAGTGCTGTATAGCCGTAATTTGTTACCACCGTAGCCATGCTTGCTGTTGCGATTCTCCACGCTCGCTCGCTCGCTTCCTTAAAACTTTGGAATATTATGTTGGTTACTTCGGATGTTATAAAAGCAATATGAAAAGAGTTCACAATAGGAATAAAATGTTCTAGTTTTATACTGCGCATCTTATTCTGAATACGGAGATTCCAGTTTAGCCTGTTCTGTTCAGCTTTCACATTGGTCCATTTTAAAAACCTTGAAACATAACCTGTCTTGCTTGATTCCACACATCTTCTTGTAGACTCGACATGCACTTTTCCATTGCCGTACAACCGGGGGTACCCAACCCATGTCTCCTGCAACTCCACTGGTGGGCGTAAACTTTCTCACCCCCATAAAAATCTCATTTGCACGGTTATGGACGGTGTTAATTGCTGGAATTGTGTAAGTCCCCCATATAGCAGAACCGTAATCAATAGTTGACCACACCATGGAGTCATACAGCTTAGTAAAAGTCTCAAAACGCATTCCACCTAGGATTTTCCATTTAGATATAAGTAGACCTATAGCGCTCTGTTCGCTGAGCTGGCCACGGCTTTGCCCATCCGCATGTAACTAAGGTGTTCAGTTAAAAGCAGACCAAGATAGTTATAACAGTCGGTAATATCCAGGTCTAAATCACCACACCTGAAACTGGCCACTGTCCTTCCCACTGACTGGCGTCTAAAGTGGACAATTTGTGATTTAGTTTGATTGACAGTCATCTTGTTTGTCGCACACCAAAAGTACATTCAAGTCACTTTCATTTTCCGCTAATAGTACAATGTCATCAGCATCCGCTAACACGCAAATGTGTTTATCCTCGATATACAGGATTACGTAACATACATGTTGGTAGTCGCACGTTTATAAAATCTCGTGAAGAAGAAATAATATATTTACACTCGTGGCTGCGCCACTCGTGAAAATATACATTTCTACTTCACTCGATGAGATATACATGGTATTCGACGAGAAATGTCAAATATCCTCTATTTATTTATAATTCATATCCACACTACATCAGCAGTTACATCTGCAACAACACTAAAGTACCCATTATACATTAACAATTACAACTTCATCCCCGTCATGTCCACGTCTACATGAGCATTGTACATAGTGATATACAGACATCTACATCTCAATATTCAGCTTGATAATCAGCACATTTTACTCTACTATAACCCCGGCAAGTGGAAACCTGTTACAGAAATATGTATTAAACAATATAATGATTATGAAGCTTTATGCTATAATAAACCCTAAATCACTAATTAGTTATTAATTCATGCTACAGAAGGAAATGTACTTCACACAATAGAATACTGTCTATATAAAAATAAGTTCTGTTCCGGAAGCGATATTGTAGAACGCATTTTGTATTTTGTTCGGGAATCAAGATGTAGATGTTTTTCCATGGGTAAAAATAAAATTCTGAAGAAGTTAACAACCCCAAAAGGTACATCTTGATATGATGATTGCTCCACACATCAAGTTCACTGAGCTAGACCTTACAACTTTTTAGTTCTGGTTTGAAAACAAGTTATGTTTCCTTGGTAACGACTGAAAAAATAAAATCCCAAAGAATTTGAAAACCCTTTAAGTTTTTTAGTTTTGTTCCGGAAACGAAATTTCCATCGAAACAGCTAAAAATATAATACCAAAGAAGTCAAACACTCCAAAAGGCACATCTATACATGATGATTATTCCACATACCTAGTTTCATTGAGCTGGGCCTTACGTTTTTTTAGTTCTTGTCCGAAACGAAACCCGGACTGACGGATGGACGGACGGGCGGACAGACGGAGGTCATTTCCTTGACAATTTCGTTGAGGCGGGGGATAATAACAATCTTCATAAACATTGTAATTACCATTATCAAAACGAACACCGAATCAATGATCACCATAAAGCCAAAATCGTCAAATAATCAGAACTAAAGATACATCACCTTGTTCTGTGTTAATACAATTTGGAGCAGTTATTACAATTTGGAGCAGTTTTTAATACAATTTGGAGCAGCTTGACAGTACATTTTTCGAAAATTGGGTTATAACAATTTGGAGCAGTTTTTATTACAATTTGGAGAAGGTATTACAATTTGGAGAAGGTATTTCAATTTGGAGCACTTTTTATTACAATTTGGAGCAGCTTGACAGTACGTTTTTCGAAAATTGGGTTATTACAATTTGGAGCACTTTTTATTACAATTTGGAGCAGCTTGACAGTACGTTTTTCGAAAATTGGGTTATAACAATTTGGAGCAGTTTTTATTACAATTTGGAGAAGGTATTACAATTTGGAGAAGGTATTTCAATTTGGAGCACTTTTTATTACAATTTGGAGCAGCTTGACAGTACGTTTTTCGAAAATTGGGTTATTACAATTTGGAGCACTTTTTATTACAATTTGGAGAAGGTATTACAATTTGGAGAAGGTATTACAATTTGGAGAAGGTATTACAATTTGGAGAAGGTATTACAATTTGGAGCAGTTTTTATTACAATTTGGAGAAGGTATTGCAATTTGGAGCACTACAGGGAGACAAGAAGAGAAAACCATTACACTTTGGTGTGAAATGGTCAAACATAATTCTTCATTCATAAACAAAAGTCTATATGTTACAATCAAATAGCTTAGACAAAGTCTTTTCTCATCAACTGCAAGAAATAATGTCCTTAACCATTGTACCAATCCTTTAACTACTAAACAAACATGCAGTTATCTAAGTACCTCACTTACTGACCATGTTACATAAAAAGAAATCTGATACCTATTATGTGGCATTACACATTACTCTCTCAGCTGCTCTTGTGCTGTGGACAACAGTGAGTGAAACCTGATCCTCCTCCCCCAAGGCTGCCAATTGCTGGTTGCTTTCCGATCGGGCTTGTAGAAAATAGTACAAAACAAGCCCGACTGGCTTGTTGAATTTTGAGCTTATCTATAAAGGACTTTGAAGACTTGAATGATAAAAAAAAATTAGTAACTTACAATATTAATTTTGAAAGTTGAACTATTAAATCTTTCTGTTTAGCGGTCGGGAGTTTACATTCCACTCTCTTTTGTCACACAAACTTCTTAGTAGCGCTGCGTTATCGCTCTGTAACTTTAAGAATACCTTCAACATTCTATGAGAAATACAAGGAAGATCCTTTGGTCCATGTAAATGTAATGTTTGTTGTGTACATGCCGCCCCAAATTTACTAAGGTGAAGTCAACAAATTACATTCAGTCAAAGCATTATTATGACAAACCAAACGGCTAATGTACAATCACAACATGATAAATGATCAATAAACATATATTTCATACCAATTTATGATTTTTTGTTTCAGCATATATTTTGTTATGACTTGTGCCTCTTGTTGCCCCGTAGATTTTCCTTAATACATCTAATTGTAATTTTTCCAGATTTGCATTTTGAGCCTGAGTACAATTATCCCAAACATGGCTACAATAGTAAAAACAATGAAGGACCGATAATGTAAAGCGATTTGCGTGATAATCGATACTTCAAACTTCTTAAGCAATTTGAGAGTAACTTTTATCTACAAAACTGTTAACGTGAGTAGCCCTGTTAGCATCCTTTTGAAACTTTACACCTAAATGTTCATGTTCTTCAACTTCAGTTATAGGACTCATATATAACTGAGGTTTGGGACTAATGACACGGTTTTTACTAAATTGAATAGTTTCTGTTTTTCGGGATTAAACTTCACCTGCCTACATTGTTTTTTTTTGTGTTGTTAATCGTCGTTCGAACTGCTGATAAAACCGGATCTTCAATTATTACAAAGTGTCATCATCAAAAAGAGTGAGTCGGTGAGTTATTGTTTAACGCCGGTTCGGCAGTATCGCAGCCATTAGCGGCGATCAGCAAAAAGACATATGTTACAATCAATATTATCAACAAGGTCAAAAATATATTGAAAATAACAAAGGTCCTAAAACTGATCCTTGTGGGTTACCTTCTGAACTATCAGTTAGATAACTACGAAGCCAATCTAATAATTTCCCACTAATTCCAAAATACTGTGTTTGTTCAAAAGTCCCCTATGCCATACTTTATCACAAGCCATAGTTATGTCACACACAACTGTTCTTACTTTTTTACCTTAATCTAAAGCACTTTCAATGAAATTATACAATCCAGTATCTGGATTATTGTAGAATTGCAAAAGATCAACTAATTTCATAGTAGTAAATTTGTGCGAGCTAAATAATGTGTCCTTTTTATAACCACTTTAAAATGTGAGGGCTTGCTAAGTTTGATGAGTGCTTGTAAGATTTTAAAACTATTTCATACACTGGTTGGAAATCAGCCGTGTTTTGCGAGGAAATGTATAATTGATAAGTACGTGCGTTCATTTGTGTATGCCAATAATTCTTAGCGTAACTCTTGACCTAATGCTAAATGGACCCTTAGATCCACAACATGGCTGCCTGTGCTCCTTTACTCTATGTTATATAGGGGGTAGGTTTGTTTTACCTATGTTTTACCTACATTTTACTTACGATATCGAGTTCCTGTGGCTATTACGTCTCTCATAGATAAGGTTGACCCAGGAGAGACTTAATATCACTGTGAGGAGTTTGCCCTGGGGACCAAGTTGATGTTAACATGGCGGACATCGCTGAAAAACGCCGCAGTTATTTGCAGACCGTAGATTTGACAGCTTGACACCATCATTGAATCGGCAGTTGCCGTAGAAAATGAAACAAACGAAATGGGTACAGTCTACAGAGAAAATGCGAAACCCACGTGACATGAGAAAATTTTCAGAGGAAGTTTATAATATTTTGTCATGATAATTAATAGATTCAGGAATTAAAGTTTATGAATGTCTAACTTACTTGAGGTTGGTTTAGTAAAGGTATATTATAAACATAGTATTATATGAGTATTATTTCAGCAAAGAATAGAGCCATGGGCTCTGTAGCTCATCAGGGTTTATATTGTTTGATGATGAAGACAGAAATATATTGTCTCAATATAATGCACAATCCCTAGCCCTGACAAATCTTAGTCTTGAAATTGAGAGAGAGAGAATTAGAGAGAGAGAGAGAGAGAGAGAGAGAGAGAGAGAGAGAGAGAGAGAGAGAGAGAGAGAGAGAGAGAGAGAGAGAGAGAGAGAGAGAGAGCACTCAGCAAGGTCAACACACAGGAGAGTATGCAATATGATGACCCCTTAGCTCTGTTTACAAGCCAGCTGTGCTTTTACAGCCAAATTATGCACTAAAACACTGGCAGCACTGATCTAACTGTATAAGGCTTAGAAAGGACAGTCAATGTGATGAATCTCATTGTACATAGTACAATTTAAAATCACTTTGGCTATATAATCTTTGCACAATCTTAACATAGCATAGAGTTAGATTTTTGAATAATGATAGACTGACTGCAACAGCCTGCAATTGTGTTTTAAATGGAATTTCCCTGTGAATAATTCCATCACGCACTAAAATCGATGCACCCTTTCAGCAGAAAGGGAGGAATAATTGTAAAAAGTGTATGGTCTCATTGCGACTTTATCAGATTCTATAAAATGAGTTTCTTGAAGGCATATACCTTGGGGATTGTACTTTTGGGCTAGCAAGCCAAATTCGTTAAAATTGACCCTAAAGCCTCGACAATTCCACTGGAGAATCGCCATAGATGCGAGGATAAAATAAAATATTAAAAGCCTCATGGTTAATGTTTTGCCGGGGAAAAGCGACGGTCCTTGAACCCTGTGCCCCTTTTTGGGCGAGTTGTTAAGAGACTCTGTGTCTGATGCGTCCATAAGGACGTCATCAGACTCAATGTCAAGAGATCCATACTGGTTGTAGACCTCGACCGCACTCCTTAGGCCTTTGGGAGTGCGGTTTGGGAGTGCGGAGGTATTTTAGATCCTGTCGGCTTGACAGTATGTATGGCGTGGAAGAAAGTGAAGGGGAAAAGTCAATGGCTTGTAAAGAGACCGTGATTAGTGTTTTTAACGACAATGCTACGTTCAAAACATGGCAGTCATATGACGTTGTGCGTGCCCATCGTCTCGGTATGAAAAGGCCTGGTAGAAATAGACCACGTCCAATAATAGCTAAACTAGTGGTGTCTGATGACAAGGTACGTTTACTTAAAGCTAGAGCATCATTCAAAGCTAACGGTCTTGGAATCGCGAGCGACCTCACTAGCCGACAACGTCAACAACTACAAGCTCTGAAGGGAACGGGAAGCTTCGGCTTCTTTCAAAACGTCAAACTCGTTACAGTGCCACGTACACCAGGTCTCCAACGAGGACAGAATGAACAAGGTGGAAATTCAGGAAGCCGAACTTCGGATAGACTTCTCCGAAACAGAGCTCGAGGTGATTTGCGACCTAGGAAATAGGATGGAGGTCATGGCCCGGATATTATGTCACAAGGAACCCAAAATGTTTTCACCGGTGATAAGAATTCCCGTAGTGAAGTAGCGAACAATACATTTTCATTCTTGTGCTGGAATGTTGGCGGACTATTCAGTAAAATAAATGATGTTGACTTCTTAAATTATATTAGTAAATTTGACATTGTGTGCCTTGTCGAAACATTTACGACACATATCCCTGGAAATGACTGGTTAAATGGGTACAATACTTTCTACTATTAAGCTATCCGATTATGGTCGTCTGTCAGGTGGTATTTGTCTGTGTGTGCGACAAACGATTAGCAGTTTCTGTAATGTAATACAGACAGATATTGACCATCTTATTGGTGTCTGCATATCTAAAGATTTGTTTAAAATTGATAAAGATGTAAATTTGTTTTGTACCTATATTCCTCCGTCAGGATCCTCGTACTATAATCATGTGACCACGAAATGCAATATTGTAAAATTAGACGAATATTTGTTAGATAATAGTGAACTCATATAACTTAATTTGTGGGGATTTGAATGCACGAACGGGTGAGAAAAACAACCCTGATGTTGTCATGCATGACGATTCCCTCAGAGGCAATACTCCCTTCCCTGAGGAGGAGGATGATCCTGTCGATGATCGTAAGACTCATGATAAAACTATAAGTTTGGCCAAATGTTGATGGATATATGCTATGCTTTTAAGCTATACATTGTTAATGGAAGGGTCTACGGAGACAGGAATGGCGAATTCACTTATTGTGGCCAACAAGGATCGAGTGTAAATGATTATTTTTTAAGTTCCCCAGAATTCTTTCAGTACATTAAGACTTTTAATGTTGGGGATCGATTTGACTCTGATCACTTTCCATTAGAAATGATATGTAAATTCCCAAATATGACTTGTAAAAATCATATGGGTACAAACTCTTGCTCATCGGATAAGATCGTATGGAATAATTCATTTTCTAATATTTTTCTTGATAGCCTAAAACGTATTATTACAGAGAACGAGCAAAATATTTTTAATGAGATCGACAATACTGTTGAAAAAGCAATTAATCATTTTGTTGAAATTGTATTAGAAGCTGCTACCTGTATGAGGAGGACAAAAAGACAAAAACCACAATCCCCTAACCAAAGAGTATTTAATCAAGAATGTAGACAAGCAAAAATGAAAACACGTAGGGCACTTAGAAGATTTAGAACACAACGTTCTACTCCAAATAGAATAACGTATTGTAGAGAAAGAAATCACTATAAATATTGTTGCAGGAAGTTCAAATCTATCTTATGCAGGCAATCAGTGGAAAACTTACAACGAAACATCACAAACCAATCTAACTTTTGGAAACAGATAAGGTCATTGCAAAATAAACCAAAACAGAACAATTTTATATCTAAAACAGAATGGTTAACTCACTTTAAAGATGTTTTTTTCAAATAACACTGTTTACTCACAACATTTGGACATTGCAAATGAAACTTTTGTTGATGAATATGATGATATTGATGCATTCATACTTGAATCATCAATAACTGAACAGGAAATTAAATCATCTATAGATAAAAAATGGAAAATCTGCCGGACCTGATCAAGTTATAATAGAAATGATTAAGTGCTCTCAATTCGAAATTATGCCATTTCTTCTTAAATGCTTCAACAAACTTTTTGACAGTAGAATATTTCCCAGCAGCTGGTCTCAATCAGAAATAGTCCCTTTGCATAAGAAAGGTAACCCCAGAAACCCTGACAACTACAGAGGGATTTCATTAATGAGTGTTTTGGGTAAAGTATTTACTTCTGTTTTAAATAACCGACTCACTAACTGGGCAAATATGAGAGACAAGATTCCTGAGGTTCAAGCTGGGTTTAGAAAGAATTATTCTACAATTGATCACATTTTTACTCTATATGCGGTTATTCAGAAATGTTTATCACGTCGTAAACATAAGGTCTATGTAGCTTCCATTGATTTTAAAAAAGCATTTGATACTGTTGATCGTTTTAAACTATGGCATTGCTTAAGAAAAGCTGGACTGCAGGGGAAGATGTATAACATGTTAAAATCAATGTATTCAAATGTCAAATCGTGTGTACGTAGTGACTATGGTGCTACTGACTTTTTTGATTGCCCATCTGGGTTACGTCAGGGATGTATATTGAGTCCTTTGTTATTCTCTTTTTTCATCAGTGAACTATACTATGATATTGTAAGTAACGGTAAACATGGGATACAAATGTTTCCTGATATCATTGAAATCCTTATGCTTCTTTTTGCAGATGATGTTGTTTTAATGTCTGACACTGTTATCGGATTACAATATCAGTTAAATATATTACATGAATACACCGAAGAATGGAAATTATCAGTAAATTTAGATAAGACAGAAATTGTAGTATTTAGAAAAGGTGGTCCTTTAAGTTTTAAAGAAAGATGGTATTTAAATGGACATGGCGTTAATGTAGTAAACGGTTATAAATATCTTGGTATAATGTTTAACTCAACTTTAAATATGGAAAAGTGTGTATCAGAATTATCGCTGCGTGCCAAGCGAACATTACTTAATATTATGTATGTTTCACATAAACTTGGAGTTTTGACTCCTAATGTCTTCTTCAAGTTATTCGATACTCAGATACAACCAATTCTATTATATGGATCTGAAGTGTGGGGTTACCAAAGATATGAATGCTTAGAAAGAATTCAAATTACTAGCCTGTAAAAAGTTCTTATGTGTTTGAATATCAACTCCAAATTGTATGATTTATGGTGAATGTGGTAGATATCCACTTTACGTTGATTCACAGATAAGATGTTTAAAATATTGGTTTAATATTCTTCGTATGCCGGAACATCGGTTTCCGAAGATAGCTTATAATATGATGTTTCACTTAGATAGTATTGGTAAAATAACATGGGTATCGCATATTAGACAATTGATATTTTCCCATGGATATGGTTTTATATGGCTTAATCAAAATGTTGGCGATGTACAAATGTTCTTGAAAGCTTTTCGCAACGTAGCAATTAATATGTTTTATCAGGGATGGCAATCCAATATAGAAAACAGTTCACGTTATAATTTGTATGGAAAATTTAAGAGTCTATTAGAACCGGAAAAATATTTGTCAATCCTGACAAATAATCTTTTAAGAAAGTTATATATCAAATACAGACTTGGTTTGCTTAAACTTATGATAAACTATGGAAGGTACGCTTCTCTTGAAAGAGTACAACGACTTTGTCCATTATGTAATGATGCTATAGAAGACGAAATACATTTTACATTTGATTGTCCATATTATACTGAATTAAGAATTAATTACATACCAGAAAGTTTCCTATCAAAAACGAGTACAATAGGATATGTCTCTATTTTGCCATCAAATAATGAGGATGTTATACTGAAATTATCTCTATTTATAAAACATGGCATGGAACTAAGACGCAACTTGTTAAATTGAAATTAGTGACTTATGGATTGTTTGTTCATTTGTATCTGGCATACCGCCAAATGAATGTCATTTTACATGAATTTCATTGTTACAAATTACATTTTTTCACACAATTCTGTAAAACTGTATTGTAAACATAACATTGTATATGGGCCAGAGGCCTTAAGTACAAATAAACTATCTTTGACTTTGACAGGCTTTTTAAGGGACAGAAGAGGGAATGTCATGGTAGCTATTGTGGAATTGCGGAGTTTGTACAACAACTTAATGTCTGTTTGAGTTGATACAGAGCATTTAGTGACACTTGCTGATGATACTATGGTTGAGTATGAGGGTTTAGGACCCTCAAGAACCAGGCGTTTTGCTTCGGAGAAAGAGATATTCTGCCTGAATTTAAGTTTGAGTATTTTAGATTCCTGTTGCCACCGTCGGCACTCCTTCGAGGAAGCCAAGTGTTCGCCAGCACAGTTGGCGCATTTCGGCAACGCTTTTCAGATGTTTGGATGGCTTTCATCCTCGAGTGTGCCACACTAAGGACAAACACGCTCATCCGCTTTGCAAGAGTTGCTTCCATGGCCAAACTTCTGGCAGTGGTAGCAACGGAGGGGGTTAGGGATATATGGTTCCGTGGGGAGTTTTTAAAAGCTTGTGGAGTTGAGAAAGAAAAGAGGTAGGTGCGCGTCTTGATGATGTTGCCCTCCTTCTTGATAGTGAACCGCTTAACAGCAGTCACCGCCTGGCTCTTGAGGTTGTCAAGGAGCTCCTGTTCTGATGAATCATCGAGACATCGATCCTTGTCCCGGATGATGGCTTTGCTGCTGTTTAGCGATGTGTGAGGAGTAACCTTAACAGGTTTGTCAATAATGGCCTGCAAGGTTAGTAGAGATGATGCCTGTTGTTTTGATTTTACTTCCACAAGAAGGTACCCATTCCTTATCTTCTTTACATCCTTTACACCACCGGCTAGACCTTAATGATATGACCAGAAATTGGGGAAAGGTGCTTGAATTAGAATTAGAAGTTGAAGTTGAAGTTGAAGGTTTTGAGTTGGAAGATTTGGAAAGTTTAGTTGATTTTGATGATGTTGCCTCTTCGTCAGAAGATGGACAATCTGTTGTCTGTTGACAAATTTCGCTTGTTTTTTAACTGAACGGGTCATGTTCGGTTGGTAAACATTTCGTCAACCTGGATCCCCACCCATCACGGAGCACCAACAAGGGCAATGCTTTATGTCAGCGGGTGTCCTGCTGACTGCACCGGGGATACCAGGATGATATATACTCCACTAAAACGTTGCCAATGTTTCACTGGATGGCCCATGGGCCACAGTTATCTTGGAAGCTGAGTAAACTTGATGAATGTGTGCAAGAGAGCACTAAGAAAGAGTGCAGAGAGTAGGAATAGTAAATCAGGAAGGAAAGCATTGTGGAAAGGTGGTGAAGGTATGCAAGAGAGCACTAAGAAAGTAAAGAAAATAATTGTAAAGAGAGGTAGCAGGGTAAGAAGAAGGATAGCAAAGATGTGCGCAACCAAGTGCTTGGCATGACCAGCCGATTGACCAGACTGGACCAATCTGGCCACCTGTCTAGATGAAGTCGGGGCCGAAGCAGTGTATTGGTCAGTGGTAGCATTCTGCTACACACACGCCTCAACCACCAGGCATCCTTCCTCCACCCGTACAGGTCGCAGTCCACGGCAAACAGATTGCCCCCTTTTAGTTGCCTCTTACGACAAGCAGGAGGAACTGAGGGCCTATTCTAACCCGGGCACCCAACGGGGATTGGACCAAGGAAACAGCTGATATGATTCAGGAAATTACTGATAATAGTTTATACATCTTTAAGACACCGTTTTGTTTCGATAATATTAATGGGAATTAATGTAGCACTTGTTGATATTTTGTCCGAGATCACTTCTTTGCTCTTGTAAGAATCATTATGCATTGATGATATTATGTCAACATACACTGTACAGCAAATGTGTAGGTTATTTCATTATAAATATGCACGAAACCGAAACTACACGTGGGACCCATTGACATGCACAGACTCTTAAGCAATATAAACCGACAATGTCATGTTTATGTGTGTTGTAAATAGGTTTCCAATATTACGTCTGGCTAATAGATGTGCGTTAATCGTGGTGCAGTGTCCGGTTTTCGATCAGAACTACTTTTACATCATATATTGTCATTATCCTTATCCATAATCGACTATCTTCAAATTGGTAATTTTTGGCAACAGTCAGTACTTCTCGATTCAATAACACCATCTATAATGTTTAGCAGGACTGACCCCACAGCAACACAATGTATGTCAAAACGAAGTGGGAATTTCCTCTATTTTCACATCGAAATGAAATGGACTGCATTGTCTCTGAATTGCTTCCGGGTTGATAAAGTTCGTAGCTATGTGTTGGTCTCTTCAAAATCTTCACCAAGTCAGTTCAAATTCAAACTTGCTCAAATGTTCAAAATTACGATACTTTGAAAGGTGATTATGAAACAAGTATTAGGTGTTTACTCAAAATATAACAAACTTTTTTTATTCCCGAATTGTTCAGCTGCATATAAATCTAAGTTTCAGCATTTAGATGCAACTATCTTCAAAGTGGTATTTTCGCAAAAGTGCATGATCAAAAAAGGTTAAAATTCAATATGGCATCGAAACCACGTGCCCTGTGACTTCGCAATGGTAACATATTTTGCTTGTCTAGTTATTAAGCATCTTTTAAAACAAGTTAAGTTGCGAGTGTCCAGTATGTTACTGGGATTATTTAGACCCAAATTTAACATGTCAAAATTAGACAAATTTAAAGAAAATCAAAATGGCGGCTAAACCACATGACCTTTGGTCATGATTTACTTTTTTGCTTGTATTGTCCTTGCGCATCTTTTGCAAAAAGTTTCAAGTCTCTAAGTGGATTAAAAATTATTGATTCATAACGGCCATAGTCCTGTCTTACTCTCCTGAAAAAACTTTCAATTCGATGGGTAGGTTTTTTAATTATATCCCTTTGAAGTTCACGGAGGTTTGAATCCCGCTTTGACATCATTCATTTTCCAGTGCAAACACACAATCTGACATTCAATTCTTAAATAAATAAGTGCTAGAGTTACCTTAAAGCAGCAAATAACTTGATATCGTCATATTTTCCTAAGAGCTTCAACGAGTCGTAATGGAGGCTGGGTGAGTAAAGGGGATTCCCCTTTTGCACACGACGCCACTCGCAGACGTCACCAGGGAAATGAAGGCGTTGTTCGTTTGTAAATAGAGAGTCCGCGTGTCTCTTCAAATATCAGTTTTCTGCGCATTTCCCGAATTCATTATTGTATCGACAAGCTGTTATTTAGGAAGATCTAAGTTTGGTACTTGTTTTCCCGTCTACTTAACGGTCTTCTGGAAATATTATTTTGTCAAAACTATACTTTACTAATGCCTAGGACTACTTCTCATGTTTAAACCACAAGGGCGTGTATCGCTTAGAAATACCCTTTGAACGAAATATATACTGATAAAGACCCTACCCTATTACTATAAAAATAGAGCCATTGTCTCTGTAGCTCATCGTTCTTTAAATAATATTCTTATTAATATTCTTTAAAATATTCATAATTACTTATATGAAATATGATAAAAATTACAAAAACATGGTTTTACTAAATAAATATTACATACACATTTTGTTAGACCCTCAATTCTTCATATTTAAGTCGCAACTTCTCTTCCTCAACAACCATTTCTCAAAGCACGATATAGAACTCACATATTTGGGATTACCTCCCTTAGTCTCTATACTGACTGAGTGAAGAGCACGTACAATCTCAAGGATATGTTCAGAGCTTGCTGCAATAGTTTCGTTTTAGGCCATGACCCCTGTGACCCATATTTGGGGTCATAGGGTCACCGAATCTACAATTAAGAATCCCCATTGGCCAATAAATCTGCACAAATCATTTTAAACTTTCTGGATCTTTTGAGACTGGCTATAGGCTTTAAAAATAAATTTAAATATAGGCTTTTAAGGCCGTTACCCCTGTGACCCTATTTACAATTAAGAATCCCCATAGGCCAAGGAGTCTGCACAAAACTTTTCAGCTCTCTAGACCTTTTGGAACTGGAGAAGAAGATGAAGATAGTTTTTTAAGGTTGTGACCCCTGTGACCCTATTTGGGGTCAAGGGGTCACGAAATCTACAATTAAGAATCCCCACAAAATGTCAGCTCCCTTGGGCCAGTGGTTCTGGAGAAGAAGAAAAGCGAAACGTTTACAGACGGACGGACGGAACAGACCTTTAAAAACGGTTTATTTATATTTTTTTTGAAACATCAGACCACACCCTTTTGCCTGCCTCCTTGCGACCACGCGTTTTGGACTGTGTGTAGTACGTGAAGTTAGAAACGCTGCTTGGCAACACTCATGATGTCCGTGCAGTCACACTTTTCCACTTGACACTGAGAGATACATGGCTGGATAATAAGTTAAACATAGTTTTTATTTACATGTTTTCATCTGTATTTTCATTTATATTCAAGGTAGAGGTGATACATTTTCTGAAATAGAAACGATCGAACCGACAAATTTGGTTACTGGCTAAGAATATCTGATTGACAACTAAGCCAAGATAAGAATCGATTTGCACGTGAATTTCGTGTCATGTATAAAGGAAATTGAATCACTGTTTGAGTAGAGTTCACTCAAGCATTACACCATTATAACTATTTAATCATTCATATCAAGTATTTTTTTCATATTTCAATTAATGAAATTTAACCTAACCTCTCGATTGTATCACAGATATTCACTCGGTCAGCGGTCATTACTTCAACCAAACAACCACAATTCTTGTCCTCTAAACAGAACGATGATAAGAAAACAATTGTTCCAGTTTCAGAGCATCTAAGATAAGATAGAACCTATCCTATATTCAAAAATTTAGTCATCGTGCTTAAATTGTACTGAAAGGATGATCCATTCTGTTCTTGTTGGTGTTCTCCTTGTTGGAATCGGCAGCGGTAAGAATAGAGCATGGATATAAACATAACGAGTGTCTGAATGTTGGTATTCTCTGAGCAAAAGCGAGGGTTATAAATGTCGATAGAAGTACGTATATAGAGGATATTTCGAGATGATACAGTGTTTACAACACGAATCCGTGTTTTAATCAGTGGCGGTAAGAATAGTCCATGATCATGAACATAACGAGTACCAGAATGTTGGAACTCCCTTAGCGAAAACCGATAGGAATACTTATATAGAGGATATTTCCATGTCTTACAATGTTTAGTTATAAAATTGTTATCTCTCGAGCACGAGCGAGGGCATGACCAATATCAACACAAGCCTTTGACCTCTCTCTGAAAACTTTGGCGATAAAGAATCAATGCTTGAAAAATGACGAAATACCTAAGCTTGTCACATATGACAAAACTGCATATAGTGAGTACATGAGTCTATGACATTTCAAAGATAAGACATGATTAACATTTGCAGAAGACAGTTTCGGCAAAGTTTTTTTTAATACTTTATACAAACTTATTTGTATGACATGAACTATTCTTGTTGTACAAATTATGTTGAATACAAAAATGATTACCGTTAAGCTTCCTTTAATCTAGTTGAAACTAGCTGTAACGTATGGCGGACCTAGGGAACGTATACCATTGCAGCTAATGTTGGACTTACGGAACGTATACCATTACAGCTAATGGCGGACTTAGGGAACGTTTACCATTACAGCTAATGGCGGACCTAGGGAACGTATACCATTACAGCTAATGGCGGACTTAGGGAACGTATACCATTACAGCTAATGGCGGACTTAGGGAACGTATACCATTACAGCTAATGGCGGATTTAGGGAGCGTATACCATTACAGCTAATGGCGGACTAAGGGAACGTATACCATTACAGCTAATGTTGGACTTAGGGAACGTATACCATTACAGCTAATGGCGGACTTAAGGAACGTATACCATTACAGCTAATGGCGGACTTAGGGAACGTATACCGTTACAGCTAATGGCGGACTTAGGGAACGTATGTCATTACAGCTAATGGCGGACTTAGGGAACGTATACCATTACAGCTATTGGCGGACCTAGCGAACGTATGCCATTACAGCTAATGGCGGACTTAGGGAACGTATACCATTACAGCTAATGGCGGACCTAGGGAACGTATACCATTCCAGCTAATGTTGGACTTAGGGAACGTATACCATTACAGCTAATGTTGGACTTAGGGAACGTATACCATTCCAGCTAATGTTGGACTTAGGGAACGTATACCATTACAGCTAATGTTGGACTTAGGGAACCTATACCATTACAGCTAATTGTCTTATGCTTTAATTTTGGACAATCAGAAGTTTTTACGAAATGACGTTATATTGGTCAATATCCAACGTTAAAATGACGGAGATACTGATAACCTCAATTAAAATAGTATCTTAATTATTTATATTATTTTATATGTATTTACAAGATATTTAAAAACATGTTAATATAACAATCGTCACAATCAGCAATACGTGACGAGAGATGCCTACAGGACGAAGATAGTCCAGAGAAAGGATTTGGTTTAAACATGTTTAATTCCCAAAAATAGAGCCATGGCCTCTGTAGCTCAATAGGGTTTATATTGTTTAACGATGAAGACTGAAATAGATTTTTAGGTCATGGCCCTTGAGACCTTCTAGATCTTCTCCAAAAAGACCTAGAAGGTTGTAATATTGTGCAATATAACTGCCTTCTAGGCCTTTTTGTTCTGGAGAAGAAGATGAAAATAGGTTTTTTGATCATGGCCTGTGAGGCCCATATTTGGGGCCCCAAGGTCACCAAATCTACAATTTAGAATCCCAATTGGCTAAAAAGTCTCCACAAAATATTATAGCCTTCTACGTCTTTTTGTTCTGGAAAAGACAATGAAAATAGGATTTTAGGTAATGGTCAGTGAGGCCCTTATGTGGGGCCCTAGGGTCACCAAATCTACAATTTAGAATCCCCATTGGCTAAAAAGTCTCCACAAAATATTACAGCCTTCTAGGTATATTTGTTCTAGAGAAGAAGATGAAAATAGGTTTTTAGGGCATGGCCTGTGAGGCCTTTATTTGGGTCCACAGGGTCACCTTTTTTCAATTCAGAATCCCCATTGGCCAAGGAATCTACACATAAAATTTCAGCTCTCTAGAGTTATTGGTTCGGGAGAAGAAGTCGAAAAAGCGAAAAGTTTACGGACGGACGGACGCCGGACGCCGGACGCCATGCCATGCCATAAGCGCATCGGGCCTTTCAGTTCTGATAAGCTAAAAAGATGGAATCGGATTGGTAAACAAGCAAATGCTTATGTTAATACCGCACCGGAGAACATGATTTCAACGTGCGGTTATCATAACTAATAAACTGACAAGCTCGCAGGCTCCAAACCCTTGTTATTGAATGAATGAATGAATGAATGAATCTCTTTATTTTCTCCAGACATAAGTCCGAAGATCAATGTACATAAAACAGTTACATCTGATAATTACAACAAGTCATACATATTTACAGAACAGAGTTAAGACAAATATCTAGCATATATACACTTGAGTGAAGAGAGCATGGAATAGAGGAACTTACTAAAGAGGATTAGCATACATCTCCACGACATTTCCTCTAAATCGTCAGTTAATGGTATTTCACCGCCAGCAAAGAGAGCCAACATTTCATCTTCAGTTAGCAGTTCTATTTGTACATATGCATTTACATCAAAGAGGTCTATAAGTTTTGAAAAGAATTGATTCCTGTCATACATAAAGTGTTCACAATGTAAAATAATATGGCAGTCATAGTCATTACAGTGTCTTTCACACAGTTCACAATATTTTGAGAATTTTGCTCTTTGGCTGACTTGTACACACAATGATAAAATATCTCTGTATTGTGGATAAATATACATTATATATTATATATTAAATATAAATTATATAATCTATGTACACCAAATGTATTGTGGGTAAGGCGGTATCTAGACATATCCAGCCGCAAACAAACTTGGGTATGCCATCGTACAGATTTAGTTTCATTAACACAGTTAATAACTATTTTACGCCATGAAGATTTACATGGAAACGTTCCCGTTTCAAGATAGTCAGTAACGTATTCAAGAGATTATGTGTCACATATACTATGATATGCTGCTGTTCTAGTTTGAAAAGTTGCTAGTTGAACACAAAATAAGCCCTTAAAGGAGGAGTAGCATTGACTGTTGCATAATCTACCAAAAGAGTATAAGTCTACATTTATTTATATAGCCGGTCATGGTCCATAAAACAAGGTTTCCTAATACCGAAACCTTGAATACGCTAAGCAAAATATCTTTGTGTGATTTCTACCAGTTCATAATCTTTACCCCCAGAATAGGTAAGAGTTCGTATCCATAGAAGCTTTTGGGAAGTATCATCCTCTTCAATAAATTAACACACGTCATAGGGTGGAGATCGTTACAGTTTAGCCCAAGATAACTGAGAGAGTTTACAGACACCCGTGCTTTTTGACAATATGCCTGGACTATGGACTTGGAGGATAAATCAGAGGAGAGTAGGATTCATCCATATTTGACACTATCACTTTTTGCGATATCTGATTCCCAAAATTTGAAAGAACAATCACTAAGTTGTTTTCTAGACTTACTGAATATAATACAAGTACTCTTAGAGCCATTATATGTAAGACGCCACTTACAAGCATAGTCATACACAGTGTCAAGGGATGATTGAAGACCTTTTGGAGATGTAGAATCAATTGTAGTGTCATCAGCTAACAAAATACACGGGATATCAATACCATATGCACAGATATCATTGCTCAAGGTTATAAGTTCAGATATTAAGTCATTGATAAAAACAAGGAAAAACCAGGATGATAAGACCCTACCTTGTCCAACATCTTGGTGTATTGCATATTCATTTGAATTTAAACCACAATATTGAACAAATGCAGAACCTGATGTGTAGCTTTGGTATAGGAGGTGCCACATTGTCCCTTTTTATACCCATTTCATACAATTTTAAAAAGAGCCCATTGTGCCAAATACGGTCAAACGCCTTTTCATCTCTGTTTCTGTAGTAAGTTAGGCTTTCGTTTAAAGTAAAAACTGATTAGTTGCTGCGTGTTCCTTCCTAAAGCCAAACTGGAGCTTGTCAGGAAAATTGGGTATATATTATTGCACCCAGGTTTCTTATCTAGCGAGAATAACTTTCTCAAATAATTTACCCACACAAGATGTTAGGGTGATTTCTCTATAATTTTTAGGGTCATGTTTGGCTTTTTTGCCTCTTATATTGGAATAAGTACCCCTTTTCGAAATATGTAAGGGACATATGTTGATTTTATGATAGAATTAAAGAGAGCAGCTAGAACATTTATGATACTTTCGCTACTGTATATTATATGTTCGTTGTCAACACAATCTGGGCCAGTAGATTAATCTTTATGAAGATTTTTTACATGTCCTTTTAATTCGCCTGGTGTAATACATTAACACAAGGTATCATCATCACAGGAGGGATATTCTTGACTTATTTGTTTTATGTCTTGTCATGTCAGATTTCACAAGCGATTAACGTAATTTATATGTTTTGAAAAAAAATAATTTGGTAATAGAAACATTAATGCTCAATGGCTGTTTATGATTTTCATCCTCACCAGGTGCCGTGCTTCCAACTGTCGACCCGTGCCACAAAGCTGCCCAAACAACGTGCACATCCCATGCTAATGCAAACACAACCTACTGCACATCCGATGGCAAGAAATACCATGGATTGTAAGCAAATCAAACTTACATTATTCTTCTTCTTCTTTTTTTTAAAAACTGAAACGTTTTGGGGCTTTAGCACGTTTTTTAGTGGAAATATGATATCTCAAAGCTTCAGCAACGCACAATCTATTTCCAATCTTCGAATTTTTAAAAGATGTTCACACTCAAGGTTTCTTTTATACGTGACACCATTGTATACGACAATGGGTAATCGGGTCGTTAATGGGCTGTTTTACCCTCTTAAAAATATTTTCTATATATTCTATATACATATTGCTTTTGGTTGATTTTCCGTCGGCGTTGTCGTCGGCGTCGGCGTACCTATTGTTTACGAAGAATACCCTAAAACTACTTGACAAATCTTTACAAAATTTGATATACAGTCTCCCCATATCATGCAGATGTGCCTTTTTGGGGTTTCAGCTAAACTTTCATTTTTGTTTGTAGGAATTGTAACAGTTTGGACTATGTTTGTTTGTCTATTTGAAGAGTCAGGTTTGTTTACAGAGCTGATTTCTAAAACCACATTACCAATCTTCACCACGTTTGGTCTACCGCCTCCCCTTGTCATGTAGATGTGCCTTTTGGAGCTTTGACCTTCTAAATTTTAAGAGAACATCTTTTTCCAAGGTAACAATTTGGACTTTGTCTATTTGAAGAGTAGAGTATGTTCCCAGGGGAGAACTCTAAACCCTCTTGACCCATCCTCATCAAGTGAGTGAGTGAGTGAGTGAGTGAGTGAGTGAGTGAGTGAGTGAGTGAGTGAGTGAGTGAGTGAGTGAGTTATTGTTTAACGCCGCTTCGGCAGTATTGCAGCCATTAGCGGCGAGCATCCTCATCAAATTTGGTGTATTACCTCCCCATATCATGCAGATGTGCCTTTTGGCGATTTGAACTGTTAACAATATTTTTGTCTGTATTCATGATAACAATTTAAACAATTGTTTTTAAAAGGGTAATGACTGGACTAGCAGGTGACTTCCACTATAACAGTATTGATACCATTCTGCTCCACCACGGTATTTGTATCCGTATGGCTCCAATAATCCCCTGATTGCGTAACCACACTTCGCCTCGTATCGCACCATAAGTACCCAGCTAATTAAATGACTTTATATCGAGCTGTGTTGGCCGTGGCAGGGTGAGAAAACTGATGAAAGATCAATTTGACATTTCCTTGGCTGACAACATATATGATTGTTTAATTATTGTTCAGCAAAACGAGGCAAAATGTAGTTACATAATCAGGGTATTGTAACATTCATGCGGATACAAGTACCCTGATGGAGCATGTGTAGGAGTAGTTCAGCATATAACTAGACTATTTCGTGTACAAAAGCCTTGGTCCGTATACCAGTTTACATTAGATGAACTATGACAGGTGTTCCTAATTTTCAGGTGTGAATACTTGACTGCATTTTGCGGCCACCAGCATGAAACCCCACTCCACATTGTTGGTTATGGAGAGAACTGCACACACCCGACACATCCTCCTGTCCACACACACCCTCCTCCCGGCCACTTTGAGAGGACTCTTTATGATGCCATCATCCACGGCATTGACGACAGACTGAAAGCCTCCAGAACGAGGAACACCTCCGTCGCCGTTGCCAAGAAGATCTTCACCAAGCAAGACCATACAAACAAAGTGTATGTAAGAAACAAGGAATGTTGGGCCTATGGAGTTGATTTGACCAGCATCTCGCCCTGGAACAGCAACCTCAGGAACAGGAAAGCAGGAACATTGGTGTCACCAAGAACCGCTCTCTGGGCCCGCCATTACAACATCAAGATCAACTCAACTCTACGATTCATTGACAACAACAACAACGTTGTTGAACGCCGTGTTGTCAAGTCGAAGGCTGTTTCAGCTCCAAACCTTCATGGAACCTACGGCGAAGACATCATCGTTGGAGAACTGGACAGCGATGTACCCAGCACGATCTCCTTTGCAAAGGTGATGCCACACGACATTACGACCATGAGAGTTCCTTATGACATCCGTATTCCTGCAATGAGCACTGATCAGGAGGAGAAAGCTCTTGTGGATGATTTCTTTATGTATTCTGGCTACAGCGCGAGTTTACGTATTCCACTGACAACGTCAATTCGTCACGACTTCTACGAATCAAAGATAAGCGGAGACAGTGGTAACCCTACCTTCTTCATCATTGACAACGAGTTGGTTCTGCTGTTCGTGTTCACCTCAGGGGGAGCTGGAGCGGGGACGTCCATCAACCACTACTTTGACCAGATCAATGAAATTATGGCTGAATACGGCACGGGGAACAAGTTGACCGAGGTCGACCTGACCAAGTTTCTGGAGCATATGCCTCACATACTTGGTTAGAGCGCTATAAAAAGGGCATTTGAATTAATAACATATTGGATAGCTAAAATAGTTTATGCTTGTTGTTACTTTTGATGTTTCAAAAGATTTTCGTAAAATATATTTTTATGAAGTTCTACTGGAAATTTAGCAAACCAGTGTAGTTTGATTTCACCTGCAAAGGACATTTTGGTTGTCAACAAGTTGCCTTATGCATTGTGATAAAATTTCCGGTGGTCACATTTGAACACCAATGCCATTTTGTAATGTATTATGTAAGGGATGCCTGTTCCCATGGTGATCATACAAGATCACAGAAGTAAGGGGTTGGGATTTGCGAGCATCAGCTGGAATTAGTGAACCATGGGTGGTACTGCCCAGAGAGTCAGTGTAGCAATATCTAATCTTACTCCATGTATAACAGTTCTCGGCAGAATACACAGTTGCTGAGCTCTGTTAAGGAGAAAACATGACTCCGAGGTCTTCTGCTCTGAGAATAACCTGAAGGGAGGTTATTCTCAGAGCAGAAGACCGAGGAGGAGTGTTTTGTCCAGCTTATAAACCGTCAACTATCAAAATTTACGAGTTATAGTTTCGGACGCTCAAAGGGCCTAATTCCTCCGCTTAGACCATTTTAAAAGCAGAAGACGAAGGAGGAATGTTTTCTTCCTATTTATAAACGTCAAATGTAAAAATTTACCTTTTATAATTTTTTATTCCCAAATCGTGTTTTTATAAAGGGTATGTCGCCCTCGGTTGCGTTATATCGAGGCAAAGAAGGTATGACTATAAATGGAGTAATTCAACTCCACTCATCATCTCGGTCTGCATAGCCGAGCGGTCTAAGGCGCCAGTTTAGAGAGCGAAGGGTGCCAGGTTCGAAACCAGCTATTTCAACTTGGAATTTTTTAACTTTGTATAATTTTCGATTATAATTGCTGCTTGTTGGCTATTGCGTTGCAAGTCTGAAAAATTATTCTAAGTGCATTTCCAGGTCTTACTTTCAAAAAAACCTCAGGTTCAGGTCTTACTTTCAAAAGTAAAACCTCATACCGGGTTATTCTCGAGAGCAAGACCTCATTAGAGGTTATTCCAAGAAAAGAAGATACCTACAAAACAACAGACAGAATCCGACCTAGGTTTATAATGGCAGGATTCAAACCCCGAACCTCTTGGTCCCAGACCATGCTAACCACTGCGCTGTCTCATACCGTAGATCATAGACCATGTTCAGTAGTATGTATTTGTGTGTGTTAAATGAATGATATCGGTTAACATTTCAAAGTAAGGAGACATTATTCCAGTCGGATTGAAATGGACCATTTTCCGACGAATAAAATTTGTGAAATAGTGCAAACTCATATCGTTTCCTCGCCAAACCGAAGAATCTACAGAACCTGTTGGTATCCCGGTAGATGGATTATTGTGAAATTATATTCCTCGGAACAAGGTTGATTTTAATGAGACTGACATTATTCTCGCTTACTTTAAAGAGAGGTTTTCCTGTGAGTGATCAATTACAACGGAAATTAAGATATTAGGAATCTGACCATTTTCAAATTTCATGCCGACGATAAGAACATTTAATTACGTTAGCCGCTGTTTTGAAAATGGGCATTCAAAAAATAGAGTCATGGGCTCTGTAGCTCATTAGAATGTCATTGATTTATTATCTAAGGTTGAATATCTAAGTTATCTCAAGTAATACATTGTTAACAAGCAAAAAATTGGGTTTTAGATCATGACCCCTGTGACCCGTATTTGGAGTCACAGTATCACCAATCCTACAATTAAGAATCACCTTTGACCAAAGAGTCTCTACACAACATTTCACCATTCTTGAGCTTTACATACTTGAGATAAAGATGAAAATAGGTTTTTGGATCATGACCCGTGACCTAGATTGTGGTCACAGGGTCACAAAATCTACAATTTAGAATCCCCATTACCCAAGGAGTCTGCACACAACTTTTCAGCTCTCAAGATCTGGAGCTGGAGAAGAAGATGAAAATAGGTTTTTAAGGATGTGACCCCTGTGACCCCATTTGGGGTCACAGGGTCACGAAATCTACAATTTAGAATCCCCATTGGCCAAGGAGTCTGCACACAACTTTTCAGCTCTCTAGACTTTTGGAACTTGAGGAGAAGATGAATATAGGTTTTTAAGGATGTGACCCGTGACCCCATTTCGGGTCATGGGGTCACGATATCTACAATTCAGAATCCCCATTTGCCAAGGAGTCTGCACACAACTTTTAAGCTCTCTAGACCATTTGGAACTTGAGAAGAAGATGAAAATAGGTTTTTAAGGATGTGACCCCTGTGACCCCATTTGGGGTCATGGGGTCACGAAATCTACAATTTAGAATCCCCATTGGCCCTAAGTCTGCACACAACTTTTCAGCTCTCTAGACCTTTTGGAACTGGAGGAGAAGATGAAAATAGGTTTTTAAGGATGTGACCCCTGTGACCACATTTTGGGTCATGGGGTAACGAAATCTACAACCCAGAATCCCCATTTGCCAAGGCGTCTGCACACAACTTTTCAGCTCTCTAGACCATTTGGAACTGGAGAAGAAGATGAAAATAGATTTTCAAAGATGTGACCCCTGTGACCCCATTTGGGGCCATGGGGTAACGAAATCTACAATCTAGAATCCCCATTGGCCAAGGAGCCTGCACACAACTTTTCAGCTCTCTAGACCTTTTGGAACTGAAGAAGAAGATGAAAATAGGATTTTAAGGATGTGACCCATCTACAATTTAGAATTCCCATTAGCCAAGGAGTCTACACACAACTTTTCATCTCACTAGACTATTTGGAACTGGAGAAGAAGATGAAAATAGGTTTTTGGGGTTGTGACCCCTGTGACCCCATTTGAGGTCACGGGGTCATGAAATCTACAATTTAGAATCCCCATTAGCCAAGGAGTATGCACACAAAATTTCAGCTCCCTAGACCAAGTGGTTCTTGAGAAGAAGATGAAAATGCGAAAAGTTTACAGACTGACGGACGGACGGACGCCGGACACCATGCCATGCCATAAGCCCATCGGGTCTTTCAGGCCAGATGAGCTAATAAAATGCAAAGGTCTACATTATTTATAATGAATGTGGATTAATGTGTAACCAATGTTGATAATAACTTTTAATTTTGATGACTGGGCAAAGACTTATTATGTGATATCTTAATCTTTCCTTAGAGATAATTAATAACGTAATTCCTGATGAGCTTCAGAGCCAATGGCCCTATTTTTAAAATAAGTTCACTAAAATAACTACTGAACACTGGCAGACGTAACTATAATATTGAACACGGAATGTTTAGTTTCGTTGCTCGATCAAAGTTTTATTAATTGTTAACACCGGCGTTAATCCCTTGTTAACAAAACATAAAACATCAAAGCCTACCGCCTGTCGACTGTCGATTTCCGACTGTCGACTTCCTGCTAAGACACTGTTCGATCACAAATGATAGTTTCCCACACAGGAACTCGATAATTAACACATAGAAAAACGTAGGTAAAAAACCCTACACCTTAATCTATGTTATAAAAGCTGTAGTTTTTTTTACCTACGTTTATCTATGGTTTAATTACGATATCAAGTTCCTGTGTTTCTCAGCTCTTCAGGGAAGTGTCGACACCTCTATGTTTTAATTACGATATCGAGTTCCTGTGGTTTCTCAGCTCCTCAGGGAAATGTCTACACCTCTATGTTTTAATTACGATATCGAGTTCCTGTGGTTTCTCAGCTCCTCAGGGAAGTGTCTACACCTCTATGTTTTAATTACAATATCGAGTTCCTGTGGTTTCTCAGCTCCTCAGGGAAGTGTCTACACCTCTATGTTTAAATTACGATATCGAGTTCCTGTGGTTTCTCAGCTCCTCAGGGAAGTGTCTTCACCTCTATGTTTTAATTACGATATCGAGTTCCTGTGGTTTCTCAGCTCCTCAGGGAAGTGTCTACACCTCTATGTTTTAATTACGATATCGAGTTCCTGTGGTTTCTCAGCTCCTCAGGGAAATGTCTACACCTCTATGTTTTAATTACGATATCGAGTTCCTGTGGTTTCTCAGCTCCTCAGGGAAGTGTCTACACCTCTATGTTTTAATTACAATATCGAGTTCCTGTGGTTTCTCAGCTCCTCAGGGAAGTGTCTACACCTCTATGTTTAAATTACGATATCGAGTTCCTGTGGTTTCTCAGCTCCTCAGGGAAGTGTCTTCACCTCTATGTTTTAATTACGATATCGAGTTCCTGTGGTTTCTCAGCTCCTCAGGGAAGTGTCTACACCTCTATGTTTTAATTACAATATCGAGTTCCTGTGGTTTCTCAGCTCCTCAGGGAAATGTCTACACCTCTATGTTTTAATTACGATATCGAGTTCCTGTGGTTTCTCAGCACCTCAGGGAAGTGTCTACACCTCTATGTTTTAATTACGATATCGAGTTCCTGTGGTTTCTCAGCTCCTCAGGGAAGTGTCTACACCTCTATGTTTTAATTAAACTATCGAGTTCCTGTGGTTTCTCAGCTCCTCAGGGAAGTGTCTACACCTCTATGTTTTAATTACGATATCGAGTTCCTGTGGTTTCTCAGCTCCTCAGGGACGTGTCTAAGATCCAAGTGAGGTCACTGAGTGAATACTGACTGAGTTTGTGTGAAAATGTGAAACTTTGAAAATCCATTGAACTATTTGAAAAATGTGTGTTGAAATATATTGTATAGATTTTATAATTATAAATAAGATTGCTTCATTCACAACACATTATCGCCATTTGAATGTGAAGCTAGCCCCAGTTTCGTAGCATTGTAGTGACTGCAACCATCGTAATTAATAACTTAAGCCTTTCACCCCTAAAGGCCTCTGCAGAGGACAGAAAAAGTATTAGCGTTCAGGGTTCTTAGTGGTGAAGGGTTAAGTAACTTCATTATAATAATCCTCCTACGAATTCACCGAAATATCCCCCTACGAACTGAATCCTCCTACGAAATCACCACTCCTACGAACCGGTTCCTCCTACCAAATCACTGGCACTGACTTTGTCAAAAATATATTTTCAACATGTGGTCAGCAATGTATTTTCGATCGCCCTCAGAATTACTGTAAAAAAGGATAGTTTCAACAGTAATTAGGATTTTAAAAAAGATCAGTTTTTGCAGTCATGGCGTAGCGATGTTACCAACTCGCCTAAAGATTTATTATAAAATATTCTCCATGTTTTGAGCACTACTTGTCACTAAATGAAAATGTGTACAAACCAATATTATATTTTAGAACATGTAGCTATCACCTCCCCATTGAAAAGGGTCGTTTTCTTAATGTCCCACGTCTTGATTGTGTACACAATTTAACTCCGTGGAAATCGGAGATGAATTTCATTAACTATTTAATTGTAATGCTCTGTTAAACCAACGTTCTACTCTGATAAATGAACGCTTCCTGCTGTTTCCATATTCATTAAATATAAGAAATTAATGTGCAATAGAAATATGAAAGTGATTAAGAATCTGTCATGTTTAGTTAATAACATGTTTGCCATCTTGCTGTAAATTGTTTATTTTTTATTCATGTAACTCATGTACTGCCGTCACAATAGCGGTCCCTTTGAGTGAATGAAGATTGATTGACAAAATAAACCCTGCTCTATCCCAACTCACATGTAATGGGACGTTATGTAAACATTGCGATGTACGGTTAGTTATGTACATATATGACTTCATTTACATTTACAGAAAATGACATATATCACTTTCCATGTCTTCAAGTTCAGATTGAATGATTTCAAGTGGTGTGGCCGATGTCTTGCCTTACCTGTACGAACGAACCAAATGACAAGTGCCATTGAAACAAAGGAATCTCATTGGAATCCGGGCGAAGAGAGATTAAGTAGCACCAATTGTTATGATTTTAGTGAGATATTTCATTTTCTGTGCATAGCCTTATTCCGATTCAGTTCCAATTTCAATATAGTTTATTGGTGTTAGAAAAATCTAATGAAACAATTGCAGATAAGAATTCAATAGAAAATAATACATTTCGGCATTCCTATATTTGAATGGATCATTTACATGAAGTAGAAGCACTTTTTTTTAAAACACATTGATATCTTAATCAAAACTATTGTTACATCCGGGACGTCATTGTTATATAAACAAATATATCTTGTTAGTGTGTCAACTTAATTGGATGATAAGATGTCTTCCGTCTTTCTCATGGTAATATTACCATTCAAAATGTGTCTAATTATTAGTTAGTAGGCACAGTTGTTGTTGTTGTTTATGCACCAATTTGTAGTTTTGGAGTCATAAGTGGCATTCCGTTATGGTTATGGCCTGTGAGGCCACAGGGTACCAAGTAAATTAGATTCACAGTTGACCAAAGAGTATGTACATCAAATTTCAGTTCTCTTGAGTCACTGGTTCTGGAGAAGAGGTCGAATAAGTCAAAAAGTTACATACGCTATGTCATGCCATGCATCCATCAAGCCTTTCAAAAACTAAGGCTCTGTAGCTCATAAGGGTTTATATTGTTTGATTATGAAGTCTGTGTTCACAGTCACTAGCCCTGAAACATCTCAGCATTCAGAGAGAGCGAGAGAGCAAATATATAGCTTTCAAATTTCAACGTAGATGAATGAAATGAATGAAATTGACAAGGCTTGGTCTCAATCATACAAAGATGATATTCTAATTTTACTCGTTCCTGTTGTGAAATTGACTTTGACCAAATTAACAAACTTAAGTCTACATGATGTTATTAAAATTATTTTAGCTTCTGTATCAACTGATTTGGAAACAAAGAAAGATTTTAGGGTGGAGCCCCTGCCACGTATTTGAGGGGTCAAGTCCAAATGAAAATACTTGAGTCTACACAGAAGAAAGATATTATCATCCTGAAAGTTTGAGCTCCTAATGCCAACTGGTTTCGGAGAAGTCGTTTAAAGGTTTTGGACAACTGCCTGTCATACCCATATTTGATGGGGGTGAGGTCCAAATGAACAAACTTCGATCCCCTAGGTTTAAGGTACTTCTAAAAAAAATTCAGCTTTGGGGATGCAGTTGTTCTGGAGGAGAAATCTTAAATGTGAAAAGATTACGGATGCCGGACGACGGGCCATGCCATTAGCCCATCTGACCTTTCAGGCAAGAAGAGCTAAAACTTCTTACCCTTACAACTTCTGTCCTTGTTTTTCCTTGAAGAAATCTGTCACAAAAGATAACAAAAGGCACATTGTTAAACAATTGAACTTTATTTTCAATTTTAAATGAAAAACAAATATAAAACCCCCTACTTGCTCGTTGGCACACACATGCTCAAAAGTGATCACACATAAATTTATTAAATCACACATAGCATACCAATTTTTTTCTCTGCATTCATGCAAGTCTCGTAATATAGATAATTACAGTTAAGGTTTCAACGACATACATGTAACAAACTTCAGATAAACTAGACAAAGGTTTGCTATGTTTAAGAGTCGTTAAAGATGTATTAGAGAAGTAGTAAATAACAGGCAAAAAATAGAGCCATGGACTCTGTAGCTCATGTTTTTATTGTTTAATGATGAAGACTGAAATAGATTGCTATCAATATAATGCACAATCCCTAGCTCTGACAAATCTGCCTTGAAATTGTCAGTGCATAACAAGAACATGAAACACTATATGAGTCGATCAGTCAATCAATCAGTCAGTCAGTCAGTCAGTCAGTCCACCCCAACATAGATGCCTCGATCTCTCTCACTGTGAACTGCAGGAAGGTCAACACACAGACAATTATGCAATATCCCCATTGGCTAAAGAGTCTGCACACAATATCAAAGCCTTCTAGGTATATTTGTTCTGGAGAAGAAGATTAACATAGGTTTTTAGGTTATGGCCTGTGAGGCCTTTATTTGGGACCCCAGGGTCACCAAATCTAAAATTTAGAATATCCAATGCCATAAGCCCATCTGACCTTTCAGGCAAGATGAGCTAAAACTTCTTATTACACACGTGGTGAACGTACAACTAGTGACATAATAATCTCGTACGTCACACGTGTGTCGTATCACATTTGACCTGTGTCGTAACGAAGTGACCCCGCATTCCAACGATCTGATTGGATAACCAATGACCTCTCAGTTAGGGTCAAGTTGAAACAGAACTACTTTTGAATTAACAACAAACACGTAACATTTCATTTTCATAACTTTATATGCTAGATATTTGCGTCAACATAGATTGTCACTGCTTTTAAAAAGTTCCACATTTGTCCAGTATGCAAAATGGATATCGCGAACAGCTGTAACTATCGGCAAACGCACCGTATTTACTTACAGTTCAAGGGTTGTATGGAAATCCGGACACATCTCACATTCATTGTCGGTGTCAAAAGGTTTCCAATGCGGCGAATGTCAAATGCAAACATAATGTAACCATCACCAAGAACGTTATGAACAGCTTGCAATGGTACTTGCAATGATACTAGTCAAACATATTCACTCTGCGTTGACCTTGCCCTTCGAAGTTGACATCATGCCGATCGCGAGTCGACGACATCACTGTACGACGATTACAGTCCTAATGCGTCGGCTGTTGCTGTTCATCCAAACTTCAAACTTTGGCACTGTTGCTTCATTCTTTCAGTAGATTGTAGGCCTATATAAACCTTGGAAATGGTAATATCTAATAACATTCCGTCACAAATAAACAACGTCAGCTGTCGCTAGTCACTAGGCCAACAGTCTCGACTCTTCAGCAGCGAGCCGACCGACTGTGAGGCGAGGCGAGGCGAGGCGAGGCGAGGCGAGGCGAGTTGACTATAAGATTAATGTGAATGTTTGCATTAAAAATAATACCTTGCACAACATAACATAACAAATACAGTTCATTTGCATAAACCTTTTTGTTCATTTTTACAGTCCACTTTTGATTTATTCAACTGAATCCCATGAACTACATTATTTCATCGCAGGGATACGCAATAGGAGTTGCAAATAAGCGTCAGCTCTAGAGCAGTTTACGTCAATTATTACGCATTCGGTTATTGAAACCGGTTTCGGTTACGTGGAATTGTTTCCCTTATGACAGTTAATAAAATTAAGCGGTGTGACGAATCCGCATATAAAAACGTGTGTAATAAATAAAATACCACACTCGGTCTCATTAGATACGAATTATACGAAACTCGTGACCTTCCTATGGTATCTGACCTCGCTTTCGCTCGGTCAGATACCGTCGGAACGACACTCGTTTCGCATAATTCGTATCTAATGAGACCTCGTGTAGTATTCTCTATTTACCCGTACAACTTCTGTCCTTGTTTTTCCTTGAAGAAATGTGTCACAAAATAAAACAATGGCAAATTGTTAAATAATTGAACTTTATTTTCAATTTTAACTGAAAATCAAATATAAAAACCCCCTTCCTCGCTCCGTAGGCACACACAGACTCAAAAGTCATCACACATAATTTTATTAAATCACGCATAACATACTAAATTTGTTCTCTGCATTCATGCAAGGAAAAATACTCACATAATATAGATAATTACAGTTAAGGTTTCAACGACATACATGTAACAAACTTCAGATAAACTAGACAAAGGTTTGCTATGTCATAGGCGTAGGAACGGTTTTTGGGGTGGGGGGGCCCAAATTTTTTTCTTGAGAGCGTGGGGGTGGATCGAGCTTGGGTCAGAATACCCCGTCTGTGTTGCTTTGGAAGCCAAAAATGTCACATGACCTAGCTTTTGAGGCCAAAAATGTCACGTGACCTTGCTTTTTAGGCCAAAAAAAGTCACTTGACACAGGTGTGGCTGTAAAAAATCTATTTTATGTCAAGAAAATACACCAAATTGTACCTAGATCAAATCAGAAATGAACATTTGAAAATGTGTTTGAACTGAAACATGCACCTGAATAGAATAAGCAGCGTTAACATATTTTTAAATGCGGAAATTTTAAAAAAATAGAAATCATTCATTTTGAGAGAAAGGACAGTATGTCCTAACTGTGAAAGGGACAGAGACCTATACTCGCGAGAAAGTTGAAAGTTAGCATGTATCATATTCCCAGTGTTTTTGTTCTTAATATTTCGGATAATAATCATTACAAATGTTTAATCTGCATATGCTGCGTTTACACTAGGCCACGATTAGTCCATAATGGCAACAATTTGGAATTTTTGAGTGCGTGTGTTAGGGTACTCAGGACCATATAGTTGAATTTGCAAGGGATATGTATGCGCTTCAATATTTGCAGACAAGACAACGGAAGTCACGATAAAATGGAAATAAAATAGGATTGAAATAAAGACGACAAGTTTGACTTGTTCCAGAGCCTGAGAAAGAACATTCATATCTCAGTTTGATCAGAATTAATCCTGAAATAGCATCCAAAATGATGTCGAAAATCAGGGTTTAAAGAGGTTAACAACAATAATCAAAATAAATGAAAAATTGCTGTAAATTGGCATGATGCAAGCTGAATATGTATTATTCGAGATTCAAAAAGAAAAAGTGCATGTCACGGACCTTTTTTTCTGCAAAATGATGTTTTCTTGTGGTAAAGACTCAAAAAATGGCAAACTTGTTATATTTTGTTAAAGTCACTTTTTCAAAATAAATGATAATCATTCAGAGCTATATTGTTGTTTTCTTTCATAAATGGAATGTTATTGGAATAGAAAAGTGATTTCTGCAATTTGTATCTTGCTTTTTCTTCATTAACCTTATATGATAATATACAATGTCAACAATGGATTCTGCAGAAATAGCTTAAAAAATCCTGTTCAAGAATAAAAATAAATGAAAAAAATTCAAACATGATCAAACTTGTGGGAAACTAACTGCTGAAAAATAAAAAATATATGTCACGGACCTATTTTCTGAGTAATTTGATGCTGAAGTTGAATATTTATGAAAAATATTGGCAAAGGGAGATAACTCTTCAATGGAAAATTAATTTTTTTATTACATACTTCATGTATATAAGGTTGTAGAGCATATAATCTTTTTACCATAAAATATAAACTATGTCACACAACCATAATACCATTACTTTTCTTTATTAGTATTCAAAAGTAATTTGATTTTTTATGTTTCTCACAACACACTGTTGATGAAAAATGGACCTAATTAAGCTATTAAATCGTGAGATTGAAAATCTGACAATTGGAGATGTGCGTGGGCAATTCTTTCGAACCCTTTTAAATAAACACTAGACATATTGTTTGAAAAATTACAATTCATAATCCAAGAGACCAATACAAAGACTTTTCATTATGTAGAAGATCATAAAACCATGACACCCAAAAGTTACCAAATCTATAAATTATAATCCCCACTTGCCAAGGTGCCTGTACACAGAACTTCAACTCTCTAGAGTTACTGGTTCTGGAGAAAAAGACAAATATAGTCCTTGAGTTTGTGGCCCCTGAGGACCTTATTAGGGATCAAAAGGTCACCAAATATATGAATCAGAATCTCCGTTTGCCAAGCTAACTGTACTAATGATTCCAGTTCTCTGGAGTCAGTGGTTCTGGAGAATAAGACGAAAATAGGTTTTAATGCTGTGGTTCCTTGGGCCCTTATTAATCAAGATATCCATGATCTAAGGAGCTACAGTAGGAGTATGTATACGAGATACCAGGGGGCACACTTTCCGAATTTTGAAACGTATTAAAAACGTATCAAAGCACCCTCCTCCCACCAAACACAGCTATAGGAACAACATTCAGATTTCTTTTCAATTTCGTCTGAAAATTGGGGTTGCCATGTCGTATTTTCACTAGAAGATGCTGTAGGATAAAAAAAATCATCCATATTCGTGTTAAAAATAGGGTGAGGACTCGTCATATTATCTGTTTCTGAAAAAATTGTATGAGAAAAGAAATTTTCTTCAAAATCGACACATACTTTTTGCTCCAAGAAAGCGCTATTGAATTATTTTTTTGTGGGTGAAAAGTGGGGGGGGGGGGGGGGGGCCGTGCCCCCCCAGTTTCAGAAGTGGGGGGGCCCGGCCCCCCGGGCCCCCCCTGTTCCTACGCCTATGTATGTTTAAGAGTCGTTAAAGATGTATTAGAGAAGTAGTAAATAATAGGCAAAACATAGAGCCATGGACTCTGTAGCTCATGTTTTTATTGTTTGATGATGAAGACTGAAATAGATTTCTATCAATATAATGCACAATCCCTAGCTCTGACAATTCTGCCTTGAAATTGTCAGTGCATAACAAGAACATGAAACACTATATGAGTCAGTCAGTCAGTCAGTCAGTCAGTCAGTCAGTCAGTCAGTCAGTCCCAACAATATGTCTCTCTCTCACTGTACACTGCCGTAAGGTCAACCCACAGACAATTATGCAATATCCCCATTGGCTAAAGTGTCTGCACACAATATCAAAGCCTTCTAGGTATATTTGTTCTGGAGAAGAAGACGAACATAGGTTTTAAGGTCATGGCTTGTGAGACCTTTATTTTGGGCCCCAGGGCCACCAAAACTACAATTGAGAATCCCTATTGGCTAAAGAGTCTGCACACATAATTACAGCCTTCTAGGTATTTTTGTTCTTGAGAAGAAGATGAAAATAGTGTTTTTGGTCATTGCTTGTGAGGCCTTTATTTGGGGCCTCAGGGTCACCAAATCTACAATTTAGAATCCCCATTGGCTAAAGAGTCTGCACACAATATTAAAGCCTTCTAGGGCTTTTTGTTCTTGAGGGAGTGAGTGAGTGAGTTAATGTTTAACGCCGCTTCGGCAGTATCACAGCCATTGGCGGTGATTTTTGTTCTTGAGAAGATGAAAATAGGTTTTTAGGTCATGGCCTGTGAGGCCTTTATTTGGGGCTCCAGGGTCACCAAATCTACAATTTAGAATCCCTATTGGCTAAAGAGTCTGCACACTTAAATTACACTTGTGACGTCATCCTATTGTTCTTTCACTCCATTATTTTCCAGTAATGGAGAGTTACACATCACATCATATTTTGAAGTAGAAATTTAATTTCTTTAACTTTTTAAATCAATTTTGATAAAAGAGCAATACTTTGAGTGTAATTTAAGTAGGGTAATATCCTCGTAACTCTCCATTCCTTAAAAATAATGGGCCTCGGCCCCTCCGGGGCCTCGGCTCCATTATTTTTAAGGAATGGAGAGTTACTCGGACATTACCCTCTACATAATTACAGCCTTCTAGGTACATTTGTTCTAGAGAAGATGATGAAAATTTATTTTTAGGTCATGACCTGTGAGGCCTTTATTTGGGGCCCAAGGGTCACCAAATCTATAATTAAGAATCCCCATTGGCTAAAGAGTCTGCACACAATATTACAACCTTCTAGGTATATTTGTGCTGGAGAAGATGAAAATAGGTTTTTGGCTTATGGTCTGTAAGGCCCTTATTTGGGGCCAAAGGTTAACCAAATCTACAAATTATAATCCCCTGTCATGCCATAAGCCCATCGGGCCTTTCATGCCTGGTGAGCTGAAAATAGAGCCATGCGTTCTGTAGCTCATCATCACTTGAATGATTTATTACCTAACATTGAAGATCTTAACAGCCTTTGGCTCTATTGGTAGGCCTATTGCATGCTTTATAGTCTAAGGCTGTTTATCATTTAAACCAAAGGTCACACAAATGTATGAATATCAGTCAGACAAACAGGCCTTTATTGGGTTCATTAAATTAAATGCAGTTAAAATATTGTTAAAGGAATGGATGACCCACACATAGCAAATTAAAGGCACAAACATGCATACCTTTGATTACAACACACACATAAATAACATGTTTGAATGAAGGGGGATTTTTACCAAATAAACAAGCTTCTATAAAAATGTTGTTGTGAAAATTTTAACTTCTGTATCAAATGGTTGTTAATAAAGATTTTAGGCTAGACCCCCCTGGCACACCAATACTATGAGGGGGTAAAGTACAAATTATCAAACTCAGAAAGATGTTATTCTGAAAATTTTAGTTCCCTAAGGTTACTGGTTTCAGAGAAGTCGTTTAACCAGGTTTTCAGGAAACTGCCTGCCACGAGGTGGGATCAGGACCAAATGTACAAACTTAGATCCCCTAAATGCAAGGTACATCCCCACAAAACTTCAGCTTGAAGGGTGCAGTGATTCTGCAGGAGAAGTTGAAAATGTGAAACTTTTATGGACGACAGTCCTTTCATATAGCTATAAGTATAAAAAGTAAAAAGTTTACCATGGACTGACTGGCGACCACAAGCCCATCAGGCCTTTCAGGGCCAAAGAGCTATTTTCACAAAATCATATGTAATACGGCATTGAACCTCTCCTTTTTTTGTAGTAGATTTTTGCAAAATTTGAAAAGAATAGGATGAATATTTTTCTGCAATCTTTCCAACAAAAAATGTCTAAATAGATAATAAAAATTTGTTTAAAATTTAAAAATTCACAAACACGCTTGTTGGCACTTCACCCATCTGTTGGTCTGGATATGTTAAACATAAAAACTGCTTCATGCATTAACTTTGATAGTGCTACAACTCAAGTTCTGAAAGAAGTAACTCAGTTATATAAATAATATAGGCATCCTTTCTAAATAATTGATCTAATTTAATGTATTTGAATATTTATCAATTAATGAATGAAAAATGTATGTTAGATCTTTCTTAACTTTCATTTAACAGTTTCAACATTTGATATACAGTGGACTCCCTCTAAACAGAAATCACCTTCAACTGAACAAAAATGTTAGTTTAGAAAGTGGGATTAGAGAGTTTTTCATATGATTTTGATAACATTCGGGACCAAATAGTTTTTTAAGTTTTAAAAGAGTTTTGAATGAAGGGATGTCGTTTCAGAGGGAGTTTTTATGAAAGGAATGTCTGTTAGGGTTTGATGAAAGAGAAGTTTGTTTGGAGATAGTGAACTGTGTATAAGAAATTGAAATTGCTTATAAACTTCAATATAAGCACATCGATAAATAACAAAAAATGTCAAATGTTTTCTAAATAGCAGGATTCCATCCAAAAAGGACACTTTATCATCCGTTCAGTTTGGCAGATAAACAAAACATTAAAATCTGTTGTATTTTTCAATCATTGCACAATTCCTTCATTCTGCTCTGGGTCTCAGATACTCGCAGGAGATTCAGTGAAAACATTCTGGATCAGAGACAAAATAGCAACCAACACATGCAGATGTTAGATGGCTTCATTCCCCTCAGCTCTCTTATCCAGGATCACTTTCACACAATCAGCATGTCTAAGTATTTGTGCTATAGAGAGTGGAGTAAAACCATCCTTGTTTTTTGTGTTGATATCAGCGCCCTTATCTAGAAGAAGTGACACAACATCAGCATGTCCACTTCTACATGCATCATGAAGGGGTGTATAACCATAACTGTTTGTTGTGTTGATATCAGCGCCCTTATCTAGAAGAAGTGATACAACATCAGCATGTCCACCATAACATGCATCATGAAGGGGTGTATCACCAGCACTGTCTGTTGTGTTGATATCAGCGCCCTTATCTAGAAGAAGTGATACAACATCAACATGTCCACTTCTACATGCATCATGAAAAGGTGTATCACCAACACTGTTTGTTGTGTTGATATCAGCACCCTTATCTATAAGAAGTGATACAACATCAGCTTGTCCACTTGTACATGCATCATGAAGGGGTGTATAACCAACACTGTTTGTTGTGTTGATATCAGCGCCCTTATCTAGAAGAAGTGATACAACATCAGCTTGTCCACTTCTACATGCATAATGAAGAGGTGTATAACCAGCACTGGTTGTTGTGTTGATATCAGCGCCCTTATCTAGAAAAAGTAATACAACATCAGCATGTCCAAACCAACATGCTTTATGAAGAGGTGTATCACCAACACTGATTGTTGTGTTGATATCAGCGCCCTTATCTAGAAGAAGTGATACAACATCAGCTTGTCCTCTTATCAATGCATCATGAAGAGGTGTATTACCAGCACTGGTTGTTGTGTTGATATCAGCACCCTTATCTAGAAGAAGTGATACAACATCAGCTTGTCCTCTTATCAATGCACCATGAAGAGGTGTATAACCAGCACTGTTTGTTGTGTTGATATCAGCACCCTTATCTAGAAGAAGTGATACAACATCAGCTTGTCCTCTTATACATGCATAATGAAGAGGTGTATAACCAGCACTGGTTGTTGTGTTGATATCAGCGCCCTTATCTAGAAGAAGTAATACAACATCAGCATGTCCAAACCAACATGCTTTATGAAGAGGTGTATCACCAACACTGATTGTTGTGTTGATATCAGCGCCCTTATCTAGAAGAAGTGATACAACATCAGCATGTCCACTTACACATGCATAATGAAGAGGTGAAGTTCTCTTGTTAGTAAATGATGCTTCATATACATCGACAAACTGTATGAGAGCCTTGACAATGTTTGTGTGACCTTCCTGGCAAGCTAAATCTAGAGGGGACATTACTTCATTGGTACTTTTATCCCATAATGTTACTGTAGCATCTGCACCTTTCTCAAGCATCATCTTCACAACAGACCCATCTCCATCTACCCCATGTCGGCAAACATTTAGAAGAGGAGTTCTTCCCTTCTTGTCTGTTGTATTCACATTTACTTTTCTCATCAATAACATGTTTATGACATCTTGGGAGCGTGTCTGAGTAGAAACTAACAGTGGTGTTTGATTATCACTATCAGTGACTTCAAGGTTGATGTCCTTGTACCTCTGAAGGATATATTCAAGAGAGGAGACAGAAGAGTGTTCACAGACACCAAGCAGTGCTTCTCTCTGCTCCTCCTCTGTCAGCTCGACATACCGATGGATGTATCTCAGTATCTTGTCAGAGCCGCTCTTTGTCATCAGGAAAAGAAATGAATTGTTGGAATGTTTGTCTGTGACATGGATAAGATCCTTCATCTTCTTGGACATGTTTGTTTCAATGTTTGAAGAAATAACATTCTCCATGAATCTTGAAACGAATCCTTCATCATGAAAACATGAATGTGATAAAACTCCTGAGATATTTCCTTCTTTAAATTCTTTATGAAATCGTTGAATCAATAGTTTATCCAAAGAACTATCAACCAACATTGTGTGGTGACTGTGAATTGTGTTGTCCTGTTGAAGACCCTTCACTCTAACTCTCTCATTGAGGAAGGACAAACTGCAGTGATTTATGACAAAAGAAGGAGTTCTCTGACAAACAACAAACGCAGCACTGTCATAAACAGAAGGATGATGAAACTCAATTATTCTACCATTCAAAGCCAGATATGTATCTTTCAATAACTCTGCTGCAGAGGAATATTGGTATTGTCTTTCAGGATCAGTAATACCCTCCAAATCCAATGATCCGTCATTTTTCAGCATTTCTCTCAACAATGGCCCTGTAAGAGAATCCTTCATGAGGGACTCCATGGATTGGTTCAGGAAATCTAATGGCTTTGAGAAGAAATGTTTCATGTTCAGTTGGTTGTTTTCAGAGTACATGGCAGCAAACAATCTGCAGCAGTGAGGGAACCCATGTGACATGTCCAAGCTACACACTTCTCTCACAAGCCTGCTGTCAATGGTAATGTTATAACGGGCTGCATGACACTTCCATATCTTCATTCTCTCAGAAGCTTCAGCCCTGGCTTCAGTGATATTAACAACATTGTCCTTCCTCAGCACCAAATGTTTGTACCTGCCCATGTGCTCACTTGCTTCTTTTAGAACACTTACTCTACTGATGAGGATAACAGTCACCTCCGGCATCTTCTTGTTCTGGGATCTTTGTGACTGATCTTTGTCATCTTGCTTGTGTTCAGATACAGCAAGCACATCACTCAGGACATTCTGCCACTTCTTCATGCTATCAGGATCATATGACAGACCACCAAAGATGTCATTCAACATAATCACAGGCTGTTTAGTTTCTTTCACCTTGAAGTAGTCACCAGGTGTTTTAACATGAAACACGTCCCTACCTCGGTCATGGAGATGTTTCAGAACCTGATACCCAGCTGTAGTTTTACCCTCACCAGGACAGCCTGTGACTGTCACCCATGTCTTGCCCTTGGTGATATTGTTCAGGATAGTTGTGGCAGCTTTGGTCATTACCATACCTTCTGTCCAGTCTTTGTATGTCTTCTCAGTCTTACCTGGATAACATACAGAAGTGTCAAACATGAAAGCTGGTTAATAGTCATACTTGATAATATCCAGGGCATGTATTTCAGTAATACAAGGATCGAGTAACCTTGATGAATTGAGTAAACAGATAAGTGTATTACCTCCCTTGGCTGTCTACTCATAGTGTTCAATGAGATATACGTTTACTGTCTTGTCAACAGCAGTAACATTTAAGGTATGATTTAGGAATGACTACATACAAAGATTGATAGATGAGAATCATTGAAAAACAGAGCAATTGGCTCTGGAGCTCATCAGGATTTGCATCGTTAATTATGTAAGGTGATAGGTTTTTTTTAAGTTTCAAGTAATACATTGAACAAACTTTTCCTACTATACCATCCCCTCTCAAACTCAATACACATCCCTATTATACCCAGGTCACAGTAAGGTCGACTTTGATTATGCTACAAAGTGGTCCTGTCAGGACAAGTTCTAGATATATAATTTCAACGCTTCATGAAATGGCAACCACTTTTTTGCGCCCCATGCTCTTTTGGGAGTTAGGTAATGGAATTTATAAATTGTAATCTCTTCGAACAAAGATCATGTTCCCTAAATTTGAGCTTTCAAAGTGGTTCTTGGGGAGAAATCGTTAAAAGATTTTAGTGTTGTTGAACTTCCATGACCATAGTTTTCAGGGAGGATCAAGACCCAATGAACAAACTTTAGTCTCCATGTAACAAAGATGTCATTCTTATATTCTCTCTTCCTATGCCATCTGGTTTCAGAGATGAAGTGGTTTAAAGGTTTCAGGTAAAATTCCTACCACGCCGATATGTGAGGGTGGGGCGAGGACCATATCTACAAACTTTGATGCAAAGTATCTTCCCACAAAATTTCAGCTTCAGGGGTGTAGTAATTCTGGAGAAGAAGTTGACAAAGTAAAAGATTACAGATGACTGCCGGCGGCCTATGACATAAACCTGGCCTGATGAGCTTAAATATACTTTAACTCCTATCCACTAACAGTAAATGAAATTAAAATTTAAATAATATAACAGTTCATTTTGAAGAACTAATTAAGTTATGATATAAGTCTTTGTGGAGACACCTGGTTGGATAAAGCTCAATCAAGGGAGGTAATCAAATTATTGTGACTCGCTGTTGATGCTGGTAATATCAAAGATAATTACAAATAAGCATAGTAAAGTTGCCAACTAATATTTTTTATTTTGTTTTATCTATAGCATATTAGTATTTATATTTTACCTGCCTATATTTCCTATATTGCATCATTACAAACCATAAGACCACCGACCTGTTCGGTTGAGTTGGAAACCTCATTTACTATGTCCGCCTCCTACCATCTGACCTTAATTGCCTATACAGATGGGAAGTTGGGAACTACATCCACCTACTTTTGAGTTTCTGCAAACGAGTTGGTGGACCTTGGGTCTCTGGTTTTCTTTCCTTCTGTGGAGGAGGTCCAACACATACATCTCCACCGAAAGTCACTGCTGCTGGTTTGTGGATGTCCGTTCTTGTCATGTTGAAGTGAACTGTGAGAGAGACAATGTTGTATTCTTATTGACAACTAACAATATAATAACAAACCATGAGCATCACAATGTTCAATTTCTTATTGACAAGTACCAACGATTGCAAACCACGAGAGACAGAATGTTCAATTTCTTATTGACAAGTACCAACAGTCACAAACCATGAGCATCACAATGTTCAATTTCTAATTGACAAGTACCAACAGTCACAAACCATGAGCATCACAATCTTCAATTTCTAATTGACAAGTACCAACAGTCACAAACCATGAGCATCACAATGTTCAATTTCTTATTGACAAGTACCAACAGTCAAAAACCATGAGCATCACAATGTTCAATTTATTATTGACAAGTACCAACAGTCACAAACCATGAGCATCACAATGTTCAATTTCTTATTGACAAGTACCAACAGTCACAAACCATGAGCATCACAATGTTTAATTTCTTATTGACAAGTACCAACAGTCACAAACCATGAGCATCACAATGTTTAATTTCTTATTGACAAGTACCAACAGTCACAAACCATTAGCATCACAATGTTCAATTTCTTATTGACAAGTACCAACAGTCACAAACCATGAGCATCACAATGTTCAATTTCTTATTGACAAGTACCAACAGTCACAAACCATGAGCATCACAATGTTCAATTTCTTATTGACAAGTACCAACAGTCACAAACCATAAGCATCACAATTTTCAATTTCTTATTGACAAGTACCAACAGTCACAAACCATAAGCATCACAATTTTCAATTTCTTATTGACAAGTACCAACAGTCACAAACCATGAGCATCACAATGTTCAATTTCTTATTGACAAGTACCAACAGTCACAAACCATAAGCATCACAATGTTCAATTTCTTATTGACAAGTACCAACAGTCACAAACCATAAGCATCACAATTTTCAATTTCTTATTGACAAGTACCAACAGTCACAAACCATAAGCATCACAATTTTCAATTTCTTATTGACAAGTACCAACAGTCACAAACCATGAGCATCACAATGTTCAATTTCTTATTGACAAGTACCAACAGTCACAAACCATAAGCATCACAATGTTCAATTTCTTATTGACAAGTACCAACAGTCACAAACCATAAGCATCACAATTTTCAATTTCTTATTGACAAGTACCAACAGTCAAAAACCATGAGCATCACAATGTTCAATTTCTTATTGACAAGTACCAACAGTCACAAACCATAAGCATCACAATGTTCAATTTCTTATTGACAAGTACCAACAGTCACAAACCATGAGCATCACAATTTTCAATTTCTTATTGACAAGTACCAACGATTGCAAACCATGAGAGACAGAATGTTAAATTTCTTATTGACAAGTACCAACAGTTCCAAACCATGAGCATCACAATTTTCAATTTCTTACTGACAAGTACCAACAGTCACAAACCATGAGCATCACAATTTTCAATTTCTTACTGACAAGTACCAACAGTCACAAACCATAAGCATCACAATGTTCAATTTCTTATTGACAAGTACCAACAGTCACAAACCATAAGCATCACAATGTTCAATTTCTTATTGACAAGTACCAACAGTCACAAACCATGAGCATCACAATTTTCAATTTCTTATTGACAAGTACCAACGATTGCAAACCATGAGAGACAGAATGTTAAATTTCTTATTGACAAGTACCAACAGTTCCAAACCATGAGCATCACAATTTTCAATTTCTTACTGACAAGTACCAACAGTCACAAACCATGAGCATCACAATGTTCAATTTCTTATTGACAAGTACCAACAGTCACAAACCATAAGCATCACAATGTTCAATTTCTTATTGACAAGTACCAACAGTCACAAACCATAAGCATCACAATTTTCAATTTCTTATTGACAAGTACCAACAGTCACAAACCATAAGCATCACAATTTTCAATTTCTTATTGACAAGTACCAACAGTCACAAACCATAAGCATCACAATTTTCAATTTCTTATTGACAAGTACCAACAGTCACAAACCATGAGCATCACAATGTTCAATTTCTTATTGACAAGTACCAACAGTCAAAAACCATGAGCATCACAATGTTCAATTTCTTATTGACAAGTACCAACAGTCACAAACCATAAGCATCACAATGTTCAATTTCTTATTGACAAGTACCAACAGTCACAAACCATGAGCATCACAATTTTCAATTTCTTATTGACAAGTACCAACGATTGCAAACCATGAGAGACAGAATGTTAAATTTCTTATTGACAAGTACCAACAGTTCCAAACCATGAGCATCACAATTTTCAATTTCTTACTGACAAGTACCAACAGTCACAAACCATGAGCATCACAATGTTCAATTTCTTATTGACAAGTACCAACAGTCAAAAACCATTAGCATCACAATTTTCAATTTCTTATTGACAAGTACCAACAGTCACAAACCATGAGCATCACAATGTTCAATTTCCTATTGACAAGTACCAACAGTTCCAAATCATGAGAGTCACAATGTTCAAATTCTTATTAAGACAAGATAAGATAAGATAAATATAAACTTGAACTTCTGTAAATACCTTCTTTAGCACCAGTTAGTTCTTGATGCACTGTCTCCATAGAAAGACTGAAGTCCGAGTCTTTGGCTTTCTTGATAAATGCGCCGGCCAGCTCAAATACCTGTTCACCTGGAAATGAAATGAAAATTATCAGTACCAATAAGATAAAACATTATAGCCGTGTAGGATTGTTTATATATTCATATTATTTTGGCCAAAAAACCATGTTTCAATATGAGTTTGTAGATTAAAATATAGAAATTTGACAAAAATATGTGTCACCAAATAATAAACAATTACAATTATTGTTAGTAATTATTAGTAAACTTACCTCTGGGTTGAGTTTGCCTTAGTCCTTTCCACTGAAAGTGGCATAACAGGTTACATCTTAAGATTAAAAAGAAAAGAGCAATCTATATCCTTGAGAGGGCCCCTCTGGTCAGGTCCAGGAAGAGTTAACTCCCCTTAGCTGGTGATATGTCATTCTCGGTTCCTGTTCCCCATCAGTATCACCCATCATCTGTAATACTTGTGGGGAGGAATAGGTGAAACTCACCCGGGTGGGACTACTTGTACTCAACCCAGAGGTAAGTTTACTAATAATTACTAACAATAATTGTAATTGTTTATAATTATTGGCGTAAACATTCCCTCTGGGTAGAGTTTGCCGAATACCACACACCGGAAGGCGGGTGTTACCAGATGACCAAAAACACTTATGACCAAAAAATCAACACAAATAAATGAATATTTATATCATACTTAGTTCATCACTAGATTCATTGGCATAATCGTTTCATAAATCATACTTCAGTACCGGTATCTCTAATGAGATAAGGAATTCCAATCACCCAATCAAGTATTCATGCTGGAATTCCAGGTTTATTTCTATCATCTTGACAGAGAGACCCGTTCTTACAAGCAGATCTAGGCAAACTTGTTAGTTCCTAGGCTTGAATATGACGTCATTTGGTCTGATTGTTACACAATTTGGTCATTAAACCCCAATTTTGGTGGTTTTTTGGCCCATTTTGGTGTTTAAGACACCATTCCCAGTCTCTGTGACGTCATATCCGGTCTTTATGACGTCATTTTCTGTCTGTGACGTTCCTTTCGGATCCCTATGACGTCACTTCTGGTCTGCCAAATCACTAACTCAGCCGATGGACCCAGACGTCGAATTCTGACCTCTAGGTTAAACTTAGTGTTGAGGTTGTTGGGTATACCACTCCAACAGCATATGGAGTCTGAATAAGTAACATTGTCCCCAGTTATCTGCCACCACCACTCTAAAGTGGATATCCACCAAGTCGATGATCTAATTGACCAGACATATGGGACCCCCCCCCCCCCCCCCCCCCCCTTTTCCTTCCAAGAGGGTCAAGCAGAGGTTATATATTGGGCCTCCACCAACACTTCAAAAGCACTGAGTCTACCCAACAAGGGTGAAATGACTCTCGGACAGACTGAGAAGAAAATGTTTGACCAGTTCCATTGACCTGCTGCTACCAGTTGTACAATCAGGACTAATTTCCAAGCAGAAAATGACGCAGCTGATCTCCTGAGGGGAGAATCTTTGATCTGCCGAATCCTGATCCTTGTCCTGGTCAGCAAAATGGATTGTATTTCTAAGCCAGGAAGACGGTGAATTCTTCGAAAGTTCCTTGTCCGACGGTAACATATGAGGAAAATTCTATGTCTCTTGCGCCTATAGGAGACAGTCCTTTAGAAACACAAACGTAAAGTCCTGACAGAGTAAACCAGTCTAGACTTGTCAGAAACGTGGAGTGTCATGAGGTAACGTAGGAATCTGTACATTGTAATCCCTTGGCTCTCTCTGGAGAACCATGATTTTTGGCTAAAAAGCAAATTGAGAGAGTACAACAAAACCCTTCCTATTATTCTCCATGAATCTCAGATGAATTGCTGCTAGCTAGAATATAACTCAATGACTCTGACAGTTTCCCAAGCGCAATAGACAATCTCATTTGGGGAGCTAATTTGGGGCTGATAGAAAACCTCAAGCTGAAAAGATCTTAATCACTTATTCTTAAAAACGTATGGAGCGAAACATCCAATGTTAAAGTCAGGTCACACACAGAGACGATAGCAGCAGCAATAGCGCACCATGCTGGAGCTTATAAGGTAAAGAAGTAACGCTGCTACTATTGACACAGAAAATCTCTGATGTCATGAACTGTTGCTCAAGTCTCAATGAGAGCATAATCACCATTCAGCGTCGTAGAGCTTACAAGTAGATAGATTCACAAATAGCTCTCATTGTTCCCAAAAGACGTTGATTCTTGAGGGAAGCCTTGACAAACTTAAAAGATGTAGGTCTAGGGCTGTCAAATCATTGTGTCACTGTCAACTTGGCCTGTGTAAACTGATTGCGCCCCTGTGGGAGACGGAGAGGTAGATCACTTAACAAGTGAACTAGGACCTGAACTGAACTGCCAATCTGGTACCATGAAGTTAATCAGACAATCCTTCCGAAGGATCTTTGCCAGCGCATCAAGAAAGATCTTGAATGGTGAGAACGCACCCTGTTTTAAAACAGAAAATAACCTCGGAAAGGTTCATTGAACAAAGAAAGGGGGGAAGCCGAGGAGAACCCTGAGTTCCCTGGGAAAATCATTCTCGGCAAGCTGAAATACGAGACCACAGAACATAGCCTGTGACAACCCTCGGTCAAGCACCAGAAAGCAATAGGCATCGATTGTTCATGGTCTTGAAGACAACAAGCATCCCCAAGTTTTTGCTATAAAGAAAACGAGCCCAATGAGAAATAAAAGTGTAGAGCTAGAACTGTCCAAATTAAGTGACCCAAGCTGCCTGCCACACATGTAATTTGTGTGCTTAGGAGGAGAGTCTCTGACCCTCGTCCCATACAGCTCAGACAAGATACCTGTGCCCTCCCGCAAAACACATATACAGAAGAAGGTGCAGGGGGCACCTCGATGGTAGAAGCCTGACTTTGTTAAACTCCACTTGAGTATGGAGAGGAGTAACTGATGCTTCCAAGTCAAAGGACTAGAAGGATGTGAGCACTATAGCGACATCCAAGTCAATAGAGAGGCTGACTACTAATACATAGAGTGTGAATCAAGTCCTTGATGATCAACCAACAACCATAAGTATATGGATATAAGTATAAGTATATGGCATTCTCTGGTGAAGCACACAGACTGCCATCATGCCTACTTCGACAAAAGGAAAGCCTGTACTAAATGGGGGTGAATCAATCCAGGTGGCTGAACACAAGAATGGAAAATTTCCTTCCGTTTACGGCAAAACTAACAATCTTCCGAGAAGATTTCTAGGAATGGGATGTGCAAAATAAAACTCCCCAGAAACAAGTTAACAAAATTCAAAAGCATCTTCATAGAATTTAGAAATAAATTTAGAACTTGCTGGACAGTTTGTGTAAAAACTTCAGAATGAGAATCACTGAAAATCCTCCTGGGTCGCACTCGGAACCAGGAACTCTTGACAATATAGGCAAGAGTTAAGAGGGTTAAAGTTAGGGACACCCTTGGCAGGTAGGTGACTAAAAATCCGGTGAGGGCTAGCAAACAAAAGGATTTGGGCTATGATAGCCATAACTGCTTTCTAAAACCAAAAACTGTTGAACATAAGCATGGGTAAGTTAACTTACCCTAGGGTTGGAATCTGTAAAATAAGAGAAAGTAACCCTAGCAATATTATTCCTGGATGACCAGCTGAGGTAGTTATTTGGTCAATTCAGAACAGATGGGACCCTTTACAATGGTAAAGGTATCCAACTTCTTAAAAAAATTGTAGGGGACCCAAGTCCAAAAGGGGTGGTCAAATGTCCCCAGGACCCCATCTAGGAACAACACCGCCCTAAAGGTTTTGGTTTGTAACCCTACACTTAGGATCTGTAACCCTAGGGTTAGGCTAATAATCCTAGGTTTAGGGTAGTGATGACCATACAAACTGTTACCTGTATGGAAAAAACAAAACACTACTGGTGAGTGAGTGAGTTATTGTTTAAAGCCGCTTTGGCAGTATTGTAGCCATTAGCGGCGAGACAAAACACTACTAACACAACGTTAGGTTTTACCCTCAGAACAGGGTTTGAAAACCTAGGGTTAGGGTCTCTAACCTTACAATGGTTGTAGCCCTAGAGTTAAAGAACATGTCTATTCTCGACCTCGTGAGGATAGAAAAATAACACCCCGTAGTGAATGGTCTAAGGCTACCTCATGAACCTGAAAAAGGCACCAAAGGACAGTCAAAACTTGTTTAGTCCTGCAAGGCTAGAGAAGTTGAGTGACAAGCCACTAACAATAGGATAAGGTAATCACTGTCAAGGGAGTGGTAGTATCAGGAAACTATGACTCACTATGAGAAACCAATCCAAATACCGGTAACTAAATCCTATATAGCCCTATGGATAAGGCTAGTATTTTAGGGTTCGATTGTAGCCCTAAGGAAAAGGTTGAGAACCCAAAGATGCCGGAAATGGTATGGCTAGAGCTAGATATGATTACTTGCTGTGGGCTTCAAACCCAACACATGCAGGAAGGCCAGGGTCTGCTTACCGAGGAACTGTAGAAAGGAAACTTAACCATGATAACATGCATCTTGGAGTGTAGTGTCAAAATATCATTGGAACCTCTTAGTAAAACAGACCCTAGGTGGACAAACGAACCCCAGGAGACTACAACGGCCTCTTGGGAGTCCTCCCCAAGCTGTTAATTTGAGACTCCCGGAGTCACACTGGAGAAAACTGACTGAATGTTTGGCCAGGACATATCTTTGGAAGAAGATTAGAACTCAAAATTCATGCTTACGGGAAGCACAGGAATTTGAACCAGGTCGTACCTAGAATCACTCAGTAGATCTGGTAATACTGTCTGAATGAAGCCTTGGAAGAGACTATGAGTCCCTAGCCCTGTATAAGATAAAATCAAAAGGATGAGGCAGAGATCATTCCTTGGCAGAAGGAGGTCCAAGATACTTACCTGAACCGGTAATGGTTCAAGTTACACGGTGTCTGACAACTTAACAACCGATTCAATTTCGTGCAGAAAATTCAGACACTCCCCAAAGGTCCATACATAAACTAAGTCCGGCTTGACCAGTTTCACCAACAAGTTTTTTTGGGAAATCTTCCATAAAGATCAATCTTCACATTGTCCTGGAAATCTGAATCCTTTCCCAAATAAATGATTATGGACAAGATGGTCGGTTCGACTGGGGGGCTGGGAATGTCATCCTGAACCACTCCTGATTGAAACCTGGTTTACTTGGGTTATGAATGGTTTCAAACATACCCAGCCCCGCCGAGCACATGCTGGTCTTGGCAACCAGTTCTTGCCAGTTAAGATAGCCTGGCTACCAGCCACAGGGATAAAGCTGTGCATGTGCGGGATGGCTAGGGTGAGCACATTCAACCAGACCATCCAGCATCCCGGGTCCATCTAACCCATTCGGGGTTGTAGAAGGCCTCACAAGAGCCAGAGGGTCAACCAGAACCTGCATGTGCGGGTTGGCCAGTCCACCGGGGGACTGCCGAGCAAATTAGACCAAAGCACCTAGCATCCCAAACCCAACAAGTGTTTGCCACTAACATGGTAGTAAGACACATCATTGGAGCTACTTGGGTTCATGATATATCGTGTTAATAAACTGGTGTCTGTGACTTTCCCCAATGTAGGCTTACAACTAATTTGAAGACTTTGGATGCAATGTTTCATGAGATATCGCCTTAACAAGAGTTCAAAGAGTGGTCAAAGTGTCATGGTGACCTTGAAAATAAGGCCAAGGTCACCAAAAGTGACTGGTGTCTGCGTCTTCCCACAATGTAGGCAGAAACCAAATTTGAAGACTTTGGATGCAACGCTTCATGAGATATCGCGTAAACAAGAGTTCTAAAAGTGGTCAAAGTGTTGTGGTGACCTTGAAAATAAGGTCAAGGTCACCAAATCGACTGGCGTCCGCGTCATCCTCCAATGTAGACTGACACCAAATTTGAATACATTTGGTCCAACCGATCATAATAAATGGTGATAACAAGAGTTCGAAAAGTGGTCAAAGTGTTGTAGTGACTTTGAAAATAAGGTCAAGGTCACCAAAATCCCCTGGTATCTGCGTCATCCCCCAGTGTAGACTGACACCAAATTTGAAGATTTTGAGTCCAACTGGTAAAGATATATATCGCGTTAACAAGAGTTAGAAAAGTGCTCAAAGTGTTGCGGTGACCTTGAAAATAAGGTCAAGGTCACCAAAATAAACTGGTGTCTGTGACTTTCCCCAATGTAGGCTTACAACTAATTTGAAGACTTTGGATGCAATGTTTCATGAGATATCGCCTTAACAAGAGTTCAAAGAGTGGTCAAAGTGTCATGGTGACCTTGAAAATAAGGCAATGGTCACCAAAAGTGACTGGTGTCTGCGTCTTCCCACAATGTAGGCAGAAACCAAGTTTGAAGACTTTGGATGCAAGGCTTCATGAGATATCGCGTAAACAAGAGTTCAAAAAGTGGTCAAAGTGTTGTGGTGACCTTGAAAATAAGGTCAAGGTCACCAAATCGACTGGCTTCCGCGTCATCCTCCAATGTAGACTGACACCAAATTTGAAAACATTTGGTCCAACCGGTCATAATAAATGGTGATAACAAGAGTTCGAAAAGTGGTCAAAGTGTTGTAGTGACTTTGAAAATAAGGTCAAGGTCACCAAAATCCCCTGGTATCTGCGTCATCCCCCGTGTAGACTGACACCAAATTTGAAGACTTTGAGTCCAACTGGTAAAGATATATATCGCGTTAACAAGAGTTAGAAAAGGGCTCAAAGTGTTGCAGTGACCTTGAAAATAAGGTCAAGGTCACCAAAATAAACTGGTGTCTGTGTTTTTCCCCAATGTAGGCTTACAACTATTTTGAAGACTTTGGATGCAATGTTTCATGAGATATCGCCTTAACAAGAGTTCAAAGAGTGGTCAAAGTGTCATGGTGACCTTGAAAATAAGGCCAAGGTCACCAACAGTGACTGGTGTCTGCGTCTTCCCACAATGTAGGCAGAAACCAAATTTGAAGACTTTGGATGCAACGCTTCATTAGAAATCGCGTAAACAAGAGTTCAAAAAGTGGTCAAAGTGTCGCGGTGACCTTGAAAATAAGGCCAAGGTCACCAAAAGTGACTGATGTCTGCGTCTTCCCACAATGTAGGCAGAAACCAAATTTGAAGACTTTGGATGTAACGCTTCATGAGATATTGCGTAAACAAGAGTTCAAAAAGTGGTCAAAGTGTCATGGTGACCTTGAAACTAAGACCAAGGTCACCAAAATTAACTGGTGTCTGCGTCTTCCCACAATGTAGGCAGACATGCAATTTGAAGACTTTGGATGCAACGCTTCATAAGATATCGCGCAAACAAGAAATGTAACGTACGTACGGACGGACGAACGTACGTACTGACGCCGCTGAATACATAGTCCCCCGTTCCGCGTTGCGGCGGGGGACAACTAACCCACCGGGGGTTGTAGAAGCAATCGCGAGGGCCAGTGGGTCAACCAGACGGTGCATGTGCGGGGTTGGCCAGGGCCAGTCCACCGAGGGACTGCCGAGCAAATTAGACCAAAGCACCTTGCATCCCGGACCCAACTAACCCACCAGGGGGTGTAGAAGCAATCGGGAGAGCTAGCAAGTCAATCAGACCGTGCATGTGCGGGTTGGCCAGGGCCAGTCCACCGGGAGACTGCCGAGCGCATTCAACCACAGCACCTAGCATCCCGGACCCAACTAACCCACCGGGGGGTGTAGAAGCAATCGTGATTTAAACTTTTATGAAGGTAGAAAAAAATACAAGTAGCACATGGTCCAAGATGGCGTACTTCAAGCAAACAAGATAGTTTTGCAGCTATTTTAAGGAAAAAAAGAAGCAAACACAGTTACACAAATATCAAGACAAGAACAAGGAATGCGATTGCTAAATGCCAAATGCGATTCAGACTAACCAATTTGTCCAGAATGAAGAAAAAAGAGGCTTGAAATCTAGTAACACTGTCATGACCATCTTGCCAGCAGGGAACAGGAAATAGAAATGACATATCACCAGCTAAGGGGAGTTAACTCTTCCTGGACCTGACCAGAGGGGCCCTCTCAAGGATATAGATTGCTCTTTTCTTTTTAATCTTAAGATGTAACCTGTTATGCCACTTTCAGAGGAAAGGACTAAGGCAAACTCAACCCAGAGGGAATGTTTACGCCAATCATTTATACACTTAAATGTTTAGCTCATTAGGCCTGAAAGACCAGATTGGCTTATGGCGGCTTGAATCGTCATCCGTCGTCTGGGGGCTAGAGGATCTAAATTTGTTCATTTGGTCCTAACCCCCTGTCATATGTGGGCGTTGCAGGCGTTATTAATGAAAACTTTTAACAACTTTTTCTCTGATACCAATTAATTGACATAGGAAGCTGAAATTTTCAGATTAACAGTTTTATTACATAAAGAATTTAATTTGTTCATCTGGTCCTGACCGTCATCAAATATGGTAGAAAGATGCTTCAATAATGATAAGACCATGGGACAGGGAGGGGTGTGGGGGTCTTAGGGATGTTTTTTGTACAATCCTCTAACAGGGACAAAACAATAGAGCTTACACCTTATGAATAAAAGATATTGTTATGGATATCCATTTCTTCTTTATTGTTTGCACAATGTTTATTGGATGTTCATTCTAACCAACATCAGATTTATAAATAGTGAACCTATAAAGAATATACTTGTGTCTTATTCCATAGATTAAGGTCTATAATTTATGTTTTTGTTGACTTATCTTGATCAATGTGGATTATGAATTGTAAAATGTGATGACATGGTGTTGCCTTATATTTGATAAGTTACTCTTTACCTTCGAGAAAATAAATATATTTATAGTTAAAATAGTTTAACTTGTTAAAACAGTTTATAGTTACAATAGTTTACATTCAAAACAGTTTATATATTACCTGAGGCCTGTCGTGTTCCTTGTGCAGTGTTTGTCAACATAGAACCCCCGACACGATGTACACGACTGGACCCGGAAGAGGATGGAACTAGACTTGATCTTGTCGCTTCTGACCCAGGAGTAACACTTCCACTTTCAGACTTAACAATTTCAGCTCCGGAAGTTATTGTTTCAGGATTCAAAGTACACAGTTGACCAGATCTTGATGTTCCTTGTTCTGTACTTCGTGCTTCTTCAACTTCTAGAGCAGTTGTGGACGGATTTATACAAGTGTCTGTTTTTTGCAGAGTTGAAGTAGATGTTTTCTGACCTGACATGACATTTGAATCGCTCGTGCTTGTTGCTGACACATCATCTTGCTCGTCTTCAGAGTCAGATTTCAGTGAAGATTCAGAACTCTCATCTTCAGTGACAAGACTCATCTCTTCCAAATCAACTTCATCTTCAGTGTCTGAATCCATGGTAGGTTTTGTGTATACACTGAAACAAAGACATGTAGATGAAGTTTGAAGCGTGGTTTGATCAATTACAATTTGCATGAAATAGGCAAATTAATGATACAGCTTTTGGGGGACAGCAATTCTGGAGGACAAATAGAAAAAAGAGCCATTGGCTTGAAGCTCATCAGGAATTATATAGTTTATTATATATGAGGAAAAGATTAAGATATCACTTGATAAGGCATTGCCCACTCATCAAATTAAAAATTATATTATATTTGTTTCAAATTGATCCACATCTAACCAAGTCTCAAACACAGCATGTAACACAGCACAGAAGTAACCTGAAACCTCAGTATTAGCACTAACAAGTTAAGCTAACTCTCTTCCAGGGAGCGGTCACTGCCCAGGTTTCACAATTCAATTATACAACATGCAGACGTCGGACTCACAGCCAGTGAATTATATATTTTCATTGTTGTTTTCCCCACACTTAATTATTTTTCTGTACTGGAGAAGAAGATGTGGTGTCATGGTCTCATGTACCTACTTCTTATAGTCTTATCTTACTATTTTATTACCAGTCATATTCAGTTCACATATCTCAACTAAAATTCAATTTATTCCTTTGCGGCGGGTCACAATATTCATTTGATAGGCCATTCAATAGTTCTCATTTCACATTGTCAAAAGTCAACATATATATTTCACATTCTTTTTTAATAAGATTAACTGCAAGGTTACTCTCTTTTCTCATTTCTGCATTTCTCGAACCACATATGTGCATGTTAGGACTATCAAATTAAAAGATGAGATGACTTTCCCTCACGTCTTTTATCAAGCATTACTTCTATTGAAGAGTATATAAAATCTCAAAGTTCAAAACTCTTTGCAACAGGTTGTTTTAGGCTGTGGCCCATATTTGCCCATAATTTGGGGTCACAGGTTCACCAAATCTACAATTTAGAATCCGCATCTGTACATAACATTTCAGCTTTGTAGAGCTTTCAGGACTGGAGAAAAAGATGAAAATGGGTCATGATGGAGTCACAGGCTCCCCGAATCTACACTTTGGAATCCCCTTCAGCCAAGGAGTCTGTACATAAAATTTTAACCCTCTAGCGTGAAAGAGACCGGAGAAAAAGATGACAATAGCCTTTTAGGCCTTGAGCCTTTGATCCCTACTTAGGGTCACGGGGTCACCAAATCTACAATTTAGAATCCCCATTGGTCAAGGAGTCTACACATACCATTTCAGCTTTCTGGGCCTTTTGATACTGGAGAAGAAGAAGATGAAAATAGGTTTTTAAAGATGTGACCCCTTTGAAAATTTACGGATGGACGGACGGATGGACAGACCCCATGCCAAAAGATTAAGCTATGAGCGAAAAATGGCATCAATAAAATGGGCTAAAAAGGATTACTCTCCAAAGAGTCCTATAACAATATGGCTATGTTTGATTCTTTACATATTTACATTCTTTACATACTTACCATCCGTGAGACAATGGAGAAGTGTTGTAAGGTTTTATAAGCATCTAAGTTTCATGGACCAAGAGCGACTTTTATTCAAGATTTTTAAATGGACACATACTCAAGCTGAGCGTCGTAAACGCAACTGGAACAAACGGGTTCATGATAAATTGAAGAGGTTAAACCTGGAACACTTCATAACTGTCAACGATTTCAATGTATGTTTTATAACGTCTACAGTATGCTCACAACTGCTGGAGAGTTTCAGAGCCATCAGGATCAGGAGGAAACAAGCTGCGACTCTACAATATTCTTAAGAGCGACATCTATGCTGAACATTACATACTGAGCTCCATCCCCAGAAGTAACCGAAGTGCCTTAGCAAAATTCAGAAGTGGAGTAGCCCCAATTCATATAGAGATTCGTCGATATACCAATACACCTATCGAGGAAAGAACATGTTTTCACTGCAAGAATGAAGTTGAAGACGAAGTTGGTGTCTTGCTACATTGTCCCCTTTATAATGATATACGTCTTAATCAGTTAAACAAATGTTTACACTATTGTTCTACTTTTAATGATTTTACTGATTTACAGAAAGTTAGTTTCATCTTAGCCAATGCGGATATTGCTTTTTATTCTGCCAAAACCTGCAAGCTTTTATTGCAGAAACGGACCCAAGTTTTATATTGTTTATAATAACTTTTTTTTTTTATTTTATGGTGTAAATATATACATATATTTTTAATATTAACTCACTCTTAGTTATATACATATATCATATTACTTTTCACCTAATGTATTTTATTACAATGCTGTTTTATATTTATTTACGGGTAATCTATGTTTACCTTTTATCACTATAGTCTCTCGTAACCCTAAATGGGTAGCCCACTGTTTTAAATTGTACCTGTATATAAATGTATAGATCTGTTTTAACTATGTAATGTGAGGTGAGACTTAAATCAATTATCTATCTGTCTGTCTGTCTACAATAGTCATGTAAATACTCACGGACCTGACTCTGTTGGCGGTCTGTCCTGATCTCGACCTGTGGTCTCGGTCAGGTCAGACCGTCGAGGGAGTCAGGTCTCGAGTCCTTGTATTTCACATAATGACCTCACTATGAGTTTTTAAGTGCATAACATCTTCTAGTCCTAGGAGAAATCGTCTTGGCATTTGAGTTTGCACAAGTGCCCAATTAGAAACTAGAATCTTTGTTCTTTCCCATCAATGCAGTCACGGCAGTTTAACAGGTGATTACGGCATGAAACCACATGTCTGAAAACTTGGTCTAAATTGGCGATTCGGCCATAGTGGCGTGAGAACACACCTGGGTACAAAAGGCCATTTCTGGTAATCAGCCTTTTCTCTTTGCGACAACTGCTTTGTAAACTGCTGTATAAAGAGAATTGTACCATGCCCACACGTAGGTCCCTTCGATGTCGCCCGTGGTGTATCTAATAGTTACACCACGGCCTCAAGTAACCTTTGACCGTACCTATCTCATTGGCTTGCTGCAGCTTAGCAAGCCACGCCTATCGTTCACGCCCATAAGGAATTTGCCTGAACAGGATGTTAATCTTCTAAAAACAATACAAAAGTTGAGCCATGGACTCTAGCTCATCAGGCATTAAACAATAAACTAAATAAATTTCAAAATGTAAATTTTCCAGGAGAATTTATCTCAGATATAACAAATTTTAAGTACTTGATCAAAAGACGAAAATAGTTTTTTTAGGTTGTCACCAAATCAACAATTTAGAATCCGCATTAGCGAAGGAGTTTGCACACAACATGTAAGCTCTCTAGACCTTTTGGAACTTGAGAAGAAGATGAAAAAAGGTTTTAAAGGTTATGACCCCAATCGGCGTCACAGGGTCAAGAAATCTACAATTAAGAATCCTCATTAGCCAAGGCAGCTGCATACAATTTTCAGCTCTCTAGACCTTTTGGAAAAAAGATGAAAATGGGTTTGTATGACCCCTGATAATGTCCAGAAATCTACAATTTAGAATCCCCATTAGCAGGGGAGTCTGCTCACAACTTGTCAGCTCTCATCCCACCCGTGACTCGACATTTTGGCAGTATGAAACTGAATGATTTCAAATTCATTTATCCCGCGCAGATCACTTGCAGGTTTTGACAACGTGCAATGTGGGCGTGGTACAAAGCAGTTACTTCATCCAATCACTCGAGATAGATCCAATTACACCACACGTGATCGCTGTTTGATTGAAAGCTGAATTTGCGTCTCGGACTAACGTCCTCGACAAATTCAGCTGTCAATCAAACAGCGATCAAGTGTGGTGTAACTGGATCCATCTCTCGTTTATGGATGAAGTAACTACTACTAAGACGTTGCCATGTTAAGAGAAAGAGGTGAGTGAGTGAGTGAGTGAGTTGGGGTTTAACGCCGCTTTCAAGAGTATTTCACTTATATCGCGGCTGCTAGTATTATGGCAGGGAGAAAGCCCGCAACGCCATGTGGCTATGCATTGCGATGAAACCTGCGAGCAGCGGCTGGAACTAGCGAACCATGGGTGGTACTGCGCTGAAATTCAGTGTAGCATTGCACCCAAACCTTACTGCGTGTAGAACCGTTCTCTACTGCAGACAAAGTTGCCGTGCCCCTGGCGGGATTCGAACTCCGGACCTCTTGATCCGAAGCCGAACGCGCTAACCACTGCGCTATCCCGCCCCCAAGAGAAAGAGGTGTTGTATATTGCGATTTTAAGTTTGTATTTTACAAGTTACTTAAACCATATCCATCAAATTCAAATTATGTTATACATCATTTAGACGTAAATGGAAAAATCGATATGCATCAATAACCTTAAACTGTGCTTAATTCATGAAAAGAGAGTGAAATTTGGGGAGCTTGTTTACTTTGTGCATCGATTTTCAATATGAAAAATAACAACTATCACCAAATAATGATATGCATTAGTATAACAAAGAGGGCTTGAAACGCACCTATCTAGTGGAAATTATCATGTTAAAAAGTCATCCCTTGCTCGTCATCCCTTCAGGATGACGCATCGGAAATCCCCGTTTAAAAATAGCCATGACGACAGATGTTGCAATAATTATCTCAGTGGACAGTGAGTGTGATTCAGGTCACCGAGCAGGCTTGTTACACACTGTAATGGCATGATGTAAACATCTCACTAGTTTGATTTGTTAACCATGCTTAGCAAACAATGATGATACTCCAAACCATTGAATATGAGTGGAAGCTAGCTCGCCTCTCCAAAGGTCTGTTAAATAACGTACACCAGACGTCACCTATATTCGAGACTCGTATCAGCTTAACACCACAGCCAGCGTGTTTATCTGTATAGTCCCATAGGACCATTTATGTGCCCCTCCATCAAAACCCCCTATAGTGCCATAGGACCATTTATGGTACAAAACTATGACCCCACTAACCTCATTGCTATTTTTTTTAAATAACGATCAAATCAAGTTGACAATAGTTTTGGCAGAAACCCTGTCAACTATGCTTCAATTTGATACCACTTTTGTGCAATATAATTAAATATTAACAGAGATATCATGAATTTCACAAACAACTGTGATCAACAAAGCTAATCCCCTCTGCCATGGTGCCATTGTCTACCTCTCTACATTGCATATCTAAATGTATAGAAATATTACAGTAAAAGAACAATGTAACACAAACAACCAAATTCACCAAAACAATCTACAGTGTGTCTAGTTTTGAAATCACATGCAAATAATTAAAAAAAGGCTTTCAAGTTAACAAGAACGGACCCTGCAACCCATAACCAAGAAAAAAATGTCAGCTTTGAATAATGGCTATCTATGTTGAGACTACAGGTAAACCGCTATGATGCAAAACCTGTATCAATATATTTGTATGAAATGTACACAGAAAATTAAACACGAATTAATTTATAGAAATAAATTTCATACAAGAAAATACAACTCAGCAAGTAGTAACATGTATAAAACATGCCAAATAGTTTATTTGAAATTCGGGTATCGACCATTGTTTACTCCAATTGAAGTATAGGTTAATCACCCAAACAAGGTAGTTATTTAGATTAACTTTGCGAGGGCGTTAGAATAACTATCGCAGTTTTGGGTGATTAAACGGCTTATACCACGTGGGAATATTGTTTTTACGTACGTTTAATGAATGAGATGTAAAGAAAATGATCATTACAAGTGAAAAAAATTGGTTTTTGAATTCAAATAATTGCCCTAGGGCGGTTATCAAGGTTATGTGAAAAAACCCCTCTGAGAATAATAGACATAACCGACCCTAGTTGTATAAATGTAAACAAATGGCCTGTCAACTTGGCTAGCGAGGGGAGCATGCCTATAATGATCATTATGATATTTTGATACATTAACGATTTGTTTTACGAAAAAGAATGGCAGAATATTTTGCTCAAATTGATTTTAGATCTGTAGGTGAATTCTTCAGTGTAAACCCCCGTATGTCACAGTGATACGACTTGTGTCAAATCAAGTAAAGGCTTCGTGTCAATGACAAATTTGGCTGAACTAAATAAAGTTGCTAAGCAACTTGCTACACGATTCGCGATTTCAATATTTTTCTGTCCCGTTTACGTGGAACAAAATGGCAACATTACCTGAAAATACTATCAAAAGATAGAATTTTTATTTTTGTTTATGTTTCTGTCCGTGATTTTCTTGTTTGATGCGTTCAACACAGTAAAACTTCCGTATTGAAATGCAGTGTAAATTGTACCTCGCGGGCCTTTGTTGACAAAATGGCGGTGACACTGCAGATACCACTTTCCGGAAATCTTATTCCAATTAACTAATATGTTACGGACATCTGATGGATATAATGAAATTAATAATGATATTCATTGAACCTTTACAATTTATGTTCGCTTTTATATTTACTATTTATATCAGAAACTGTATTGAACTGCAAATGTCAAGTGTATTGCTCAATGAAATCTAAAAACATTGACAAACATAATGTATTTACCCATCTAAATTACTATAAAGACAACGGGAGAAAAGTGTCAAGCAAATGTTATCTTATCATATATTTGATTGAAAGCTGGAAGGGGTATTTCAATACATAATTTTTAGGGAAATATAACCAAAGGACGATGAGAGTTTGAATGAAGTTACAATGGAATGTTTTATCTGGCGCGAAACAATGTTCAGCTGTCGGGGAAACAGCACGAGAGATGATACATGACGTTTATCACGCGAGTCTTGACGTCATATCCACAACGTGCTTGTAGATATTTCGGGAAAACCCACGTCGCGGACGAAATGTTATTTATATCAATTTTGAATTATGAAGATGTAATAAAGTGACAGCTCCTTTGGCACTGAACAATCCGTTGATATTGTAATCGTCCACGGGACTGACACCCGACTTGATCAAGTTAGATGCACTTATTCTCATGAATATTCAAGAAGGGTGCAACACTGAACAAAAAGTAAGCTAAACAAAGATTAATATTATCCAAATTTACATATTTTTACAAGAAGAGGGTACCAGTAGAATGATTAGCTTTTTGGGAAACAGAAAATATGAAAAGTTAGGTATATAAATTGAATACAATGAATTTGTTGTCAGATTTATATACATTTGTTAAAACATAGTGTATTTTCAATAATAACGCAATTTTCATGGGTTTTTTTTCTGTGAATTTATTTTATTATGAAAATATTTCCAAATTTCAAATTTAGAATATTCTACAATAAATTGTTACTTGTATTGGCAATTAAATAAACAATTATAACTTAATAAATATAACAGTAAAATGTATTTAGAATTTTCAAATTTATATTATAAAAATAATTATTAGTTAAAAAGCTAATGGCAAACATCAATTCTAAAAAAATTGTTTTAAATTATTGTTCAAATTAAAAATTAATTCACAAATATTATTGTATAACCTTGAAAAAGTCTTATGATGCATACTACAAATTTGTGAATTGACTAAATAATATGTTGGGACATGTCTCCATTATTAACAATAATAATTTATTAACCCCTTTTCCCAAGCAGACATTTATTATTTTAAATCCATGCTTAATTTTATTACTTTGGGAAAATTCATTTTAATTTCTCTTTGTCATCTAGTAAAAAATGTTGAAAGGTAAAGCACCAGGTAATGAGAAACAATAAATATTTTTATGTGACATTTGCTTAACAATATATTTTTAAAAGAATTGTGTTTGAATGTAGGAACATGTAAATACTTTTTAAATAATAATTTCTAGCCGTTGTTGTTATTTTTTATGACCTAAATATTATTTTTTCTATTTTTTTTTTACGTTAGAGCATATATCATAATTACTTCTTTTTTTTACAAAATAAAACTTAAAACTTTAAAACGTGCATAATTGATGATGCAAATCTGGTGAAATTTAAATTTTGTTTATGTTTGTCCTTGATAAAAAAAAAAGTTGAAGTGACAGTCTCATCAGTTCAAATGATCTTTTGTCATCGACTCGGAAGTTGTGATGATCAAAGGGGAGACATTGCAGAGCAGGGGCATGGCCTGCGAAAGATCGTCATTGTTTATTGTTGATGTCACGTAAATTGAAATGAACTAACAGATAACACTCTAAATCTTAAAAAAATTGGTGTATTGCAAGTCAACTACAAAAACAAAAGAGTATACGACGACTACGTTTATTGCGCCAATGTGCGGGTGAAGTGGGCGGGGCTTATGCGATGAACAGCGGGCCTACGTCTGGGTTCGAGATACATGTCGGCTTTACATGCGTTCTGAAAGCATGTACTTCCGTGTCTAGTAAGGACATAAAATCTACTTGGTAGAGAATGTAATTCGAAGCTTTCGTCTAATTTTGGAGTAACATTTATTTATGGTATTTTCAGTTCGTTTACCGAAACACCAAGTTGTCTACGGCAACTTTTACAGTTTTCATTTGACTTCGGAATTCCGTGAAATAAACGTTCTGCAATGCAATTTTCGCTTGATAGATACATATTTTAGTGAATGATGTGTGGTGTACACATCTGCCATGATTCAAGATATGTTCATGATTGAAATCACACCCTGATGATAAAAATAGTTTGCAAACGGAATGCAGTGTAACCATGATGCTAAAACTGCCGTGAACCGGCACGGACATATTTTCCCCACTTTTGTTGTAGGCCTAATGGTCGCCATGGATTTTCGCTTAAAACGCCAATGGAAAAATATTACACATGGATGTCTATGTATTCTAGTTTGCAAATCTATTTCAATTTAGTACTTGAGATCGGTATAGACCGACCATTAGACACTTGTTTATACCCTTGCATTTCTAGCTATCAAAATGTTTTTTACCCACTGAAAACGGGTCTCGCTTATGGACTAATGAAACACGACATTAATTTCCTTTCAAAGGTTTCCTAAATTTATACCATTCTAAGCTAGAAACAATAGCTATCAGTTGGTGAAATCTCAGTCACTATGCTTGTATTTCGCAAAAGTACGAAAGGTTACCATGCACAGTATATTTTACGGTCATTGTTTGTCAATGACGTCACAATGAACAATGTTCAACAAAATGGTTACAAAAAGATACCTTGTATTATTTCGTGAACTAAAGGTCGCATGTAGAAAGTAAACACACCAGCGTGATCACTGACTTTTTCTGTCTCGAAAAATAACAATTAAATTACATTTTTGAACACATGAATTTATTTCCAAGCTAGTAAACAAATATATACGCATACGTGGCCATTGGTTATTTACGCGAAAAACGTCTTTGCCGTTTATAATAAATGCTTATTCGTTTTTATTCTAAATATTTATAACAAAAAAATACATAGGTAGAGAGACACCTAACTTGGTATCCTTCAGTTAAAATTTCATGATTTTATAAACATGAATAACGCCCTGGTGACATTTTATGTACAACGTTGACCTTGAGTGACTCAAAAAAGTTAGCGGCACTGTGTGAGCGCATAGCGTAAACGGCCGGGCACTAAGAGGGTTAAACAAGCCAAGACATGAATGAACTTGTTGATCGGCCAGTGCAGTGAGGCGCGAATGTAGGACGGGTCTATTGTGTGAATGGGGTTATTTACAATAGTCGGCATATCCATGTTAGGCTTACACGAGGAGAGAATTACAGCCTGTCACCCCTCGCATGGCTTTAGTAGGGAAGGATAGGGTGTGTGTATCGGATTCTCGCTGACAACCTAACATGTACTCTCCCAAGTTACACAAGGAAGAGTTGAAGTCTTTGTTCATCATAGAACATCTCTCACCCCATATTAGTTACTTATAGGTTGTAATCACTTGTGTAGCAAACAACTATACATAACACGAAAACGTATTGGTTTTATATACTATTTAATATCCCCAGTTCATTCAGGTCAGTTAGAGTCGGGGATCTATCTCACACTGACCTTTACAATAGCAATCATCAACTAGTATTGTGGATATACATTACAACGTATTTACATTATCTACATCACTGGCTTTAACCCATTAATTGAATTTCTTGGGCCAATGAAGCCATTTCACAAAATGTTGTTTATTGACGCCTCGGCATTATGTATTGGGTTTATTATGTACGTAGTATTTAAGTACTAACACAGTTAATAAACATCATTTGGTCTCAGACAGCCTAGCAGTACAGATACAAAGACAGGGAGCTCCTCTCAGCCAGAATATTTATATAGACAAGATGAAGATACCAAAAATTAGCAAGAAGAAATCCATACATGGACTGAAAATGAAACGATTGAAACCGAAGGTGATACAAATTCATTTCATTACTATAACAGAAGCATGTCCCCCCCGGCCCCTGGATCCGCTAGTGCACCTAGTTTTAAATTTTGACTACTGCCGATACAAATGTTTCGGAAAATATCCAAGATGGGTGTGTAATTATATTCCAGATAAACAAATAAATTAACACGATCAGGCCTGCGTTAAAACGAGGTAGTGGCGACAACTACGCGGCCGCCAGTGACACATTTACAAATGTATGTCATGTAGATCTAGAATCCAGTAACTCGCTACCACAAGCTATTGTGAGTTCCAACATTTATAAGTGAGTCCCTGAATAAGAAAGCAAATAATACAGTCCAGGGGACTCGCAGCTTAAATTGTGATGATTTAAAAAAAAAGTTTGATGAGTATTTGATGCAGGACTCGGGGGTAAATGTTCCCCGTCACCATGATCACAGAGTCGTTCAATCCCGCCGCCGGGAGGTGCACCCCTGCATTAATATAACAATGTATTGTCAAATAGAACGGTTGTAGTTATGTATTTACCTTAAAATGTCATCATAACAGCGTCGAGATAATATTTCCTGAAGCCTTAGATCAAGGACGTATATCACATCTAATTCCTTGCTTAGATATAACACGTAATGGCGATTTGGAATTTGAAGGGGATTCCCCTTTGCACCTACAATCCAGCGCGTAGGCGAATGAACACAATACCAACACTGATGTGAGCAGTTAATACTGTTCTCTGATCATATCATATCTGATTATACTAAAATTAATATTAGAGCTATCAAAATAAAATAAACTATGTCAGAACGTATTTATTAAGTTTATTTGTGCAACGAATTTGACTTTGTTGTACATTTGATGTGGAACTATGTTAGTATCGTTTAGATTATCCCTTGTTACGTAGTTATTTGGTTTGGTTGTGTAGGCCTATATGTACCACAGGGGTTCGAATCGCTGTTTTGACAATATTTTCCAAATTCTGGAATTTTGCAATCATAACCTGTTTATGTACGATATAATGCGCTTATATTCCAAATTGGAGCGAAATTGGTTAAGCAATAATGATTTGAAACAGATATTCCAGATTGATTTCACTTTCTAATGTTCTTAAAGGAACTGATTCATATCGATGATATTTACCTTTTTAATTGATGTATGTCTAGCAATATTATCTAATGTCGAGCAAAAATAGTAAATGTTTCAGTGCATTTTAATATCTGAAGTGTATATTTTGTCAGATGTTCCGCAAATAAATGTATACATAGTGATTCAAACTCAAATATGATAGTTACTTGTTGGTGGTACTGTTTATATGAATAATATCCCTTTTCCTTTGATGATGATTTACCCCCATTCTACATGTCATGTTTCCATGCTGAGAAAGTGTTTCAGTTGCATAAGGGATTAGAACATGAAGATTATATGGAAAACAACTTCTTACATGTGAAAATACATAATGTTTCGGATTAAATACTAACTCCTCATCAGGTGGGATATGAGAAATACCAAAATAGAATACATGTATATAGCAAAGGAACCAAAGGTGAGGAAACTATCAGAGATTTTAAATTGTATGAGATGTTACACTATGAGGTTTGCAATATTAACAGGACTGGAGTAAATACTTGATTGCAAAATAAGCAATGATAGGTACGAATATACTAAAGGTACCTTATGTAACATTCACAGTGGTGTAGTGGTTAGCATTTCCGCCTCTCACGCCAACGGCCCGGGTTCGAATCCCGGTGGAGAACCAAACATTTGTGACCTAGGTTTTATAGTGTGTTGTGTCCTTGGGCAAGTAACTTCATCCACATTGCACTCACTTCACCCAGCTGTTAAAATGGATACCTGAACACGGGAATGTATATATAGGCGGCATCAAAAGTACGATTCCTTAAGTAATAATTAATTAGCACCTTGAGCATGCATTGAGCATGGGTATGTGCGCATTATAAATATACTGTTATTATTATTCATAACAACGACTAACAGCGATAGTTTAGCATATCGATATATAGGTCTATAGTAATCAATTGACGAGTGAAATTATAGTTATGTGGCTTGGTCGCTGTGGAACTATATATGTGAAATTTCTTTGCAATGTACTTCATCTAATAGATCATATCGATTTGTCAGAGTTTATTTTTCTTCTTACGGTTAGATGTAACACAGTCGTGAAATACGACATTTATAGGTTAAAATATTCTTAGTTCCACCGTTGACGTTATAAAACAATATAAGATACTTACGGCAATAAAACACAGGTCAATGGGACCGACAGCGTGCTTTATGAGACAATAAAACATGCTCGTGATTTTAGACGTTAGTTAGGGCGTCGCTTAGCAAATGACGTCATAATTTACGTCACTTTGACTGTTCAGTGCCAGAGAATGTGTTCTACGACGGGAGGCATTTGTATTTTCAATATATAGTTCGTACAAACAACATAATGTCTTCACGGTTTTTATATAAACTATGGTAACTTTTTAAGGGCATCTCATATAAGAAATAGAAGAATCGTTGTTGTGCTTTATCGCTGCGCCCTTCGTGTTTTATGCTCCCTGCTATGTTTTATTTAAGAAATAGAAGACGAGTTGGCGTGCTTTATCGTTGAATATAAGATACCCACGGCAATAAGACACAAGCGGTCAATGGGACCGACGGCGTGCTTTATGAGACAATAAAACATGCTCGTGATTTTAGACGTCAGTTAGAGCCGTCGCTTAGCAAATGACGTCATATTTAACGTCACGTTGATTGTTCAATGCTAGCGAATGTGCTCTACGACGGGAGACATTAATATTTTTGAAAAATAGTTTTTACAAACAACATAATTTCTCCACGGTTTTTTAATATAAAAGCGAGTTACTGTTAAAGGGCATCTCATATAAGAAATAGAAGACTCGTTGTTGTGCTTTATCGTAGAATAAAACATAGCAGAGAGCATAAAACACTCAGGGCTGCGCCCTTCGTGTTTTATGCTCCCTGCTATGTTTTATTCAACGATAAAGCACGCCAACTCGTCTTCTATTTCTTAAATAAAACATAGCAGGGAGCATAAAACACGAAGGGCGCAACCCTGAGTGTTTTATGCTCTCTGCGATGTTTTATTCGACGATAAAGTACAACAACGAGTGTTCTATTTCTTATATGAGATGCCATTAAACAGTTACTCGCTTTCATATAAAAGCCTTGCAGATATTACGTTGTTTGTATATATAAGTTTTTTGAAAATATTAATGCCTCCCGTCGTAGAACACGTTCACTAGCATTGAACAATCAAAGTGACGTAACATGTGACTAGAATAGTTTTTTTTATACATTTGTACCCCAATTGCCTCCCAAGATTCTCACGAAGTATAAACTTAGCATAGTATTCACGTTGTTAACTATAGGATATACATAAACAAAAACTAAGGCTGAAAATGTTTTGGTTCCCCGACCGGTTTCACACTATTCAGTGATCATCAGGGGATCTTTATTACGTTGTCTTTCTATGACGTCACAGAAACAAGGGTGCATAACTCAAACAATGTACACAAATGCCTAGCCTCTCAAGAATCTCACAAAGTATATACTTAGCTAGTATAGTATTCACAGTATTACCTATAGCATGTTCTGTGACGCTCGGAACGTGCGGTGTTTGTTACCAAGTGTATGAATATATATTTAATTATTTTCAAACATACTTCAAACGACCGATACTGGTCGAAATGAGCTCATCGTATTAGAGAAGATTGATGCAGTCAAACTCATACAAATATACACACACACAAAACAGATTATTTGGAAGCATCACCTGCTTACCAAGATATCGCAGTTCAAAGTTAGTAAAACTAGCCTAACCGTAGCATGGAGCATAGTGTTCGCTAGCGATTTAATGTGATGTCATACACATGAATTGCTTACAATGAAATCCTTTGGCGATTTGTTGATTTACGTCGATGTACACCCATGTTTAAAAAATTCTCTAACAATAGGCCTATATGTGGCTGGATTGTATTGAATGCTGAAAAAAAGTCCATACATAAAATTTTCACATTGGACGTTTAAAAATAAAGTTGACTGGTCGAAAATCAGTAGAATTAATCGTTTAAGGTACTGGTACAATCTTTGATGTTTTCCACATTTCAGGGATGAGAAGACAAATTATGACAATTGATACACAAACGACAAAATACTGCACACAATTGATAACAACAAAGTTTCAGGACATGCCACCTAAACCACCTGGACCGGTGCTTTCTTGATATTGAGTTTTGAAAGCTGAAGCTTAATAATTAACAGTTTCTGGTGAGAATGTTGTCCGCATCGTTATTCTATATTTAGTCAATCACAGCAACCCGTTTCGCTACTGACGTCACGGATATTGCTGTTTCAGTTTGTCTTTACCACAAAATGATCGCTTCTTCTCATTAAACAGCAGTTTCAGTTCTTTCGTTACCAAAGACTTATTGTTTGGGAAAATCTTGATGACCTTTCCCGGGATGATACTGTCTACACAGAAGTTGATGTAGCTGGTGATAGTATCAGTAATCGCACATGGGTCGTCGCAATTGCTGAAGAACATGTCCAAAGCAGCCTTGAAATCTCTGTTCGAACTGTGGATCCAATGACTTCAAACTTTTAGACTGCTTCGTCTGAGTCTTCAGTACCTGTCTGTAAGATGGTATCAAATAAACAGTTGTGAGCTGAAACTCCGAGTGGAGGTTTGGCATTTGCTTGACACACTTGACATGCTGCTCAGAGCTTGGTAAAGCAGATTTTTTATTTGAACCGTTTGAATCGCAAAGCACAATCTTCGGGGCATTGGGAATGATCGACTCAAGTCTCTGGATATGATTTTGCACAATTGAAACAGCGTTATTGTAATTGGGACTTGGTGGAATGTACACAAGAACGACACAAATATATGTCCGAATTCCCGGGGTTGATACGAAGGTCTTAGTGATACCAAAAGTTGTTCCATATCAGGGGTACACAGTCTGTCTCTGATGACATAGTTTTTGCACAACTGCTCATTTACACAAATTCATACACCACCACCGATAGTCTTGCCCAAATTCTCTAACAGTCTGTCTAATCGTTTTGGGAAATCCGGGAAGTGCAAGGGCACTGTCGTCGATTGCGCTGTTGAGCCTTGGTAAAACACAAAGGAAAACTAGACATCTACTGTTTCTAACATCCCCACGAGACATTATAAGTAATATCCAGTCAAAGTCGCTGTAGCACATGTTTTGCATGTTATCTTTCTCAAATATATTATGTAAATGGCGCAACGTATAAAGCGACAATTTTTTGGAACTCTTCGGCATGAGAGGTAGATTTGAAGGTATCATATGATTTTGAATTTCAGACAGCAAAATGGTTGAACATTTCATCATATTTAAAACTCATGTTTCTGAGTGTTCGGTATCGCTACATCAGTCAGATCACTTGAACTACCTTCGAGCTGCCTTTTTAAAAAAAACATCCATCTGAGGAATGTCCTAAGAAGGCTGAAGAGCAAGGTATCAAGCTTAAGGCATCTAAATGTGAGCTTTTCAAGAAGGAAGTTAGGTATTTAGGTCATCTGTTGTCGTCTGAAGGCTACAGGATAGATCCTGCAGATATAGAAGCAGTGGAAAGGAATGGTGAAAGACAAGTAGAGACAGTCAGTGATCTAAGGAAAGTATTGGGACTGGTAGGTTACTACAGAAAGTATGTAAAAGACTTTTCAAAGAAGGCTAAGCCTCTCTTCAACATGTTAAAGATGTCAGAAGGTCAGATGGTGAAGCAAAAGGGAAAGAAGACCCAGAAGGGTAGAAGAGTAGCACAAGCTCCGTCGACACAGAAGGTCAACTGGACTGTTGAACATCAAGACATTCTAAAGAGTCTGATAAAAGAACTTTGTGAAGGTCCTGTCATGATGTATCCAAGGTATGACCGACCCTATGTTCTACACACAGATGCCTCTCAAGAGGGGCTGGGAGCAGTCCTGTATCAAAGAAGAGATGATGGAAGTTTGGGTGTTGTAGCGTATGCCTCAAGAACATTGACACCGACAGAAGCTAAGTATCATTCAGGGAAACTTGAATTTCTCTCATTGAAATGGGCAGTAGCAGACAGATTTAGATACTTTCTGTACTATGCTCCAAAGGTGGACATCTACACGGATAATAATCCACTAACATATGTGATGTCTACTGCAAGATTGGATGGAGCTAGATATAGATGTGTGGATATGGATGTGTGTACTGAGAAGGCAGGTCAAGAAGAAATAAAGACTGTCATTGAGGGTACCCAAGTGAGAGTCATGTCTGTATCAGCAGAAGAACCAGATTGGCAAGATGAACGGGATGAGGAAGCTATGGTACTTGTTTCAAAAGAAGAATTGCTGAAAAGTCAAAACGAGGACCCGGAAATTAGAGAAATCATATCTCTGAAGAAAGCAGGAAAGAGACCAGAAAGGAAAGGGAAGCCATCAAAGCTAGAAAGAGACTTCAATAAGTTAATCATGGTTGATGGGATCCTCCATCGGACATCAAGAATTCATGGAGAAGAAAGAAGACAGGTACTTCTACCACCAAGATACAGATTAACTGTCATCAAGAAGTTACATAATGATATGGGCCACCTTGGGGTAGATAGAGTTCTCATCATGACCAGAGAACGATTTTATTGGCCAGGTATGGCTGATGAAATAGAAACATACATACACAAGCAGTGCAGTTGCATCAAAGATAAAGCCCCTAAAAGACAGACGAGAGCACCAATGAAGTCTATCATCACCACTGCCCCATTCCAGCTGGTGGGAATAGATTTTGTGCACCTAGAGAAAAGTAAGGGAGGATACGAATATATATAAGTCCTCATGGATCATTTTACAAGGTTTGCGCAAGCATATCCCACAAGAAACAAGTCTGCAAAGACTGCAGCTGAGAAGATATTCTATGACTTCATACCCAGATTTGGCTTCATGGAGAAGTTACATCACGACAAGGGTGGGGAGTTCGAAAATCAGCTATTTTATCGTCTTCAAAATTTGAGCGGTGTCATTCCTTCAAGAACAACCAGCTATCATCCTCAAGGGAATGGACAAATTGAACGTTTTAACCGGACACTTCTCGGAATGCTGAAAACCCTACCTGAAGATCACAAGACAAATTGGAAGGATCATGTCAACAAGTTAGTTCATGCATATAACTCGACAGTCCATGAGTCAACCGGATTCTCTCCATTCCAACTCCTGTTTGGTAGAAGCCCAAGACTCCCAGTTGATTTGATGTTTGGGTTGAAAAATCAAGATGTGTCAAGCAAGTCTCAGTCAGCCATTGTAGATGAATGGAGGAAAGGCATGGAAAGGTCATATGAATGTGCACGGAAGAACATTGAAAAGTCTACTTCCAGAAGTAAAGCCTTTCATGATAAGAAAGCCGGAAGCAGTTCACTCATTCCAGGTGATCGTGTTCTTGTACGCAATGTCCTTGAGAGAGGAGGACCAGGAAAACTCAGGTCCCATTGGGAGAATAAGGTTTATGTCGTGACAAGAAGAATTGGAAGTGATAGTCCTGTATATGAAGTGAGACCAGAGGACAATGAAGGTAGAGTTAGAATTCTACATAGAAATCTACTACTACAGTGTGATGATGTCTTCACTTTGGCACCGGTCAAACAGGACATCCCGAAGAAGACAAAGCAGAAAAAAATGGGTCACGGCTCAGAAAAGAAATCAACAGATCTTGTTGAGAATGACACAGATTGTGAAGAGGAAATTCCAACTTTCGTTCCATAGAAACACCGAAGGACACAAGAATTAGGTGGAAGAAATGAAATTGATGACATTGAAGTACACAGTGAAAATGCCACTGATAGTGAAACTGACACTGCAAGTGAAAAGGGCACTGAAAATGAAGATGAAGAAAAAGAGGAATCAGATGAAAATGGTGAAGCTGACACCAGTGAATCAGAAAAGAGTGTTGAAGACGGTGCTAGTGAACCAGATGTGTTAAAATGTGATTCAGAGTGTAGTGGTGATACAGAAAATGTGGGTACGAATCAGAGTGCAGATGAATCTGTAGATTCGGTACAAGATGATACATGTGTCCCCAGTGGAAGTCATATCAGTCAAAGTCGATCAGGGAGAACTGTCAGACCGCCTCAGATTCTGACGTACGACACTCTTGGACAACCGCGCGTCATCATGTGCCAGTACAGCATTCCGCATCCACAAGTGATGATGATGACTTTGCCACCTCAACCATACCCAGTGATGTACCCGAATCAGTATACCAATGTTGTGTTCAGAACTTTGCCCAGACAGATGTAGAAAATGTCTACTTTATGATGTGAAGAGTAACCAAGTTTCTAATGTTCTATATTAGATTCCATGATTGTTTCACCCTGAGTGTAGTATCAGTCATGTAAATTTGGAAGTTTCCAAGTTGTACATAATAGTTCTGAACTGTATGTCAGAAATTATGTCATATTCAGCATGAAAGATAGCATTGTCAGGTGATGGTAAGCTTTGAATGGGTTTTACTTTAACTTGTACATGTTTAAGGAAAGATTAGGAAGCAAGTAAAAGTAAGTTTAAGAACAAACAAATGGCCTATATGCGCCCGGCATATAAAAGGATTAAAAAGATTAGAAAATAATTATACAAGAGGTTAAAAAAGATTCATATGCAGTCATATTTGCCCGTATTGCATACGTAGTCTAAAAGGGCTCTTTGAATGTCACCATACAGCAGGTTTTCTCCAAGAATAGACCTCAGATCGAAGGTACTTGATCTTGATGATACCACCTCTATAAGTTCTTGACGATGGATATTATGTCCCTCGCACTCAATTAAAACATGAAAAACAGTTTCTGGGTAATTGCCAGCACAATCCTGACACATTGGAGATTTATCCTTGTCTAAAATGTGTTTGTATGCATTTAAGCCACAGTGGCCGAGTCTTAATCGAGTCAAAACGACTTCATCTCTTCTCTTTTGACGACGAATCTTTACATGCTTATTGACTTTAGGGCATAAGTTGTACATATGTCTGGCATTGGTGCCATGTTCCCAGTCACTTTGCCACATTTGGCAAATTGCTTTATGTATAACAGTGAAGTAATCTTTTGGGATTGGCAAATAGTCCAATACGTTGACTTGTGCTTTTGTTAGAGCAGACTTGGCAAGTTGATCTGCTCTCTCATAACCACTGAGACCCACGTGTGCTGGTACCCATACAATATCACAACTGATATATACGGTATTCAAAAAGGTGTCTAAATAAAATATATCGTATAAAATATCAATTCGTTGGCCTTGCACTCCTGACTGAATAGCTTGAACAGCGGCCAAAGAATCTGTAAAAATTATTGACTCATGGTCATGCTTTTTAACCCAAAGCAGTGCTTTTAAAATTGCTGTTAACTCTGCCGCAAATATAGATAATTGGTCGTGTAGCCTGTAAACTTCATATATATCGAGTGAAGGAACAACAAAAGCCGCTGCTTGGAGGATGGTACAGTGACGTGCCAAAAGTATTGCAACAATCTCTGTTTTCCCATAGGATCGCATGTTATTTTAGTGTAGCATAAATAATTTTCATAATTTTGACCATGAACAAAAAGTGTTCAAACTTAGCATGTTTGTTATCTAACATCTCGAGATTATGTTCATAATTTTCAAATTCATTAAATTTGAGAATTGTTTCGAAAAACGGCAAAGTAATGACTAGGTGTTTTGACTGTAACGTCACTTCCCCATTGCCACCATTATGTAAGCAGGCCTAAAGGACAGAAAAAATGGACATAGCTCAATTATCTTCTAACTATTTTGTAAAATAACGTTGTATCCAAAATCAGAAATTGTGTATGTGTTGCATGGTAGATTTTCTGTTTTCATGTCAAATTTCAGTAAAATATTTTGAAAATTGAAACAACTAAAATTAATTATGCTAGACTGATTTAACATGCGATCCTATGGGAAAACAGCGATTGTTGCAATACTTTTGTAGTTTTGCTGGAGTTATGCCCCTTTGTTAAAATGGCCGCGCCCAGGGATAACCTGTTCTCGGACTTATCAGAAGTGGTTACATTAAGGTTTCATGGGATAGATGTTTGATCATTGCTAGGTATTATTATTTTTGACTGATATATTGTAGCTAAGGTATGAGGCTTTATGAATTTGAGTTTTCCACGTATTTTATAGTTGGAAGCTAGTTATATTGGTTTTGCACCTCAATCAAGAGTTCGTAGTTGCAAAAGAGAAGTAATAATTGTTAATTCAATTATTGATGGTATGGAACTTTGCAATTTAATGTTAAAAGACTGTTCTTGTAGTTATTATTTGGTAGCATTTTGTAGTTTGATATCAATCCAAGGGAGATAATTCTTGTGACCTAGTGGTTCATTGATGAATCTTTGAAGTGTAGTAAAATCTCAGTTAAAGCCTAATTATGGTCATATTAAGTTGTATTTTGATAATTGTGTTCACTTATCAACAATATTCAGTATTCAAGTTTGAATTATGACAGTAGTTAGATGTGTGAATATTCAATTTATTCTTAAGTTCAGGTTCCAGTTCCAGTTTGTAAGATTGTAAAGTTTATGTATTAAAGCTTTCAATAAGGTCATGTTTATGTAATCAAGTTACAGTAAAACCTTAAATGAGTAAGCTGTATAATTCATCATTTTATGGTCAAAGCAAATTAAAGTGAACCATTATATATGTTTGAATTGTATGTTTTTCGCACATGCGCAGTTCTCTGCAAGCAAAGTTACGATTAAATTCTGATTGAATTTTAATGACAACTCTTCGTTGTTTTTCTTCAGGTCAGGCCAATAATAGGCCAGCACGGTGACATCTAAACCCGCAACATAGGCACACTGTCGTTGTTGTTGATGTTGTTGTTGTTGTTGTTTATGCACCAATTCATAGTTTTTGAGTCATAAGTGGCATTCCTTTATGGTAATGTCCTGTGAGGCCACAGGGTACCAAGTAAGTTAGAATCACAATTGACCAAATAGTATGTACATCAAATTTCAGTTCTCTTGAGTCACTGGTTCTGGAGAAGAGGTCTAAGAAGTCAAAAGTTTACAAACGGACTGACGCTATGTCATTCCATGCACCCATCGAGCCTTTAAAAAAAACCTCTGTAGCTCATAAGGGTTTATATTGTTTGATTATGAAGACTGTGTTCACAGTTCCTAGCCCTGAACATCTCAGCATTAAGAGAGAGGGAGAAGAAGATGAAAATAATCTTATCATTTCATCACCAGTCATATGCAGTTCACATATCTCATGTAAAATAAAAGAATTCTTAACTCCTCTTCAATTTAGTCCTTTATGACTTGTCACAATTTTCAGTTCATAGGCTATTCAACAGTTCTCATTTCACATTGATTACATCAATTTGACAAAAATGTCCACAATGTAGATTGTTCTTTCAAGTCGACATACATTTCAAATAAAGTGAAAGAAGTGCACATAAAATATCAGTTCAAATTCATTTTCAAAGGTTTTTTAGGCTGTGGCCCATATTTGGGGTCTCAGGGTCACCAAATTTACAAGTTAGAATCCCCATTGGCTAAAGAGTTTGCATACAATATTACAGCCTTCTAGGTCTTTTTGTTCCGGAGAAAAAGATGAAAACAGGATTTTAGGTAATGGCCTGTGAGGCCCTTATTTGGGGTCAGATGGTCACCAAATCTACAATTTAGAATCCCCATTGGCCAAGGAGTCTGTACATATAATTTCAGCTCTCTTGAGTCATTGGTTCTGGAGAAGAAGATGAAAATAGCTTTATAGCTTATGACCCCTGTGGCCCTTATTTGGGGTCACATGGTCACCAAATCTACAATTTAGAATCCCCATTGGCCAAGGAGTCTGTACATAAAATTTCAGCTCTCTGGAGTCATTTGTTCTGGAGAAGAAGATGAAAATAGCTTTTAAGGTTATGACCCCTGGGGCCCTTACTTGGGGTCACAGGGTCACCAAATCTACAATTTAGAATCCCCATTGGCCAAGGAGTCTGTACATAAAATTTTAGCTCTCTAGAGTTATTGGTTCTGGAGAAGAAGTCGAAAAAGTGAAAAGTTTACGGACGGACGGACGGACGGATGGACGGACGCCATCCCATGCCATAAGCCCATCGGGCCTTTCAGGCCTGATGAGCTAAAAATTCCGGTGGTCACATTTGAAGACCAATGACATTTTTTAATGTATTATGTAAGGGATGCCTGTTCCCAGGGTGATCATACCAGATCCCAAAAGTAAGGGGTTGGGATATGGAAGCAACAGCTGGAATTGGTGAACCATCGGTGGTACTGCCCAGAGAGTCAGTGTAGCAATATCTAGTCTTACTGCATGTATAACAGTTCTCGGCAGAATACACAGTTGTTGAGCTCTTGGCAGAATTCAAACCCCGATCCTCTTGGTCCCAGAACATGCAAACCACTGCGCTGTCTCATACCGTAGATCATAGACCATGTTCAGTAGTATGTATTTGTGTGTGTTAAATGAATGATATCGGTTAACATTTAAAAGTAAGGAGACATTATTCCAGTCGGATTGAAATGGACCATTTTCCGACGAATAAAATTTGTGAAATAGTGCAAACTCATATCATTTCCTCACCAAACCGAAGAATCTACAGAACCTGTTGGTATCCCGGTAGATGGATTATTTGTGAAATTATATTCCTCGGAACAAGGTTGATTTTAATGAGACTGACATTATTCTCGCTTACTTTAAAGAGCGGTTTTCCTGTGAGTGATCAATTACAACTGAAATTAAGATATTAGGAATCTGACCATTTTCAAATTTCATGCCGACGATAAGAGCATGTAATTACGTTAGCCGCTATTTTGAAAATGGGCATTCAAAAAATAGAGCCATGGGCTCTGTAGCTCATCAGAATGTCATTGATTTATTATCTAAGGTTGAATATCTAAGTTATCTCAAGTAATACATTGTTAATGAGCAAAAAAATGTTTTTAGATCATGACCCCTGTGACCCGTATTTGGAGTCACAGGATCACCAATCCTACAATTAAGAATCACCTTTGACCAAAGAGTCTCTACACAACATTTCACCTTTCTTGAGCTTTACATACTTGAGATAAAGATGAAAATAGGTTTTTGGGTCATGACCCGTGTGATTGGGGTCACAGGGTCACAAAATCTACAATTTAGAATCTCCATTGACCAAGGAGTCTGCACACAACTTTTCAGCTCTCTAGACCTCTTTCAGCTGGAGAAGAAGATGAAAATAGGTTTATAACGATGTGACCCCTGTGACCCCATTTGGGGTCATGAGGTCACACAATCTACAATTTAGAATCTCCATTGACCAAGGAGTCTGCACACAACTGTTCAGCTCTCCAGACCTTTTGGAACTGGAGAAGAAGATGAAAATAGGTTTTTAAGGATGTGACCCCTGTGACCCCATTTGGGGTCACAAGGTCACGGGGTCACGAAATCTACAATTTAGGATCCCCATTACCCAAGGAGTCTGCACACAACGTTTCAGCTCTCTCGACCTTTTGGAACTAGAGAAGAAGAAGACAATAGGTTTTTAAGGATGTGACCCCTGTGACCCCATTTGGGGTCACGGGGTCACAAAATCTACAATTTAGAATCCCCATTACCCAAGGAGTCTGCACACAACTTTTCAGCTCTCTAGACCCTTTTCAGCTGGAGAAGAAGATGAAAATAGGTTTATAACGATGTGACCCCTGTGACCCCATTTGGGGTCATGGGGTCACACAATCTACAATTAAGAATCCCCATTGGCCAAGGAGCTTTCACACAACTTTTCAGCTCTCGAGACCTTTTGGAACTGGAGAAGAAGATGAAAGTAGGTTTTTAAGGATGTGACCCCTGTGACCCCATTTGGGGTCAGGGGGTCAAGAAATCTACAAGTAAGAATCCCTATGGGCCAAGGAGTCTGCACACAACTTTTCAGCTTTCTAGATCTTTTGGAACTGGAGAAGAAGATGAAAATAGGTTTTTAAGGATGTGACCCCTGTGACCCCATTTGGGGTCATGAGGTCACGAAATTTACAATTTAGAATCCCCATTACCCAAGGAGTCTGCACACAACTTTCCAGCTCTAGAGACCTTTTGGAACTGGAGAAGAAGATGAAAATGGGTTTTTAAGGATGTGACCCCTGTGACCCCATTTGGGGTCATGAGGTCACGAAATCTACAAGTAAGAATCCCTATGGGCCAAGGAGTCTGCACACAACTTTTCAGCTCTCTAGACCTTTTGGAACTGGAGAAGAAGATGAAAATAGGTTTTTAAGGATGTGACCCCTGTGACCCCATTTGGGGTCATGAGGTCACGAAATTTACAATTTAGAATCCCCATTACCCAAGGAGTCTGCACACAACTTTTCAGCTCTCTAGACCTTTTGGAACTGGAGAAGAAGATGGAAATAGGTTTTTAACGATGTGACCCCTGTGACCCCATTTGGGGTCATGAGGTCACGAAATCTACAATTTAGAATCCCCATTACCCAAGGAGTCTGCACACGACTTTTCAGCTCTCTAGACCTTTTGGAACTGGAGAAGAAGATGAAAATAGGTTTTTAAGGATGTGACCCCTGTGACCCCATTTTGGGTCACAGGGTCACGAAATCTACAATTTAGAATCCCCATTGGCCAAGGAGTCTGCACACAACTTTTCAGCTCTCTAGACCTTTTGGAACTGGAGAAGAAGATGAAAATAGGTTTTTAAGGATGTGACCCCTGTGACCCCATGGTGAGATGAGTTGGGGTTTAACGCTGCTTCCAAGAGTATTTCACTTATATCACGGCTGCTAGTATTATGGCAGGGAGAAAGCCTCCAACGCCAGGTGGCTATGCACTGCGGTGAAACGTGCGAGAATCGGCTGGAACTAGCCAACCATGGGTGGTACTACGGTGATCTGAAGCTGAATGCACTAACCACTGCGCTATCCCACCCAAATAGAAAATCTGAAGAGAAGAGACAGCAATGTTCTGTACACAATTTATTAAATACTTTACAGATAATCACTTCAACATGATAGGTGCAACGGAGGCACAATAGCACTTTGACAATCATCCATCTCTCTCACACACACAACATCAGCTGTACATGACTCAACATAACTAGTAAATAGTGACTCCAGTCTTCTTCAAAATATCTCCTGATTTTCACCTTGGAAGAAATGGCAGCTCTGTGATAGAAAAAGCGTTTGAAATATTTGTCATTCACTTGCTAATTTAGATTGCAGCATTTCATCGACTTTTGTGTGCTCTACCTTGATTAGGTAGGTTGATCAGAAATGTGTAGAAAAGTGAAGAAAATGCAGCAAGGCTTAAATTAGCCTGTGATGGAGACTGGCGCTTGTAGTGCCTTATGGGCAACATTCCTTCCCTACTAATTAATTTCATTTTGATATTTTCAGGCATGACAGCAAATATGGATTGTGGGATGTTTTCATAAATAAAGTGTCCATATTTTACAGGGCCTGTCAAATTTTTTAAGGGGCTTCAGTAAAAACTTGTCGTCCTTGCGTTTGTCATGAAATGAATACATAACTCTCTTTGATCACTTTTCAAATTATACATTTTGTAAAGACGGTTCTAATAAGGAAATCCTATCCGATAAACTCAAAATCTTATTTCTATCAATTTTTCCGAAAAATATTTTAAAATTTAAATTTTTAAAAATTTTTTTTTTTTTCAAAGAAGAAAAAGTTTATGTTATATTTTACTCAGGAACAAATAGTCATAGGCCTCAAAGTAAGGCGACAGATTCGTAAAACTTATTTCATAAGGCTTCACTTGGAGTCCATATTGGCTTAAGGTTTGAAAGTTCTCATTCTGTTTTCGAGTTGGCATTATCCTGCAGCTTTTTCCGTCTTTGCGTCCTTGTCTCCGTCCTCAGAATCTCTCTCTTTATTCCAACTCTCGAGTCCCTTGGGTAGAGTCGTGTCCTCCTCAAAAGATCCTACAATAGAGATAATGATGTTAGGGGAGAATCAATACATTTGAACTTCGTGTGTAAAGTGGTCAAGAAATTTTCAAAGGGGGATGGAGGGTTTACCGGGTAATTTTTTTAAATAAAGAGATGAGGTTAACCTTTTGGGTCCATACAATAAATATGCAAACAATTTCCAAAGGCGGGTTTGGAGCCCAACCTGTGGATCCGTCACATTTTAGTTTCAGATCAGATCCAAATGCAACAAACTTAAATCACAAACAAATAAAATTATTGAGAATAATGTCAAAGAATGCAAAACTGAAAGTATTAAAAATCTGAACAACATTTTTAAATTAAAAATATGATATAAGATATGACATGCAGTACAAACCGAAAATACACTTTAATCCATGGTGCATTGAAGCAAATGTAAGATACTGAGGTTCAACTAATATACCGGTAGTTGTGAATCTTATTACCCCTAATGGATGTGTAACAAGAATATCAGTCAATAGTTTATTACTGTGTGCATTTTAACTTCAGAGGAACTTCATTCTCTGGCAAAGTGATTTGTACATATGCACATATTAAATATCGCCAAGGACTTGGTTTTCGGATGGCTCACATTAGAGTAGTGTTTTGTGATATTTGTAGCAAGGCGACGTCATCAATCCGGAGGAGAGGTCTCCGATGGCCGTCAGAATAACTTGTTTCGTGTGAAACTTCCTAAGATTTATAATATCATACAAACTTCACGCTTAAAATCGATCCTGAACTACATTTCACATGTTATGAAAAATAGAGCCATTGACTCTGAAGCTCATCAGGAATTATGTTATTAATTATCTCTAAGGTAAAGATTAAGATATCACATAATAAGTCATTGCCCAGTCATCAAATTTAAAAGTTATTATCAAAATAAGTTACACATTAATCCACATTCATTATAAATAATGTAGACCTTTGCATTTTGTTTTACTACTTATTTTTATTCTAGAATTATCAACATTTATTACATAATGCAAAAGAGCCCCTATTTGTTTCTAAAAATCCTGTTTCTCATAGGCACATAGTTTCATAGGATCCTTTTCAGTATTTAATTAATAAATTCCATTGAGCATCTGAGTATAAGACTAAATCAGTAACACAGCAGATAAGTAACCTGAAACCTCCGTGTATTAGCTAGCTGCTGTTGCATCTCTGCCAGAGAGTGGGCACTCCCCAGGTCAACACCTGCAATTATGCAACATGCAGACTCTGGACTCACAGCCAGTAAATTATATATTTTAAAATTTGTTTTCCCCATCTTTATTTATTTTTCTTTATTGGAAAAGAAGATGTGGTATCACAAACTCATGTAGCTAGTTTTAATAGTCTTATCTTACTTCATCACCAGTCATATTTAGTTCACATATCTAATGTAAAAAAAAACATTTCTTAACCCTTTTAAAAAAAATTCCTATGCATCCTGTCACAATATTCAGTTCACAGGCTATTCAATAGTTCTAATTTCACATTGATTACATCAAACATGTCCATAATGTAGTATTACTCCTAAGCTGACATATGAAGTGCACATAAAATCTCATTATCTTCACAGTTCATTAACACAGCTGTTTTAAGTGATTACCCCTGTGATCCATATTTGGGGTCACAAGATCACCCAATCTACAATTCAGAATCCCCATTGGCCAAAGAGTCTGTACATACGACCTTCTAGGTCTTTTCGTTCTGGAGAGGAAGCTGAAAATAATCTTATCTTATCATTTCATCACCAGTCATATGCAGTTCACATATCTCATGTAAAATAATAGAATTCTTAACCGTCTTCAATTTAGTCCCTTATGACTTGTCACAATTTTCAGTTCATAGGCTATTCAATAGTTCTCATTTCACATCGATAACATCAATTTGACAAACATGTCCACAATGTAGATTGTTATCTCAAGTCAACATACATTTCAAATAAAGTAATTGAAGTAGTCATAAAATATCAGTTCAAATTCATTTTCAAAGGTTTTTTAGGCTGTGGCCCATATTTGTGGTCACAGGGTCACCAAATTTACAAGTTAGAATCCCCATTGGCTTAAGAGTTTGCATACAAAATTACAGCCTTCTAGGTCTTTTTGTTCCGGAGAAAAAGATGAAAACAGGATTTTAGATAATGGCCTGTGAGGCCATTATTTTGGGACACAGGGTCACCAAATCTACAATTTAGAATCCCCATTAGCCAAGGAATCTGTACATATAATGACAATCTTCTAGATCTTTTCGTTCTGGAGAGGAAGATGAAAATAATCTTATCTTATCATTTCATCACCAGTCATATGCAGTTCATATATCTCATGTAAAATAATAGAATTCTTAACTCCTCTTCAATTTAGTCCTTTATGACTTGTCAAAATTTTCAGTTCATAGGCTATTCAATAGTTCTCATTTCACATTGATGACATCAATTTGACAAACATGTCCACAATGTAGATTGTTATCTCAAGTCGACTTATATTTCAAATAAAGTGAATGAAGTGCACATAAAATATCAGTTCAAAATTCATTTTCAAAGGTTTTTTAGGCTGTGGCCCATATTTGGGGTCACAGGGTCACCAAATTTACAAGTTAGAATCCCCATTGGCTAAAGATTTTGCATACAATATCACAGCCTTCTAGATGTTTTTGTTCCGGAGAAAAAGATGAAAACAGGATTTTAGGTAATGGCCTGTGAGGCCCTTATTTGGGGTCACAGGGTCACCAAATCTACAATTTAGAATCCCCATTAGCCAAGGAATCTGTACATATAATTTCAGCTCTCTGGAGTCATTGGTTCTGGAGAAGAAGATGAAAATAGCTTTTTAGGTTATGACCCCTGTGGCCCTTATTTGGGGTCACAGGGTCACCAAATCTACAATTTAGAATCCCCATTGGCCAAGGAGTCTGTACATAAAATTTCAGATCTCTGGAGTCATTGGTTCTGGAGAAGAAGATGAAAATAGCTTTATAGGTTAAGACCCCTGGGGCCCGTATTTGGGGTTACAGGGTCACCAAATCTACAATTTAGAATCCCCATGGGCCAAGGACTCTGTACATAAAATTTCAGTTCTCTCGATTCATTGGTTCTGGAGAAGAAGTCGAAAAAGTGAAAAGTTTACGGACGGACGGACGGATGGACGACATCCCATGCCATAAGCCCATCGGGCCTTTCAGGCCTGATGAGCTAAAAAGTCAATAATTCGATAATTTGAACAAGTCTTTCCAGCTGCTGACAAAATTTGTATGTTTTCTTTGCGTTTTTGTAATATTTGGTATATCCCTTTTTGGTATCGACCAATCAGATATCCAAAAACGGCATTCGCATGCTGACTGTCATAATTCTGGATGCCGTAGAGGTTCCGTCGTTGAGTTTTTATAACTCGCATAAATCTTTGTTGACTTGTGAAAAGTATTTATTACTAAATATTGATAATAAGACAAAGCGTATGTTTACACTATTTAGATCAGGATGTCATCCACTGGGTATTAAATATATTAGGCGAGGTATCGCCTCTTGCTATGATGATATTGTGTTATGTAAACACTGTAAAAGTATCGAAGATGAACACCATGTTGTTTATATTTGTAAACGCTATGAGGACATGCGTCAGCGTTTAGTTCCGAAAACGAACGATGGATATTACTTTTCTCTTCATAGCATATGTACATCATCTGACTTAAATATTATTAATAGCTTTGTATGTTTCCTAAAGCATGTATATTCTGCGCCTGTTAACAATACACCTTGAAATGGTAACTCAAATATACAAAATGTACCACTCTGTATTCTATGGGTCAAATGGCCTTTTATACAAATAAACCCTTCTTCTTCTTCTTCTTCTAATTCTGGATGCACTCACTAATTGGACAAGATAGAGTCATCAAATCAATTCCCCCGACGAATTGTCTCCAAATTATTTTACATAAAGCTCATATGCAAAAATAGGTGAAGTGTATTTATTAAGTTTAAAACAAGTTTATTATCAACATTGATTTGTGTCTTAAGTGTCTGAAAACCAATAACTCGAGGTTATATGATACAATTTATGTTTTCACGATGTGCTTGATAAAGAAGTCGCATTACCTGTTCCCTCCACAAACTGTTCATACGTTGATTTCTCCGCAAAGGGACGTGCACCGAGGAGTTCCACCATATCATCTTTATCTAGTTTCTCTTTCTCCAGGAGTCGTAGAGCAACCTGTATAACACATAGAACACATCTCGGTGTATCCTGTTCCAACAGGCTATTTCTATCCACTTGACTCCAACAATCTTCTAATTGTGCTAGCAGATTTCACCTCGTATCACTAAAGGTTGCTTACTCAACACTATTTATAGCAGCCAATGAAATGTTGAGATTTGAAATTTGATGATTCATGAGACTTTTCATCTGGGCATTACCAATATTCCCGATTTAAAAGTCACATGACTGGCTGATTGCTTAGTGATGCTAAGTTAATGTAATACAAGCCAAAAGAACCTGAATACGGGAATGTAGGACCTATACGGTCACGCGGAGCACATAATAGTACGATTCCTTTAGGGTAATAATTGTGTAGCGTTAGACAACGAGCTACATACAGTTTTGAGGTGAGGTGAGTTGGGATTTAACGCCGCTTTCAAGAGTATTTCACTTATATCGCGGCTGCTAGTATTATGGCAGGGAGAAAGCCCGAAACGCCATGTGGCTATGCTTTGCGGTGAAACCTGCGAGCATCGGCTGGAACTAGCGAACAATAGGTGGTACTACGCTGAAATTCAGTGCAGCATTTGACCCAAACCTTACTGCGTGTAGAACAGTTCTCTTCTGCAAAGTTGCCGTGCCCCTGGCGGGATTCGAACCCCGGACCTCTTGATCCGAAGCCGAACGCGCTAACCACTGCGCTATCCCGCCCCTACAAATATAAGACACACTTGAAGCTTCAATTGATGACTGTTGTTTCATATAATTTCCTATATTTCCTTTACCTCCTTTTGAAGAGCACATAAAATCTCAAGATGAAAATAACTTTTCAGGTCATGACCTCTGTCGACCTATATTTGAGGTCATGGGGTCACGAAATTGGCCAAGGACTCTGTAAACAAATTTTCAGTTCTCTAAACCTTTTTGAACTTGAGAAGAAGATGAAAATAGGCTTTTGGGGATGTGACCCCTGTGACCCCATTTGAGGTCACAGGATAATAAAATCTACAATTTAGAATCCCCATTAGTGAAGGAGTCTGCACACAAAATTTCAGTTCCCTAGACCAAGTGGTTCTGGAGGAGAAGATAAAAATGCAAAAAGTTTACAGACAGACGGACGGACGGATGAGCTAAAAATTAAGGTCAGAGATCATCATGGAGATGAGAGCACATTTCCCCTTTGTTCAATACCTACTTCGTTATGGCGAGGATAGCTAACAATCTCTACCTTCTCGACATCAGTCTTGTGTTTGGTGAGCAGGTCGAGAGTTCTCTGGTAGGCGGACTGGATGATGTTGCGTACTTCCTCGTCTATAATCTGGGCGGTCTGTTCACTGTACGGCTTGTCAAACACCATCTCACCTTGGCTGGGCATCTCGAACGATAGCTGACCTACTCGCTCATTCATTCCGAACTGGACAACCTGTTAAAAAAAATGATTCAAGATGACTCATCTACAAAGATGGCAAAGCATGCTTGAAGATAAGGATCAAAACCGATCCCAGAGGTTTTGTTGAAGAAAGAGAGACCTCGGCAGAGGGAAATTGGGAAGGGCCAAGTGATGTCACTAGAGATTTGTAAAACAGTTTAATACCACTTACTGTCCTCATTACAACATAAATTTTGAAATCCTTTTTGTGCCTTTGGCACCTGGTAGCCACTATGCTACTTCAGTTCAAACATTTTTCGATCATTATAATGCAGAGCGCCAAACAAGGAAGCAGCAACTCCCATCTTTTAATGTCGTTTGGTATGACGCGGCCAGTAATAAAACCCTGACCTTCTGGGTGATTGCCATCCCAACTGAGCTTATACCGAATTGTCTTGTTTGTAAAATTGTTTGGGGAAATGAGCTTTGTGTCCCTAAAACTGTAAAAGACTTTCAAATAATCTCCATATATGTGGTTACCATTGCATTTTAGCCAATAAACAATGTTTTGCAGGTTCAAAACCATATCATATGCTCGTTCATTCAGTAAAGTTACATTATAAAGGTGAAAGTCGTGATTTATATTCTGAAAATGGACAATGGTACACATCAATCAGTCAAACGTTATTTTGGAAACCTACATTTAACAGACAAAAAGACAGATGTGGGTTAGTAATGTTCAGTAGGTCATGTATTCATGTAATTTCAGTTTCTGCTCATATAAAAGGCTGTTGCTTGATTTATTTTGGACACAATTAATTATCATATATGTATATATGGCAATATGGTTTGAATTTCAAGTCAAGCGAAAATATTTGATCTTAAATCAGCACATGTGGTATTTGGGCAGATATGAATCCATTAAAATATTCTGAAAAATACTCACTGACTCTTTTAATCTACTTCACCGTACCTGAGCATATGCGCTCTGTGTGACTTTCCGCAGATCATCCTGAGCGCCTGTAGTTATCCTCTTGAAGAAGATCTCCTCCGACACTCGGCCTCCCAGCGTCATACACATTCTGTCCAGCAGCTGATGACAAACGAGATAGCGTATTTAGTAATTGAGATGTTTGATTATAAGCGGCATATAATTAAATTCAATATAAAGTCAGAATATCACGCAACATGATTATATTAGACATATTTTAGTTCTAAAATGTCTCAAACTGTGTTTTCAAACGTTAATCTCAAATTCTACCACAAAGATTTTCTTTTGCAGTTTGTTCTTTCCTCATGATACAGTTATCTTGTCATGATGCTCATGCAAAAATTGAATTTCAATTTGAAAATAATCCTTCTTAGCAAATGGGACTTTCAATAATAATGTCACAAATCTATGAAATTAAGATACATATATATATTTTTATATTGAAGCTACTCGCAGCCAAAGCGGCCTTAAACAATTACTCTCTCACTTTAAACAATAATAATTAGTCATAAAAATCTCCTTTCAAGAACTCGTCCCGACCTGTTCCTTGGTGTACAAGTATTGTTCTTTAGGCAAGTACTGTGCGTATCCGAGCCCCTTTCCTCGCGGAATGATGGACACCTTGAGTAGAGGGTCAGCGTGCTCCAGATACCAACCCGCCACCGCATGTCCAGCCTCGTGGTAGGCGACAGTCTTCTTCTCCTCCGGTTGTAGCACCTGCGTCTTCTTCTCCAGGCCTGAGAGACGTCAAGGTTAATAATCAAAACCCCTGTAACCACTTCAACAATCTAGGGGTTTAAGAGTGGAAACTCTGGTATCCCGTCAATACTAGCATCAACTGTTGGTCCCGGTAGTCATGTTATAAAGAGACCGTACCTGTCTAATCTGGCAACCTGTCTAAACTGGCATTTAAGTTCGGTCCCGATGGGTGCCGGTTTAGACAGTTTCCACTGTATGCAGCAAGCAATGGCTTGAATTAGCGAACCACGGGTGGTACTGCATTGAAATTCAGTGTAGCATTGCTCCTAAACCTTACTGCATGTAGAACGGTTCTCTACTGCAGACGAAATTGCTGTGCCCCTGGCGGAATTCTAATCCCGAATATATTGATCTGAAGCCGAATGTGCTAACCACTGTGATATCGAATACATAGAACTATACATCTTAATGCATATAGAGGACATTAAATGAGTGTCTATGTCATATGTTTATAACAGGAGTGCACAAAAATTGAGAAAATTATGCTAACATCTACTTTCAAGCAAAGGCTGCTCTTCGCTGTTGCTTCATTTAGAACGCAACGTCATAGAAGCGTGATATCATGACACTGTTTTTGACATCATGGCACAATGAGGCATCGTATGATGATGATCAACCTCTTTATGATTCCCTGCATATAATAAATCTGGGTTTGAAATAAGGCTCGTCAGTTTAGCCTGGACTGGTAACATTTTTAGGTATATTCCCTTTTTGACATTTAAATTGACAAATCAGCACTTTTGGGCTAGCTAATTTCAAAGCTTAATTCATAAACTGTGCATACAGAAGTATTTCATGGATTAGCAGTTTAGTAAGACTGTCCTAAAAAGATGGTGTGGTCAGCTCTAAATGATATCAACAGGTATGGAATCTATGTTTGAATCAGAAAGAATTAGAAACACAAGTGATATATCTCAAAATCTGACCAGGGCAATTTTTGTGGAAATGGAACAAGCTCTCATTTGTGCCATTATTCTATTCATTTTTATCAAAAAAGTATATTAAGCAAAACAGAATGTGTTTCATATCATGCATTGAATTTGGTTACCACAAAAATTACCGATGTCGAATAATCATTTTATCAACTGATGTTCCTACCAGCGATGACTCTTTCAATGGCCTGTTCAAAATGCTGGAGTTCTATTTCTGTGTGGAGGTCTCTAGCTGCTATCAAGGCAGCTTCATTGCACACGTTGGCAATATCAGCACCTGCAAATAGGTACCAAACAGTTTTATAGAAATTAATACATAAGTGTGTCATATGACTTTCATTAAACAAGGGTAAATTTGTGTCCCATGTGAGAGCAAAAGTTGTGTACAATATCAAGTATCATTATAATGGTAAGAAAATTTTGTTATTATCTTTGCTATTTCATTTGAATCAACAACTAATGAATGGTCTGTAAAAACCTATTGCAGTGAAATAAAATATTACTTTGTTATGATGATAGAACAGAGGAACCGGTGTTTAACAAACCTATTTGAATAAACAATGGGTACTTCTGATCAGAATGTGCAAATAATTTGATGTGGTCTTAACTTTTTTAAAGTTAGGACTCCCTGTCATTTTTTAATTGACGCAATAAAAGTTGATGTAGTTGGTGCCATGACAATCTCCAGGGAGCCTCAGTTTCAAGAGTGGAATGTCAAGCATACAGAAACTTGATCAATGTGAGCTTTATTTTGGGTCGAGTGTGTGAGTGAGTGAGTGAGTTGGGGTTGAACGCCGCTTTCAAGAGTATTTCACTTATATCGCGGCTGCTAGTATTATGGCAGGGAGAAAGCCCGCAACGGCATGTGGCTATGCGATGCGGTGAAACCTGGAACTAGCGAACCATGGGTGGTACTACGCTGAAATTCGGTGTAGCATTGCACCCAACCTTACTGCATGTAGAACAGTTCGCTACTGCAGACAAAGTTGCCGTGCCCCTGGCGGGATTTGAACCCCGGACCTCTTGATCCGAAGCTAAGCTGTTGAACGCGCTAACCACTGCGCTATCCCGCCCCATTTTGGGTTGAAACGATACACTTGAGCTTTTGTTCAATACGTATTGTGGTACAGATCCCTCGGTTCGGCACATTTTCGGTTTCAGTAAAGAATCAGATATGCAACAAAGTAAACTCACAACTCAACATTTTTTCTTGTAAATAAAGTCTAATGAATGTAAAACTGGTTTCACTAAATTTATAACATGAAATATGGTATGCGGTGCAAATAAAAAAAAACTGAAAACTGAAAGCAAAATACAGTGGTTCAACATATGTCTTTTTGAAAAGTTTCACCCCAGATTGATTGTACAGGTGTTTCACTAAGCAGGTAGAGGTCTGTGACTTCTAATCTGACCAAAATATTATTTACATATCTGTCAATATTTTAAATTATAATATTACAAACCAGAGAAGCCGGGAGTGAGGGCAGCCATTTGCTTTGATAGCTGGTTTTTATCTACTTGTGTCTTCAGAGGTTTTAAATGTACTTTAAATATAGAGGCTCTGAAACACAAATTCGGTTACATTATAAAGAATAGTGTAACATGAAAATTTTAAAAGAGTAAAATATAAGATATTGGTCACTGAAATAATATTGACAAAGATTATCCTCGGAGATAATCGCTAACCATGCAGTGGCGAATCCAGAAATGTTTAAATGCTTACATCCAGTGTTTAAAGGGCGTTATCCACCACTGATCTTAGTGCAACAATTACAAATGTATCTTTCATCAAAAGTATCCTCCAATTGGTGATAGAGATTGGCTGCATGATAGAGCTTCTTTGAAAACATGATATATAATCATTCTTGATTCTTGTCAAAATGACCTCTCTTACTTACCTCCCCTTAATGTCTGGTGAAGGGACATAAATCTGTCTGTCGAATCTCCCTGGACGAAGAAGAGCCCCGTCAAGGATATCTACTCTGTTTGTGGCGGCTAGAACTACAACTCCACTCTGCGTGTTGAAACCTGGAGGGATTTAGTGATTTTATGAAGTAACAGCTAATTCAAAGTGGGGGAAGCATAACAAATATGTCGATAGGAGTGCTGACAGACCCTATGTGCTGGTTTATGGTCAAATGATTTAACTTGACTTGCATATTCATACCCTGTCGCCAAATATATGATGAGTACTTGTTTGCAATGAAAATCTTTCCAAACAATTCTTGAGTCATTAATTTTCAAACTCAAGATTCATAACAAAAGGAAATTATTCTGTGTCAGCTAAAGACAGGCATATATTAGAACAATGCTGAGAGGTAAACTTTGATTATACAAGAATACATGATGTCGACAGATCTGCATGAAACTACCCACCACCCATCTCCACCAACAACTGGTTGAGTGTGTTCTCCTGCTCGCTATGGCCTCCGATACTCCGCCCTCCTCGCTTTCTGCCTACCGCGTCTATCTCGTCAATGAACAAAATACATGGGGCATTTTTTCTTGCCATGGAAAACATGTCTCGTACCTGCAGAGAGTGAAAGAGAAAATAGATATAATAATTCAATTTCCATTTCAGCCACGTGTTCATACCTTAAATGGAGTGACAAAACTAGAGATCACATTACATAGAAGGATGAAAGTGCTCAATTGCTACCTCTGGGTCACACCCTAAAATATTAAATGTTTGTTGCCGGGATCATCCACCTCGGCTGGAACTAACAAACCATTGGTGGTACTATGCTGAAATTCAGTGTAGCAATGCACTCAAACCTTACTGCATGTAGAACAGTTCAAACAGTAGACCTCCTGATCAGAACCCAAATGCGCTAACCACTGCGTTATTCCAACTCTTTCTTACAATGAAGTACAATAAGTACAATGAAGGTACATATATAAATATATCAATATCATGTAGAAAATCATTCAAGGTAAACTGAAAGAGATATGCAAACAAAACCTTATTTCTTGAATATTGGGAAGAAGGATTTCCATTTGTTATTGAAGTTAATCTTTTCATTGTTTTTTGGAAAAATATATTTTTTAACAAAGTATATGTCTGAAAAAATTTTCATGTAATTACTAAGTGTTGATAATGTTTCTTTTATATTACATAAATTGATATATTTTTGTACAGATACAATGATTTGATTGGTCAAAACATTGTTATTTGATGTCACAAACTCCAACTCTTGATCAGAAGGAGTGATAAGCTTAACAGAAATATTTCTACATTAGCAAATGAAGGGGTAAGTCTCTCACCCTAGATGGACCGACACCGACAAACATCTCCAGGAACTCGGAGCCCGACACTGTAATAAACGGTACATTCGCTTCTCCCGCAGTGGCCTTAGCAAGCAGTGTCTTCCCTGTCCCCGGGGGCCCTGTTAGTATTGCTCCCTTCGGGATCTTGGCTCCAAGGTCTATGTACTGCTGGGGGTTCTTCAGGAAGTTGACAAACTCCATGATTTCTACTTTTGCTTCTTCACATCCAGCAACATCCCTGCAATAAAAGGGACCTCATTATTGTTTATTGTTACTCTAAATAGTCAGACCTCATTCAACCGGACCCCGTATATTCAGAAACACGGCCAACCGCAGAGTGGTACTCAAATCTTCTCTGCATTACTATGAAAATGATGATTCGCTCAACTGCATGACTAGCTTTATGGATGATTTTCAACTGTTACCAAATCGTGCGGATAAAGGGGGGTCTGACTCAACCTGCAAATTGTATATAAAGTATACTTAACCATGAAACAATGTTACATCTTTTAGCTTGCAAATAATTTCCTTAAAAATACACAAAGAGAACTACTAGACCATTATGTCTTTTATTACATTTTATTGCATAGTACTACAGAGTTGCACACTCTATAAAACTGAATATACTCCACATTAAAATTGTCGTTTTGTTCTACACAAATCTTATGTTTTTTGTAATTACAGTTCACTTTGAATTCCATTTTTAGCTCATCAGGCCTGAAAGGCCCGATGGGCTTATGGCATGGCATGGTGTCCGGCGTCCGTCCATCCGTCCATCCGTCCATCCGTAAACTTTTCGCTTTTTCGACTTCTTCTCCAGAACCAATGATTCCACAGAGCTGAAATTTTATGTGCAGACTCCTTGGCCAATGGGGATTCTAAATTGTAGATTTCGTGACCCCATGACCCCAAATGGGGTCACAGGGGTCACATCCTTAAAAACCTATTTTCATCTTCTTCTTCAGTTCCAAAAGGTCTAGAGAGCTGAAAAGTTGTGTGCAGACTCCTTGGCCAATGGGGATTCTAAATTGTAGATTTCGTGACCCCATGACCCCAAATGGGGTCACAGGGGTCACATCCTTAAAAACCTATTTTCATCTTCTTCTCGAGTTCCAAAAGGTCTAGAGAGCTGAAAAGTTGTGTGCAGACTCCTTGGCCAATGGGGATTCTAAATTGTAGATTTCGTGACCCTGTGACCCCAAATGGGGTCACCGGGGTCACATCCTTAAAAACTTATTTTCATCTTCTTCTCCAGTTCCAAAAGGTCTAGAGAGCTGAAAAGTTGTGTGCAGACTCCTTGGCCAGTGGGGATTCTAAATTGTAGATTCCGTGACCCTGTGACCCCAAATGGGGTCACCGGGGTCACATCCTTAAAAACTTATTTTCATCTTCTTCTCCAGTTCCAAAAGGTCTAGAGAGCTGAAAAGTTGTGTGCAGACTCCTTGGCCAATGGGGATTCTAAATTGTAGATTTCGTGACCCTGTGACCCCAAATGGGGTCACCGGGGTCACATCCTTAAAAACTTATTTTCATCTTCTTCTCCAGTTTCAAAAGGTCTAGAGAGCTGAAAAGTTGTGTGCAGACTCCTTGGCCAATGGGGATTCTAAATTGTAGATTTCGTGACCCTGTGACCCCAAATGGGGTCACCGGGGTCACATCCTTAAAAACTTATTTTCATCTTCTTCTCCAGTTCCAAAAGGTCTAGAGAGCTGAAAAGTTGTGTGCAGACTCCTTGGCCAATGGGGATTCTAAATTGTAGATTTCGTGACCCTGTGACCCCAAATGGGGTCACCGGGGTCACATCCTTAAAAACTTATTTTCATCTTCTTCTCCAGTTTCAAAAGGTCTAGAGAGCTGAAAAGTTGTGTGCAGACTCCTTGGCCAATGGGGATTCTAAATTGTAGATTTCGTGACCCTGTGACCCCAAATGGGGTCACCGGGGTCACATCCTTAAAAACTTATTTTCATCTTCTTCTCCAGTTCCAAAAGGTCTAGAGAGCTGAAAAGTTGTGTGCAGACTCCTTGGCCAATGGGGATTCTAAATTGTAGATTTCGTGACCCTGTGACCCCAAATGGGGTCACCGGGGTCACATCCTTAAAAACTTATTTTCATCTTCTTCTCCAGTTCCAAAAGGTCTAGAGAGCTGAAAAGTTGTGTGCAGACTCCTTGGCCAATGGGGATTCTAAATTGTAGATTTCGTGACCCTGTGACCCCAAATGGGGTCACCGGGGTCACATCCTTAAAAACTTATTTTCATCTTCTTCTCCAGTTCCAAAAGGTCTAGAGAGCTGAAAAGTTGTGTGCAGACTCCTTGACCAATGGGGATTTTAAATTGTAGATTTCGTGACCCCGTGACCGCAAATGGGGTCACCCGGGTCACATCCTTAAAAACCTATTTTCATCTTCTTTTCCAGTTCCAAAAGGTCTAGAGAGCTGAAAAGTTGTGTGCAGACTCCTTGGCCAATGGGGATTCTTAATTGTAGATTTCGTGACCCCGTGACCCCAAATGGGGTCACAGGGGTCACATCCTTAAAAACCTATTTTCAACTTCTTCTTCAGTTCCAAAAGGTCTAGAGAGCTGAAAAGTTGTGTGCAGACTCCTTGGCCAATGGGGATTCTAAATTGTAGATTTCGTGACCCCATGACCCCAAATGGGGTCACAGGGGTCACATCCTTAAAAACCTATTTTCATCTTCTTCTCCAGTTCCAAAAGGTCTAGAGAGCTGAAAAGTTGTGTGCAGACTCCTTGGCCAATGGGGATTCTAAATTGTAGATTTCGTGACCCCGTGACCGCAAATGGGGTCACCCGGGTCACATCCTTAAAAACCTATTTTCATCTTCTTTTCCAGTTCCAAAAGGTCTAGAGAGCTGAAAAGTTGTGTGCAGACTCCTTGGCCAATGGGGATTCTTAATTGTAGATTTCGTGACCCCGTGACCCCAAATGGGGTCACAGGGGTCACATCCTTAAAAACCTATTTTCAACTTCTTCTTCAGTTCCAAAAGGTCTAGAGAGCTGAAAAGTTGTGTGCAGACTCCTTGGCCAATGGGGATTCTAAATTGTAGATTTCGTGACCCCATGACCCCAAATGGGGTCACAGGGGTCACATCCTTAAAAACCTATTTTCATCTTCTTCTCCAGTTCCAAAAGGTCTAGAGAGCTGAAAAGTTGTGTGCAGACTCCTTGGCCAATGGGGATTCTAAATTGTAGATTTCGTGACCCCGTGACCGCAAATGGGGTCACCGGAGTCACATCCTTAAAAACCTATTTTCATCTTCTTTTCCAGTTCCAAAAGGTCTAGAGAGCTGAAAAGTTGTGTGCAGACTCCTTGGCCAATGGGGATTCTTAATTGTAGATTTCGTGACCAAGTGACCCCAAATGGGGTCACAGGGGTCACAGCCTTAAAAACCTACTTTTATCTTCTTCTCCAGTTCCAAAAGGTCTAGAGAGCTGAAAAGTTGTGTGCAGACTCCTTGGCCAATGGGGATTCTAAATTGTAGATTATGTGACACTGGACCCCAAATGGGGTCACAGTGGTCATGATCTAAGAACCTATCTTTTGCTTGTAAACAATAACTTAAATAACTTAAATATTCAACTTTAGATAGTAAATCAATGAAATCCTGATGAGCTACAGAGCCCATGGCTCTATTTTTAAATTATTTTTTCAACATAATTCATAGAAAACAAATGTTTGCCACTAACATGGCAATGTCCCCCGCCGATGACACTGAGTTAGTAAGACACATCATTGGAGCTACTTTATATATTGCATTACTGGTAAAAAGTGCCATAATGATCAGCAAATTTTAAGACTTTGGGTGCTTGAGTTCATGATATATCGTGTTAATAAGAGTTCTAAAAGTGGTTAAAGTGTTGTGGTAATCAATGTAGGCAGACATAAAATTTGAAAACATTTGGTCCAACTGGTCATGATATATCGCGTAAGCAAGAGTTTGAAAAGTGGTCAAAGTGTCGCGGTGACCTTGAAAACAAGGTCAAGGTCACCAAAATCAACTTCTGTCTGTCTTTCCCCAATGTAGGCTGACAACTAATTTGAAGACTTTGGATGCAACACTTCACGTTAACAAGAGTTCAAAAAGTGGTCAGTGTAGAGGTGCCCTTGAAAATAAGGTCAAGGTCACCAAATCGAATGGTGTCTGTGTCATCCTCCAATGTAGACTAACACCAAATTTGAAATTATTTGGTCCAACCGGTCATGATATATCGCCGTTAGCAAGAGTTTGAAAAGTGGTCAGTGTCGCAGTGACCTTGAAAAAAGGTTACGGTCACCAAATCGACCGGTGTCTGCGTCTTCGCCCAATGTAGGCAGACATCTAATTTGAAAACATTCGGTCTAACCGGTCATAATAAATGGTGATAACAAGAGTTCGAAAAGTGGTCAAAGTGTTGTAGTGACCATGAAAATAAGGTCAAGGTCACCAAAATCCCCTGGTGTCTGCATCATCCCCAATGGTAGACTGACACCAAGTTTGAAGACTTTGAGTCCAACGGTCAAGATACATGTATCGCATAAACAAGAGTTAGAAAAGTGGTCAAAGTGTCACAGTGACCTTGAAAATCAGGCCAAGGTCACCAAATTTGACTAGTGTCTGCGTCTTCCCACAATGTAGGCAGACACCAAATTTGAAGACTTTGGATGCAATGTTTCATGAGACATCGTCTTAACAAGAGTTCAAAGAGAGGTCAAAGTGTTGTGGTGACCTTGAAATTAAGGTCAAGTTCACCAAAATTGACTGATGTCTGTGTCTTCCCACAATGTAAGCGGACATAAAATTTGAAGACTTTGGATGCAACGCTTCATAAGATATCGCGTAAACAAGAAATGTGACGTACGTACGGACGGACGCCGCTGAATACATAGTCACCCGTTCCGCGTTGCGGCGGGGGACAATTAACCAAATAGGTAGAACAATAATATGTCATAAAACAACAATTTGTCAGAAACACATCTCACTCAAACCTTTATATAAATCGAGAAGTAATCAGCCTTCAGTGATGCGAGGCCAAAGCTGCAAACACAATCAGTGGGTTGAAGAAGCCTTGAAGATACAACTACCCTGATAGAACAGGACATTAAAAGATAACAGTACTTACCTGAACTTGACACCTATATCCTCCTTCATGATTTTGGCGGTTGTTTGTCCAAATCCGAAAATACCCCCTCCCCCTCCTCTTGTCCCTCCTCGTCCCCCCTGAAAATAAAACATGAAATTACCAATATTGCATGGAATTGCAAAGAACTTCAAAGTTCTCTCTTGTCATTAAAATAATAGAGTGTTTCCTTCATGCATTACTTGTTACTTATTGCTTGTCCTGGAGTAGAATGAGTAGGGTTAGTGATTATGGTAATGCACTAGTCAAATGGCTACTGCTTTGGAAAGTTTCCTTTCAATCCCTTGTTTTTGACAATAAGAATAACAGAAATTGCAACCAATTGAGTGTAATGGAGAGTAAATCAACACTACTGGTCAAGGATGGCAAGTATAAGTCAAAATATGTTGGAACTCAGTAGCCAGCCGAATTTACCAGGGGAAATGGGCGATGGAGATGGGGTGATTGGGTGATGGGAGTTGGCTGATGGGAAATGGGAGATGAGAGATTAGTGATGGAGGGATGGAGAAGGAAGATGGGAGATAGTTGATAGTTGATGGGAGATGGGGTGATGGGTGATGGGAGATGAGAGATGGGGTGATGGGAGATGGGTGATGAGAGATGGGGAGATAGGAGATGCTTATCTCTTCTACGAACCTGGAACATGTTGGCTGAACGTCTGATGAGCCAGATGAGGATAGCGATGGGGAGGATGATGTTGATAGCAGAGTATGCTACCGACGCTCTGAAACACAGGAATCATTGCACTAAAATCAGATTCCACGCTGTATAGGGTTTCATAAATCTATCTCCAATAGATATCAGCAAAATAATAGCAGTTCATCTGGTTAAGATAAGATAGATAAGATAATGCTTTATTATCCCGAAGGAAATTTGTTTTACACGGTTGGATTAAATATTTTAAAACACACACACAGAGACACAGAGAAACATACTCGTACATATGAACACCAATATATACATGTAAAATGTTGCTAAAACAGCTGGCAAAAAACATCCAGTATATAAAAGTTGGAAAACGTATTAAAAGACTTCATTCAAAACAATGATGCTTGCTGGGATGAATGAATTTCGAGCCCTGTTTGTTCTGAATATTGGCGTGCGCAGACAACGATCAGAAAGAAGGAGTTGAAATTCCGAAGAGAGGACATGAGTGCTGTCATTTAAACAAATTTGTGCTTTCTTTTCATTTTGCAGCTTGTAAATAATGCCAATATCTTGCATTTTAAGTCCAATATTTTTACTTGCTGTGTTATTGATTTTGGAAAGTTTACATCGATTTTGAACAGACAGACCTCCATACCAGCAATGCACATTCAAGACTAAAATACTTTGAATAAAAGACTTGTAAAATAACGATAATATGGTTGTGTCGATTTTAAAATATCGTAAACGACGTAAAAAAATACAGCCGCTGTAATCCTTTCTTGTGAATGATTTCAGTTAAGTTATGTATACAACTTTCTCCTAAAGTCACATCTTGAGCCAGTCTCAATAACTGGCTAATTCAAGTCTTGCTTCATTTTCTGTGCTAGCTTGTCAGCACTAAATGTTAAGTTATGGTGCAGCATCCTGCTATGCTAGCACAGAAAAGGTAAGGAAATGTATAACTAATATTTTGGTATAACCATTCATTACTTTCCGTTACGTTAATCGATTTAAATTCAACCTTGAAATTAAGTAAATTTTGTTGCAGAAAATTTTACATTCTGCAGATATTCTGCAGTTCATGCAATTTCTTCGACGCTGACCTTTTTTCTTTACCAGACGGGCATTTCAGTGATTCATTCAGCATGTGGAAGGACTGACAAATAGGTTTCTTCTTTGCCATGATGCAGAAAGAAACATATCCTCATGCAATAAAAAAGTTTAAAATTTTCAGACATTGAAGATGAAAGAATTCGTACAGCTCTGTTTCTGACTTGTAGACAACGTTGATGAAGTTCGCCGGTTCAATGTTCATCTCTAGCTGAGCGTTCTCCAGATTCCTCTTGAATGCCTCCACACTTCCGATGTTGAACCATAATGTACTCTGAAAGAGTCACAAGTAGATGAGTTAATTATTTGAAATTGTGTTAATTTTGTATACAAAGATGACAATCAACCTGCTCCATCAGGATATTATATCCATATGGCTTCAAGATTCTCTGATTAAGTAACCAGCTGTTGCCTCGTAAAGCTTTAATTTTTGGTTACTCATCACTATATACAGTAGATCACATATCACATATACAAAGATATAACAAACTCGAAGGGACCAAAAAATTCAGTTCGCTATATCCACTGTTCGCTATTCAGTTTGGCATTTTATATAGGGCTATATTAGTCCTATCTAAGCACTGCCAATAATTGCTCAGTTTAAAATAATTTCATTTGCTAGTTATTTATACTGTGATACAAGATAAAAGCTGGTTACACAATCAGGAGATTGTTTGATACAAATAGCCTTATGGAGCAGGATGGAGTGATTTCAATTTGATTTTTATGATATCTCCATGTCTTATTTAGTGCACCTATTGAATAAGACTCAATGTTTAGCAAAGGACAATTTCACTGCCTGATAAAGTAACCTTGACAATGAAACACAAATCTCATTAAAATCAGATCTAAAACTAGATGAGCGTTTGCGGGACACCGCAAAAGCAGAGCAGCTCCGAAACTTAGGGTCTCGACTTTCCCTGTTCCGCCTTCTCGTGAGCATCAATAAAATGGGAATTCTTTTTTACAAAATTTTGTTCATTATTCGAGATATTACTAATCATCATTGGGGTCACTTTTCACAAGTTTGTTCTTAAAACCTATTTCTTATTTCAAATTTTGTTATCAAAGGATTAACGTGGCCTTAACAAATATCTCATGACCTTGACCTTTGACCTTCAAGGTCACACCATTATGATCACTTTTCATCGTGTATAACAATCATGCAATGACTCAGAGTGTTCATAGTTAAAATACGGAATATCCACAAAAGCATGCTTAAGTTGTAACCTAGCTATGACCTTGACCTTTGACGGACCTTAGCGAAAACTTTTTCAAATCTTGGCCCTTCTCCATAGTTGATAAACTTGATATACACCAAAGAAAAGCCTGATAGCACAAATATTTTTTCTAGTTATCATGTTTACAAGGATTTTTTTTTAGCAATTTCAGAACTCATGACCTCGACATTTGACCTTGAATGTGAAAATGTCGAAATCATTCACCAGATGTATAAGAAAGAAGCTATGTATATGAAGTGTTGATACCTTCTTGGAAACAAGAGTCATCAGAAGATGACATATCCCACCGGTTCCACAAAATTTGTAAAACACATCTTTGACAGATACTTGTGTATCTACTACCGTACTTCAGTTAGTGGGTATTACAGACGCTGAGTTTCAGGTATGTTAAGGGTTTTAGACTTCTGCTCCAAAAGCAGTCAAAATCAACAACAACCAACACCCCTCTCATATTTCTATGGAAACAGAAAAACAAAAAAATTTCAGAACAAATCTGAAAATATCAAAAGGCACCACTTCAGTTAGTGGGTAATACACATGCAAAGTTTCAGGAAGATGTGATGAACGGTTTTGGAGCTGTGCTCCGGAAACGAACCTGTCTCTGAACAAAGTCCAAATTCAACAAGTTTCTATGGAAACGAAAAAAAATAAACTTTTCAGAAATCTGAAAATATCAAAAGGCACCACTTCAGTTGGTGGGTAATACACATGGGAGGTTTCAGAAAGATATCATGAACGGTTTTGGAGTTCTGCTCCGGAAACGAAATGATTACGGACGGACAGACGGACAGACGGACGGACGGACGGACGGACGGACAGACGGACGGGGCGATGACTATATCCCACGGTATTACATACCGGTGGGATAATATCTTGTGACCATGACCTTTGATATTCAAGGTCACACAATCAATGATCACTTTTCATTGTATATAACAATTATGTAATGATTCAAAGTGTTAATAGTTGAAATAAGACATTTTTGCAAAAGCATGTTTAAGTTTTGACCTCGTTGTGACCTTGAACTTTGACGGACCTTAGCGAAAACCTTTTCAAATCTTGGCCTTTCTCCATAGTTGATAAACTTGATATACACCAAAGAAGAGCCTGATAGCACAAATATTTTTTCTAGTTATCATGTTTACAAGGATTTTTTTTTAGCAATTTTAGAACTCATGACCTCGACATTTGACCTTGAATGTGAAAATGTCGAAATCATTCACCAGATGTATAAGAAAGAAGCTATGTATATGAGGTGTTGATACCTTCTTGGAAAAAAGTTATTTAGTGATTTCAGAACTGGTGACCTTGACCCTATCTTGTGACCATGACCTTTGCTATTCAAGGTCACACAATCAATGATCACTTTTCATTGTATATAACAATTATGTAATGATTCAAAGTGTTAATAGTTGGAATAAGACATTTTTGCAAAAGCATGCTTAAGTCGTGACCTTGTTGTGACCTTGACCTTTGAAGGACCTTAGCGAAAACCTTTTCAAATCTTGGCCTTTCTCCATAGTTGATAAACTTGATATACACCAAAGAAAAGCCTGATAGCACAAATATTTTTTCTAGTTATCATGTTTACAAGGATTTTTTTTTAGCAATTTCAGAACTCATGACCTCGACATTTGACCTTGAAAGTGAAAATGTCGAAATCATTCACCAGATGTATAAGAAAGAAGCTATATATATGAAGTGTTGATACCTTCTTGGAAACAAGAGTCATCAGAAGATGACATATCCCACCGGTTCCACAAAATTTGTAAAACACATCTTTGACAGATACTTGTGTATCTACTACCGTACTTCAGTTAGTGGGTATTACAGACGCTGATTTTCAGGTATGTTAAGGGTTTTAGACTTCTGCTCCAAAAGCAGTCAAAATCAACAACAACCAACATCCCTCTCATATTTCTATGGAAACAGAAAAACAAAACAATTTCAGAACAAATCTGAAAATACCAAAAGGCACCACTTCAGTTAGTGGGTAATACACATGCAAAGTTTCAGGAAGATATGATGAACGGTTTTGGAGCTGTGCTCCGGAAACGAACCTGTCTCTGAACAAAGTCCAAATTCAACAAGTTTCTATGGAAACGAAAAACAATAAACTTTTCAGAAATCTGAAAATATCAAAAGGCACCACTTCAGTTGGTGGGTAATACACATGGAAAGTTTCAGAAAGATATCATGAACGGTTTTGGAGTTCTGCTCCGGAAACGAAATGATTACGGACGGACAGACGGACAGACGGACGGACGGACGGACGGGGCGATGACTATATCCCACGGTATTACATACCGGTGGGATAAAAAGTTATTTAGTGATTTCAGAACTGGTGACCTTGACCATATCTTGTGACCATGACCTTTGATATTCAAGGTCACACAATCAATAATCACTTTTCATTGTATATAACAATCATGTAATGATTCAAAGTGTTAATAGTTGAAATAAGACATTTTTGCAAAAGCATGTTTAAGTTTTGACCTCGTTGTGACCTTGAACTTTGACGGACCTTAGCGAAAACCTTTTCAAATCTTGGCCTTTCTCCATAGTTGATAAACTTGATATACACCAAAGAAGAGCCTGATAGCACAAATATTTTTTCTAGTTATCATGTTTACAAGGATTTTTTTTTAGCAATTTTAGAACTCATGACCTCGACATTTGACCTTGAATGTGAAAATGTCGAAATCATTCACCAGATGTATAAGAAAGAAGCTATGTATATGAGGTGTTGATACCTTCTTGGAAAAAAGTTTTTTTAGTGATTTCAGAACTGGTGACCTTGACCCTATCTTGTGACCATGACCTTTGCTATTCAAGGTCACACAATCAATGATCACTTTTTATTGTATATAACAATCATGTAATGATTCAAAGTGTTAATAGTTGAAATAAGACATTTTTGCAAAAGCATGCTTAAGTCGTGACCTTGTTGTGACCTTGACCTTTGAAGGACCTTAGCGAAAACCTTTTCAAATCTTATGATTCGTACTATATGATTCTTACTTTATGATTCTTACTTTATGATTCTTACTTTATGATTCTTACTATTAAAGTAAGAATCATAAAGTAAGATAATGGACGCCGGACGACGGCCCATGCCATAAGCCCATCTGACCTTTCAGGCAAGATGAGCTAAAACTCCTTACCCTTACAACTTCTGTCCTTGTTTTTCCTTGAAGACATCTGTCACAAAAAATAACAAAAGGCAAATTGTTAAAGAATTGAACTTTATTTTCAATTTTAACTGAAAATAAAATATAAAAAACCCTACTCGCTCCGTAGGCACACATAGGCTCAAAGTCACCACACATAATTTTATTAAATCACGCATAACATACTAAATTTGTTCTCTACATTCATGCAAGGAAACATACTCACATAATATAGATAATTACAGTTAAGGTTTCAACGATATAAATTACATGTAACAAACTTCAGATAAACTAGACAAAGGTTTGCTATGTTTAAGAGTTGTAAAGGTGTATTAGTGAAGTAGTAAATAACAAGCAAAAAATAGAGCCATGTGCTCTGTAGATCATCAGAGTTTGTATTGTTTGATGATGATGACTGAAATAGATTGCTATCGATATAATGCACAATCCCTAGCCCTGACAAATCTGTCTTGAAATTGTCAGTGCATAACAAGAACATGAAACACTATATGAGTCGATCAGTCAATCAGTCAGTCAGTTAGTCAGTCCGTCAGTCAGTCCACCCTAACAAGATGCCTCGATCTCTCACACTGTGCACTGGAGGAAGGTCAACACACAGACAATTATGCAATATCCCCATTGGCTAAAGAGTCTGCACACAATATTAAAGCCTTCTTGGTATATTTGTTCTTGATAAGAAGACGAAAATATGTTTTTAGGTCATGGCCTGTGGCGCCTTTATTTGGGGTGCAGGGTCACCAAATCTAAAATTTAGAATATCTATTGGCTAAAGAGTCTGCACACAATATTAAAGCCTACTAGGTATTTTTGTTCCGGAGAAGAAGATGAAAATAGGTTTTTAGGTAATGACCTGTGAGGCCTTTCTTTGGGGCCCCAGGGTCACCAAATCTACAATTTAGAATCCCCATCGGCTAAAGAGTCTGCACACAATATTAAAGCCTTCTAGGTATTTTTGTTCTTGAGAAGCTGAAAATAGGTTTTTAGGTTATGGCCTGTGAGGCCTTTATTTGGGGCCCAAGGGTCACCAAATCTCCAATTTAGAATCCCTATTGGCTAAAGAGTCTGCACACATAATTACAGTCTTCTAGGTATATAGGTGCTGTAGAAGATGAAAATAGGTTTTTGGCGTATGGCCTGTAAGGCCCTTTTTGGGGGCCCAAGGTTAACCAAATCTACAATTTATAATCCCCATTTGACAAGGAGTCTCCACATGAAACTTTCAGCTCTCTAGAGTCATTGGTTCTGGAGAAGAAGTAAAAAAAGCAAAAAGTTTATGGACGGACGGATGGACGGACGCCATAAGCCCATGTCATGCCATAAGCGAAAAAGCGAAAAGTTTAAGGACGGATGCCATGTCATGCCATAAGCCCATCGGGCCTTTCAGGCCTGATGAGCTGAACATAGAGCCATGTGTTCTGTAGCTCATCATCACTTGAATGATTTTTTATCTAACACTGAAAATCTTAACAGCCATTGGCTCTATTGCTCTTGCATGCTTTTTAGTTTAAGGCTGTTTATCATTTAAACCAAAGGTCACAAAAACGTATGACTATCAGTCAGACAAACAGGCCTTAAATATTAGCTTCATTAATTTAAATGAAGTTAAAATATTGTTAAAGGAATGGATGGCTCACACATAGCAAATTAAAGGCACAAACATGCACACCTTTGATTTCAACACACACATAAAAAACATGCTTGAATGAGGGGGGATTTTTACCAAATAAACGAGCTTAAGTCTACTATAAAAAAAAGTTGTTGTGAAAATTTTAGCTTCTGTATCAAATGGTTTTGGAGAAGTTGTTAATAAAGATTTCAGGGTAGACTCCCTGGCACACCCATATTAGAAGGGGGTAAAGTACAAATTATCAAACTCAGAAAGATGTTATTCTGAAAATTTTAGTTCCCTAAGCTTACTGGTCTCAGAGAAGTCGTTTAACCAGGTTTTTGGAAAACTGCCTGCCACGAGGTGGGATCAGGACCAAATGTATAAACGTAGATCCCCTAAATGCTAGGTACATCCCCACAAAATTTGATTGCAGGAGTCCAACATTTATATATATATATATATATATATATATATATATATATATATATATATATATATATATATATATATATATATATATATATATATATATATATATATATAACATTTAATAAAAAACTGCATTCAAGACAGGCATACTGCCAAGTCATCTTGATTGCAGGAGGCCAACACTTATTTATATATAAAACATTTAGTAATAAACTGCATTCAAGACAAACATACTGCCAAGTCATCTTTACTGCAGGAGTCCAACATTGAAGTACACATGACATATTCAAATAAGATAATCTGCATCCAAGACAACATACTGCCAAGTCATCTTGATTGCAGGAGTCCAACATTTATATATATATAAAACATTTAGTAATAAACTGCATTCAAGACAAACATACTGCCAAGTCATCTTGATTGCAGGAGGCAAATATTTAACCAATATACATTCAATAAAAACTGCATTCAAAACAGGCTTTTTGCCAAGTCATCTTGATTGCAGGAGTCCAACATTTATATATTTATAAAACATTTAGTAATAAACTGCATTCAAGACAGGTGTTTTGCCAAGTCATCTTGATTGCAGGAGTCCAACATTAATATATATATATAAAACATTTAGTAATAAACTGCATACAAGACAGGCATATTGCCGAGTCATCTTGATTGCAGGAGTCCAACATTTATATATTTATATATATAAAACATTTAGTAATAAACTGCATTCAAGACAGGCATATTGCCAAGTCATCTTGATTGCAGGAGTCCAACATTTATATATATATATAAAACATTTAGTAATAAACTGCATTCAAGACAGGCATATTGCCAAGTCATCTTGATTGCAGGAGTCCAACATTTAACCAATATACATTCAATAAAAACTGCATTCAAAACAGGCTTTTTGCAAAGTCATCTTGATTGCAAGAGTCCAACATTTATATATTTATAAAACATTTAGTAATAAACTGCATTCAAAACAGGCGTTTTGCCAAGTCATCTTTACTGCAGGAGTCCAAACATTGAAAAGCACATGACATATTAACATAAATAAAACTACTTTTACGACAGACATTATGCCAAGTCATCGTGATAGCAGGAGTACAACAAATACTTGTAACACAAATGCTTGCGTAGTCATAATCACAGAGTTGTTCAAAATCTCATTTCTGCAAGAAGCAGAATCCAGGGACAGATGACAAAGTCTTGACAATGGAAACATTCCATAACAACTGCATACCAGACACGACAGGCATATTGCCAAGTCATCTTGATTGCAGTAGTCCAAAAATAGTTGACATTTATAATTTAATTTTTGCATAAAGTAGAATCCAGGGATGGAATTCAAAATCGATAACCTAAGAAACAATGGTGACAGCAGTGGTATTACACAGAAAGACCTCGCTCGATGCGAAATCTTACAAATGTACAAACTTAGATCTCCTAAACGCGAGGTACATCCCCGCAAAATTTCAGCATGAAGGGTGCAGTGATTCTGCAGGAGAAGTCGAAAATGTGGACGACAGTCCTTTCATATAGCTATAAATATAAAAATAGAGCCACTGGCTCTGTAGCTCATCAGGCTTTATACATTAACTAATTCAAAATGTCAACTTCAAGGTGAGAGGTACAACAAATAGGAAGCACTTTGGGAACTGGAGAAGATGATGAAAATAGGTTTTTAAGGATGTGACCCCTGTGAGCCCATCTGGGGTCAAGGGGTCACGAAATCTACAATTTAGAATCCCCATTGGCCAAGGAGTCTGCACACAACTTTTCAGCTCTCTAGACCTTTTGGAACTGGAGAAGAAGATGAAAATATTTTTTTAAGGATGTGATCCCTGTGAGCCCATCTGGGGTCAAGGGGTCACGAAATCTACAATTTACAATCCCCATTGGTCACGGAGTCTGCACATAAAAAATTCAGCTCCCTAGACCAAGTGGTTCTGGAGAAGAAGATGAAAATGCGAAAAGTTTACAGACAGACGGACGGACGGATGGATGGATGGACGAACGCCGGACACCATGCCATGCCATAAGCCCATCGGGCCTTTCAGGCCAGATGAGCTAAAAAGGAAAAATATTATGATGGACGGACTGCAGACCACAAGCCCATCAGGCCTTTTAGAGTCAAAGAGCTAAATATTCACAAAATCATTTGTAATTCGGCGTTGAATCTCTCCTGGTTGTGTAGAAGATTTTGGCAAAATTCGACAAGAATTGGATGAATATTTCTCTGCAATTGTTTCGACAAAAAATGTCTAAATAGAATTTATTTTTTAAATTTTAAAATTCACAAACACATAATAATATAATAAACACAAAAACTGCTTCATGCATTAACTTTGATAGTGATACAACTCAAGTTTTGAAAGAAGTAACTCAGTTATATAAATAATAGAGGCATATTTTCTAAATAATTGATCTATTTTAATGTACTTGAATATTTATCACTTCATTTAACAGTTTCAACATTTGATATACAGTGGACTCCCTCTAAACCGAAATCACTTTCAATTTAACAAAAATGTTGGTTTAGAAGAAAATGGGATTATAAGAATAATCAACGAGTTGCGAGGAATTACCGATTATCTGTCGCGAGTTAATTATTGTGATAAACTCCGAGTTTTAGCGAGAAGTTTGACATAATAATTCACGAGGGACAGATAATTCGTAATTCAGAGTAATTTCTTACCCAAGATCATTTTAATGCATACAAATAAAAAAAAAAACACGCGTATTCACGATCTTTGATTAGACTGCAAAATACGAATTGTACTCATACAACATTCATAAACTCTCTCACACCTTTAAGATAAGCACATTAAATAGTTTACAAATTGCGCTCTTTTTTTCAGAAAGATTCTAAAACAACTGTTGAATTTTATTCCCAAAATGGTTTACTGACGTAGTAAACAACTCATTTATATCGTAAATAATGTCGTAGAATGAGAGAAATTTGTGAAAACGTGAACTGATAATCGCTCTGTTGGAATGAGATGTATGAGTGTAATGACTGACGTCACAAAGCAATGACGACACGGCAGTGCAGTCGACGACTCTTGCATGCTGCTTCGCCTTGCAAGATTAGTGCTGTAAATACGGTCTCGGAAACATTGGTTGAAAATGATTTTATATTAATAAAAATTACTGACGTGTGACCTCAATTAGATATGCTCGAAATTCGAAATTCGAAATTGAATGTGATTTAGCTTGAACAGGAGAGCTAGGCAATTCATGAATGAGCGCAAAGTAGTTCCGTCAACCAATCAAAACGCAAGTTATATTTAGAAAAACTGTAATTCCCATGACCATTATGAAAACTTTAATACCTGGCAAATCTGTGCCCGCTTGGGTAAGAATAGATAGTTTTTAATATGATCTTGATAACATTCGGGACCCAATAATTTTTTAAGTTTTAAAAGAGTTTTGAATGAAGGGATGTCGTTTCAGAGGGAGTTTTGATTAAAGGAATGTCTGTTAGTGTTCGATGAAAGAGAAGTTTGTTTGGAGATAGTGAACTGTGTGTAAGAAATTAAAATTGCTTATAAACGTCAATGTAAGCACATCAAAAAAAAGAAGAGAGTCAAATGTTTCTAAATTGCATGATTCCCTCCAAAAGGGTAACTTTATCATCCGTTCAGTTTGGCAGATAAACATAACATTAAAATCTGTTGTATTTTCAATCATTGCACAATTCCTCCATTCTGCTCTGGGTGTCAGATACTCGTAGGAGATTCAGTGAAAACATTCTGGATCAGAGACAAAATAGCAACCAACACATGCAGATGTTAGGTGGCTTCATTTCCCTCACCTCTCTTATCCAGGATCACTTTCACACAATCAGAATGTCCATGTGCTTGTGCTATATCGAGTGGAGTTATATAACAACAGTTTATGTTCCCTCCGAAGACGATTCCAGCGACGGAACTTGATTCCTTATCTAGAAGTTGTGATACAACATCTACATGACCACCATAACATGCATTATGAAGTGGTGTAGAACCAGCATTGTTTGTTGTGTTGATACCAGCGCCCTTATCTAGAAGAAGTGATACAACATCAGCATGTCCTCTTATAGATGCATAATGAAGGGGTGTATAACCATCACTGTCTGTTGTGTTGATATCAGCACCCTTATCTAGAAGAAATGATACGACATCAGCATGTCCTCTTCTACATGCGTAATGAAGAGGTGCATCACCAACACTGTTTGTTCTGTTGATATCAGCGCCCTTATTAAGAAGAAGTGATACAACATCAGCATGTCCTCTTCTACATGCATAATGAAGAGGTGCATCACCAACACTGTTTGTTGTGTTGATATCAGCGCCCTTATCTAGAAGAAGTGATACAACATCAGCATGTCCTCTTCTACATGCATCACGAAGAGGTGTATCACCATACCAGTCTGTTGTGTTGATATCAGCGCCCTTATCTAGAAGAAGTGATACAACATCAGCATGTCCTCTTCTACATGCATCACGAAGAGGTGTATCACCATCCCAGGACGTTGTGTTGATATCAGCGCCCTTATCTAGAAGAAGTGATACAACATCAACATGTCCACTTCTACATGCATAATGAAGAGGTGTAGTTCTCTGTTTAGAAAATGATGCTTCATAGACATCACCAAACTGTATGAGAGCCCTTACTACGTTTGTGTGACCTTCCTGACAAGCTAAATCTAGAGGGGACATTTCTTCATTGGTAGTTTTATCCTGTAATGTTACTGTAGCATCTGCACCTTTCTCGAGCAGCATCTTCACAACAGACCCATCTCCATCTACCCCATGTCGGCAGACATTTAGAAGAGGACTTCTTCCCTTCTTGTCTGTTGTATTGACAGTTACTTTTCTCATCAATAACATGTTGATGACATCTTGGGAGCGTGTCTGAGAAGAAACTAACAGTGGTGTTTGATTATCACTATCAGTGACTTCAAGGTTGATGTCCTTGTACCTCTGAAGGAGATACTCCAGAGAGGAGACAGAAGAGTGTTCACAGACACCAAGCAGCGCTTCTCCCTGCTCCTTCTCTGTCAGCTCCACATACCGATGGATGTATCTCAGTATCTTGTCAGACCCACTCTGTGTCAGAAGGAAAAGAAATGATTTGTTTGAATGTTTGTCTGTGACATGGATAAGATCCTTCATCTTCTTGGAAATGTTTGATTCAATGCTTGCAGGAATAACATCCTGCATGAATCTTGAAACGAATCCTTCATCATTAAAACACGAATGTGATAAAACTCCTGAGATATTTCTAGCTTCAACTTCTTTAAGAAATCTTTGAATCAATAGTTTATCTAAAGAACTATCAACCAACATGGTGTGGTGACTGTGAATCGTGTTCTCCTGTTGTAGACCCTTCACTCTAACTCTCTCATTGAGGAAGGACAAACTGCAGTGATTTATGACAAAAGAAGGAGTTCTCTGACAAACAACAAAAGCAGCACTGTCATAGACAGAAGGATGATGAAATTCCAGTATTCTACCATTTAAAGACAGATATGTATCTTTCAATGACTCTGCTGCAGTAGAATATTGGTATTGTCTATCAGGATCAGTTAATCCCTCCAAATCCAATGATCCATCATTTTTCAGCATTTCTCTCAACAATGGACTAGTAAGAGAATCTTTCATGAGGGACTCCATGGATTGGTTCAGGAAATCTAAAGGTTTTGAGAAGAAATGTTTCATGTTCAATTGATTGTTTTCAGAGTACAGAGCAGCAAACAATCTGCAGCAGTGAGGGAACCCGTGTGACAGGTCCAAGCTACACACTTCTCTCACAACCTTGCTGTCAATGGTGATGTTATAACGTGCTGCATGACACTTCCATATCTTCATTCTCTCAGAAGCTTCAGCTCTGGCTTCAGTCAAATCAACAACATTGTCCTTCTTAAGTACATAATGTTTATACCTGCCCATGTGCTCACTTGCTTCTTTCAGAACACTTAATCTACTGATGAGGATAACAGTCACTTCCGGCATCTTCTTGTTTTGAGATCTTTGTGACTGATCTTTGTCATCTTGCTTGTGTTCAGATACAGCAAGCACATCACTCAGGACATTCTGCCACTTCTTCATGCTATCAGGATCATATGACAGAGCACCGAAGATGTCATTCAACATAATCACAGGATGTTTAGTTTCTTTCACCTTGAAGTAGTCACCAGGAGTTTTAACATCAAACACGTCCCTACCTCGGTCATGGAGATGTTTCAGAACCAGATACCCAGCTGTAGTTTTACCCTCACCAGGACAGCCTGTGACTGTCACCCATGTCTTGCCCTTGATGATATTGTTCAGGATAGTTGTGGCGGCTTTGGTCATTACCATACCTTCTGTCCAGTCTTTATATGTCTTCTCAGTCTTACCTGGATAACATACAGAAGTGTCAAATATCAAAGCTGGTTACTAGTCATTCTTGATAGTCTTCAGGGCATACATTTCAGATGAATCTCTCAAGTACCCTGGGTTCATCCACAGCTTGATCAGATAAGTTTATTACCTCCCTTGGCTGACCACTTCTACTAGAAGTAGTCAATCAGATAGGCTTTGATAATTCAGATTGTCTTGTCAACAAATATACATCAGTGCCGCAAAGCTATGATTTAGGTAAGAAATCATACAGAAACGATATGATAGAATTTTCTGTGAAGACATCTGAAAGGGGCCAACCAAGGGAGGTAATTAAGTGATCATGTCTTGCTGTGGATGTGTACAGTGTATAAGATATATAGCCTGAGTATAATCGAGGATAGCCACTAATAAGCAAGATACGGTTGTTTTATCTATACTATGATTAAGTTTGTACTTTGCCCTGGTGACTATAAAACGAGAATTAATCTTATCATTAAAGAGTTCTTAAATCTTCAATAAATAATCCCAATTTGCAAAGGTGTTGATTTTGGAGTTATTGGTATGTGAAGAATAGGAAATATGAATACGAAAAAGAATATGAAAGTATGATGGTATAAAATGGGCCCTTTGACTGTATCAGCTGACACAGTCACCAATTCTACAATTTGAAATCCCAATTTGACAAGGAGTGTGTATGACATTAAGTTCAAGGGGAAATGAAAGTATAGTGCCATTGGCTCTGTAACTCATCAGGCTATTTAATCTCAATAATTTCAAAATGTAAATTATTCAGGAAAATTTATTACAGATATAAAATAAATCAAATATTTAAGTACTTAGGAAGAAGAGGGAAATAGTTTTTTTTTAGGTTTTGACCCCTGTGATCCTGTTTGGGGTCAGAAAAGCCATAATTAAAAATCCCCATTGGCCAAGGAGTCTGCACATAGAATTTGGGCTCTCTAAGAGTCATTGGTTAAGGAGAAGAAGTCGAAAAAGCAAAACGGGTATGGATGGACAGAAGACAGACGGCAGGCCATGTCATAAGTCCATCGGGACTGTCAGTCCTGATGAGCTTAATATGACTCTTGACTATAAATTTGGATTAAATTCGTTCTCAAAGTGTCACAATTCCTTCAAAGGTAATGATAAAAAAGGTTTCTAAGCCATTGCAACATTGTCTAAGGAGCCTGCAAACAAGGTTTTATTTGTGTGGGCCTTTGCGTTTTGAGATGATGAAAACATGTGTTTAGGTCATGGCAACTGTGACCCTTATTTGGGGTCACAATTAAGTCACCAAAGCTACAATTTTGAATCCAAATTGGCCGAGGAATCTATACACAACATTTCAGCTTTGTTTGTCCAGATGAGTGACAGATGAGATGCAATCTGGCCTGCATTGTACATACAGTTGAGAAGTTTGTCCACCCACTTTTGAGTTTCTGCAAACGAGTTGGTGGACCTTGAGTCTCTGGTTTGTTTACCTTCTGTGGAGGAGGTCCAACACATACATCTCCACCGAAAGTCACTGCTGCTGGTTTGTGGATGTACGTTCTTGTCATGTTGAAGTGAACTGCAAAAAAAGACAGTGTTCAATTCGTATTTAAAAGTAACCTTACAGTTACAATCCATTAGAATCAAATTGTTAAATTTTGTATTGACAAGTATCAATGATTAAAATCATAAGCATCACAATGTTCAATAATGACAAGTACCTATGATTATTTATCACAAAAACTACAATGTGCAATAGTGACAAGTACCAATGATTATTTATCACAAGACCACAATGTTCAATACTGACAAGTACCAACGATCATTTATCACAAGAACCACAATGTTCAATAGTGACAAGTACCAATGATTATTTATCACAAGAACCACAATGTTCAATAGTGACAAGTACCAACGATTATTTATGACAAGAACCACAATGTTCAATAGTGACAAGTACCAATGATTATTTATCACAAGAACCACAATGTTCAATAGTGACAAGTACCAACGATTATTTATGACAAGAACCACAATGTTCAATCGTGACAAGTACCAACGATTATTTATCACAAGAACCACAGTGTTCAATAGTGACAAGTACCAACGATTATTTATCACAAGAACCACAATGTTCAATAGTGACAAGTACCAACGATTATTTATGACAAGAACCACAATGTTCCATCGTGACAAGTACCAACGATTATTTATCACAAGAACCACAATGTTCAATAGTGACAAGTACCAACGATTATTTATCACAAGAACCACAATGTTCAATAGTGACAAGTACCAATGATTATTTATCACAAGAACCACAATGTACAATAGTGACAAGTACCAATGATTATTTATCACAAGAACCACAATGTTCAATAGTGACAAGTACCAATGATTATTTATCACAAGAACCACAATGTTCAATAGTGACAAGTACCAATGATTATTTATCACAAGAACCACAATGTTCAATAGTGACAAGTACCAATGATTATTTATCACAAGAACCACAATGTTCAATAGTGACAAGTACCAATGATTATTTATCACAAGAACCACAATGTTCAATAGTGACAAGTACCAACGATTATTTATCACAAGAACCACAATGTTCAATTTAGAAGATAAACATACTGCATTTGAAATTATTTTATTATAAAGAATTATAAAACTTTAAGTTAAGTTTAAAGTCAAACATGTTATTAATTGCAGTGCTTCTGAAGTAGAAGAAGAAAATGTATTTGTGACAAACGAACAACAACAAGCAGACAGAGTCGGTCTTATCCCCCGCCATGTATGAATTTCGAATATATTTATGCATTTAGAATATATAATGCATTTACTTTCTATATAGCAAACATCTAGACATCTAGACTACTTGATTGATACATGTACAAAGTTTCAGCAAAATATATTGAATAGTTTTGAAGTTTGAGGCCGGAATGGAAAAGCCAAGACGCACAGACGGACAGACGGACAGACGGACAGACGGACGGACTGAGCTCATTTCATTATCCCCCGCCAACTTCGTTGTGGCGGGGGATAATAAATGTAGGACACATGCCAGATGATGATCCATGTCATATGCCCATCTGGCCTGATCAGTCACCATTCCAAATTCACTCACATCTTTCAGATAATTGCGCAACGTTAGAGAGGTATTGAATGAATTGGTACCACAATATATTGAACTGAAATATATCAAATTGTCATTTTATAAAGAGTATTTTTTATATGAAATGCCTTGTCATGTCAGATTTCACAAGCGATTAATGTCATTTATATGTTTCGAAAAATAATAATTTGGTAATAGAAACATTAATGCTCAATGACTGTTTAAGATTTTCTTCCTCACCAGGTGCCGTGCTTCCAACTGTCGACCCGTGCCACAAAGCTGCCCAAACAACGTGCACATCCCATGCTAATGTAAACACAACCTACTGCACTTCCGATGGCAAGAAATACCATGGATTGTAAGCAAATCAAACTTACATTATTCTTTTTTTTAAATGAAACATTTTTAAAGCCTTATAGGGGCTGTAGCACGTTTTGTATTGGAAATAATATATCTCAAAGCTTCAGCAACGCACATCTATTTCCAATCTTCGAATTTTAAAAAGATGTTCACACTAAAAGTTTCTTTTATACGTGACACCATTGTATACGACAATGGGTAATCGGGTCGTTAATGGGCTGTTTTACCCTCTTAAAAATATTTTCTATATATTCTATATACATATTGCTTTTGGTTGATTTTCCGTCGGCGTCGGCGTCGGCGTCGGCGTCGGCGTCCCTATTGTTTACGAAGCATACCCTAAAACTACTTGACAAATCTTTACAAAATTTGATATACAGTCTCCCCATATCATGCAGATGTGCCTTTTTGGGGTTTCAGCTAAACTTTCATTTTTGTTTGTAGGAATTGTAACAGTTTGGACTTTGTCTATTTGAAGAGTCAGGTTTGTTTACAGAGCTGATTTCTAAAACCACATTACCAATCTTCACCACGTTTGGTCTACCGCCTCCCCTTGTCATGTAGATGTGCCTTTTGGAGCTTTGAACTTCTAAATTTTAAGAGAAAATCTTTTTCCAAGGTAACAAATTGGACTTTGTCTATTTGAAGAGTAGAGTATGTTCCCAGGGGAGAACTCTAAAACCTCTTGACCCATCCTCATCGAGTGAGTGAGTGAGTGAGTGAGTAAGTGAGTGAGTGAGTGAGTGAGTGAGTGAGTGAGTGAGTGAGTGAGTGAGTGAGTGAGTGAGTGAGTGAGTGAGTGAGTGAGTGAGTTATTGTTTAACGCCGCTTCGGCAGTATTGCAGCCATTAGCGGCGAGCATCCTCATCAAATTTGGTGTATTACCTCCCCATATCATGCAGATGTGCCTTTTGGCGATTTGAACTGTTAAAAATATTTTTGTCTGTATTCATGATAACAATTTAGACAATTGTTTTTAAAAGGGTAATGACTGGACTGGCAGGTGACTTCCTCTATAACTGTATTGATACCATTCTGCTCCAACACTGTATTTGTATCCGTATGGCTCCAATAATCCCCTGATTGCGTAACCACACTTCGCCTCGTATCGCATCATAAGTACCCAGCTAATTAAATGACTTTATATCGAGCTGTGTTGGCCGTGGCAGGGTGAGAAAACCGATGAAAGATCAATTTGACATTTCCTTGGCTGACAACATATATGATTGTTTAATTATTGTTCAGCAAAACGAGGCAAAATGTAGTTACATAATCAGGGGATTATAGCATTCATGCGGATACAAGTACCCTGATGGAGCAGGAGTAGTTCAGCATATAGTTCGTGTACCAAAGCCTTGGTCCGTATACCAGTTTACATTAGATGAACTATGACAGGTGTTCCTAATTTTCAGGTGTGAATACTTGACTGCATTTTGCGGCCACCAGCATGAAACCCCACTCCACATTGTTGGTTATGGAGAGAACTGCACACACCCGACACATCCTCCTGTCCACACACACCCTCCTCCCGGCCACTTTGAGAGGACTCTTTATGATGCCATCATCCACGGCATTGACGACAGACTGAAAGCCTCCAGAACGAGGAACACCTCCGTCGCCGTTGCCAAGAAGATCTTCACCAAGCAAGACCATACAAACAAAGTGTATGTAAGGAACAAGGACTGTTGGGCCTATGGAGTTGACTTGACCAGCATCTCGCCCTGGAACAGCAACCTCAGGAACAGGAAAGCAGGAACATTGGTGTCACCAAGAACCGCTCTCTGGGCCCGCCATTACAACATCAAGATCAACTCGACTCTACGATTCATTGACAACAACAACAATGTTGTTTAACGCCGTGTTGTCAAGTCCAAGGCTGTTTCAGCTCCAAACCTTCATGGAACCTACGGTGAAGACATCATCGTTGGAGAACTGGACAGCGATGTTCCAAGCACGATCTCCTTTGCAAAGGTGATGCCACACGACATCACGACTATGAGAGTTCCTTATGACATCCGTATTCCTGCAATGAGCACTGATCAGGAGGAGAAAGCTCTCGTGGATGATTTCTTTATGTATTCTGGCTACAGCGCGAGTTTACGTATTCCACTGACAACGTCCATTCGTCACGACTACTATGAATCAAAGATAAGCGGAGACAGTGGTAATCCTACCTTCTTCATCATTGACAACGAGTTGGTTCTGCTGTTCGTGTTCACCTCAGGGGGCGCTGGAGCGGGGACGTCCATCAACCACTATTTTGACCAGATCAATGAAATTATGGCTGAACACGGCACGGGGTACAAGTTAACCGAGGTCGACCTGACTAAGTTTCTGGAGCATATGCCTCACATACTTGGTTAGAACGCTATAAAGAGGACATTTGAATTAATAAAATATTTCATGTTTCATCTGTGTCCTCCATTCAAAACATTTTCGTAAAATATATTTTTATGAAGTACTACTGGAAATTTAGCAAACCAGTGTAGTTTGATTTCACCTGCAAATAACATTTTGGTTGACAACAAGTTGCCTTATGCATTGTTATAAAAATAGAGCCATGGGCTCTGTAGCTCATCAGAGTTTATTTTGTTTGATGATGAAGACAGAAATATGTTGTCTCAATATAATGCACATTCCCTAACCCTGACAAATCTTAGTCTTGAAATTGAGAGAGAGCACTCAGCAAGGTCAACACACAGGAGATTATGCAATATTCTGACCCCTTGGCTCTGGTTACAAGCCAGCTGTGTTTTTGTGTTTTACCGCCAAATTATGTAATAGACTCTTGCTTGCACTAAACACTGGCAGCACTAACTGTATAAGGCTTAAAGAGAACAGGCAATGTGATGAATCTCATGGTACATAGTACAATTTTGAATCACCTTGGCTAAACAATCTCGGTTCTAAGCCTTGTCATCCAAACATCTAAACATTCTGAACAAAATATTCCTTCTAGTTTGTTCTGGATGAAAACAGGATCTTAGGTAATGGCCTACAGGGCTCTTATTTGGGGCCACTGGGTCACCAAATCTACAATTTAGAATCTCCATTGGCTAAAGACTCTTTACACAACATGACAACCTTCTAGGTCTTTTCGTTCTGGAGAAGAAGATGAAAATAATCTTATCGTATCATTTCATCACCAGTCATATGCAGTTCACATATCTCATGTAAAATAAAAGAATTCTTAACTCCTCTTCAATTTAGTCCTTTATGCCTTGTCCCAATTTTCAGTTCATAGGCTATTCAATAGTTCTCATTTCACATTGATTACATCAATTTGACAAACATGTCCACAATGTAGATTGTTATCTAAAGTCGACATACATTTCAAATAAAGTGGTTGAAGTGTCATAAAATATCAGTTCAAAATTCATTTTCAAAGGTTTTTTTTAGGCTGTGGCCCATATTTGGGGTCACAGGGTCACCAAATTTACAAGTTTGAATCCCCATTGGCTAAAAAGTTTGCATACAGTATTACAGCCTTCTAGATCTTTTTGTTCCGGAGAAAAAGATGGAAACAGGATTTTAGGTAATGGCCTGTGAGGCCCTTATTTTGGGCCACAGGGTCACCAAATCTACAATTTAGAATCTCCATTGGCTAAAGACTCATTACACAACATGACAACCTTCTAGGTCTTTTCTTTCTGGAGAAAAAGATGAAAATAATCTTATCTTATCATTTCATCACCAGTCATATGCAGTTCACATATCTCATGTAAAATAAAAGAATTCTTAACTCCTCTTCAATTTAGTCCTTTATGCCTTGTCACAATTTTCAGTTAATAGGCTATTCAATAGTTCTCATTTCACATTGATTACATCAATTTGACAAACATGTCCACAATGTAGATTGTTATCTAAAGTCGACATACATTTCAAATAAAGTGGTTGAAGTGTCATAAAATATCAGTTCAAAATTCAATTTCGACAGGTTTTTTTTAGGCTGTGGCCCATATTTGGGGTCTCAGGGTCACCAAATTTGCAAGTTAGAATCCCCATTGGCTAAAGAGTTTGCATACAATATTACAGCCTTCTAGGTCTTTTTGTTCCGGAGAAAAAGATGAAAACAGGATTTTAGGTAATGGCCTGTGAGGCCCTTATTTGGGGTCAGAGGGTCACCAAATCTACAATTTAGAATCCCCATTGGCCAAGGAGTCTGTACATATAATTTCAGCTCTCTTGAGTCATTGGTTCTGGAGAAGAAGATGAAAATAGCTTTATAGCTTATGACCCCTGTGGCCCTTATTTGGGGTCACATGGTCACCAAATCTACAATTTAGAATCCCCATTGGCCAAGGAGTCTGTACATAAAATTTCAGCTCTCTGGAGTCATTTGTTCTGGAGAAGAAGATGAAAATAGCTTTTAAGGTTATGACCCCTGGGGCCCTTATTTGGGGTCACAGGGTCACCAAATCTACAATTTAGAATCCCCATTGGCCAAGGAGTCTGTACATAAAATTTTAGCTCTCTAGAGTTATTGGTTCTGGAGAAGAAGTCGAAAAAGTGAAAAGTTTACGGACGGACGGACGGACAGACGGACGGACGGACGGATGGACGGACGCCATCCCATGCCATAAGCCCATCGGGCCTTTCAGGCCTGATGAGCTAAAAATTCCGGTGGTCACATTTGAAGACCAATGACATTTTTTAATGTATTATGTAAGGGATGCCTGTTCCCAGGGTGATCATACCAGATCCCAAAAGTAAGGGGTTGGGATATGGAAGCAACAGCTGGAATTGGTGAACCATCGGTGGTACTGCCCAGAGAGTCAGTGTAGCAATATCTAGTCTTACTGCATGTATAACAGTTCTCGGCAGAATACACAGTTGCTGAGCTCTTGGCAGAATTCAAACCCCGATCCTCTTGGTCCCAGAACATGCAAACCACTGCGCTGTCTCATACCGTAGATCATAGACCATGTTCAGTAGTATGTGTTTGTGTGTGTTAAATGAATGATATCGGTTAACATTTCAAAGTAAGGAGACATTATTCCAGTCGGATTGAAATGGACCATTTTCCGACGAATAAAATTTGTGAAATAGTGCAAACTCATATCATTTCCTCGCCAAACCGAAGAATCTACAGAACCTGTTGGTATCCCGGTAGATGGATTATTTGTGAAATTATATTCCTCGGAACAAGGTTGATTTTAATGAGACTGACATTATTCTCGCTTACTTTAAAGAGCGGTTTTCCTGTGAGTGATCAATTACAACTGAAATTAAGATATTAGGAATCTGACCATTTTCAAATTTCATGCCGACGATAAGAGCATGTAATTACGTTAGCCGCTATTTTGAAAATGGGCATTCAAAAAATAGAGCCATGGGCTCTGTAGCTCATCAGAATGTCATTGATTTATTATCTAAGGTTGAATATCTAAGTTATCTCAAGTAATACATTGTTAATAAGCAAAAAAATGGTTTTTAGATCATGACCCCTGTGACCCGTATTTGGAGTCACAGGATCACCAATCCTACAATTAAGAATCACCTTTGACCAAAGAGTCTCTACACAACATTTCACCTTTCTTGAACTTTACATACTTGAGATAAGGATGAAAATAGGTTTTTGGGTCATGACCCGTGTGATTGGGGTCACAGGGTCACAAAATCTACAATTTAGAATCTCCATTGACCAAGGAGTCTGCACACAACTTTTCAGCTCTCTAGACCTCTTTCAGCTGGAGAAGAAGATGAAAATAGGTTTATAACGATGTGACCCCTGTGACCCCATTTGGGGTCATGAGGTCACACAATCTACAATTTAGAATCTCCATTGACCAAGGAGTCTGCACACAACTGTTCAGCTCTCCAGACCTTTTGGAACTGGAGAAGAAGATGAAAATAGGTTTTTAAGGATGTGACCCCTGTGACCCCATTTGGGGTCACGAGGTCACGGGGTCACGAAATCTACAATTTAGAATCCCCATTACCCAAGGAGTCTGCACACAACGTTTCAGCTCTCTCGACCTTTTGGAACTAGAGAAGAAGAAGACAATAGGTTTTTAAGGATGTGACCCCTGTGACCCCATTTGGGGTCACGGGGTCACAAAATCTACAATTTAGAATCCCCATTACCCAAGTAGTCTGCACACAACTTTTCAGCTCTCTAGACTCTTTCAGCTGGAGAAGAAGATGAAAATAGGTTTATAACGATGTGACCCCTGTGACCCCATTTGGGGTCATGGGGTCACACAATCTACAATTAAGAATCCCCATTGGCCAAGGAGCTTTCACACAACTTTTCAGCTCTCTAGACCTTTTGGAACTGGAGAAGAAGATGAAAGTAGGTTTTTAAGGATGTGACCCCTGTGACCCCATTTGGGGTCAGGGGGTCAAGAAATCTACAAGTAAGAATCCCTATGGGCCAAGGAGTCTGCACACAGCTTTTCAGCTTTCTAGATCTTTTGGAACTGGAGAAGAAGATGAAAATAGGTTTTTAAGGATGTGACCCCTGTGACCCCATTTGGGGTCACGGGGTCACGGGGTCACGAAATCTACAATTTAGAATCCCCATTGGCCAAGGAGTCTTCACATAACTTTTCAGATCTAGAGACCTTTTGGAACTGGAGAAGAAGATGAAAGTAGGTTTTTAACGATGTGACCCCTGTGACCCCATTTGGGGTCAGGGGGTCAAGAAATCTACAAGTAAGAATCCCTATGGGCCAAGGAGTCTGCACACAGCTTTTCAGCTTTCTAGATCTTTTGGAACTGGAGAAGAAGATGAAAATAGGTTTTTAAAGATAATATCATCTCTCTGTTTTTTTCGATGTTAATTCGTTTATTCATATAGACAATACTTTCAAGTAAGCAAAACACAAACGATTATTTCGAAGCGTCACCTACTCATCAAGATATAGCCCTTCAAAGTGAGTAAATTTAGCCTGCTCATTATCTCATTCTTAAAACAGTTTGCCGCGGCCCCTCAGTGTAGCATAACCTTCGTTAGCGATGTGACGTCATACACAGGAGTTGCTTAATGAAATCCTTAGGCGATTTGTCGATTTTCGTTGATAATTCCTTTAAAACATTATAAGAACGTTTTGACATTACAAGTTTCCGATAGAATGGGTATGTGTGCGTCCCTAGGGAGTAATTTCGGAGTTTTAGGAGCATGTTTCGATATTCAACCGCTGATTTTAGATTTGTTCTTTTCCCAATCGAGTGGAGTGTTATGTTATCTTATAAGCGACTACATGTTTTGAAATGAATAACTGACAATTCAAAAATAAAAAAGATCATGCAATTTTTTTTTATATTATAAACCCCATTATTAGTTAATTTTTTGTTGTGCTTGATTTTGTGTTTGAAGAGTGTCTATAGCTTAAAATCTACTGCGTAAACATTTCTCATGGTGACTTTATTTTGCTAATAGAATAGTTTTATTTCAACTAAGAAATCCTATAATTTTCATCAATGTTACTGGTTTACACTTTTTAGAAGAACATATTCGGGCTATCTTTAAATCTATAGTCGTGTACATTTACAATTACTTAGATTCAGTGTAATAACACTACCATTTTCCTAGCATGTTATATAAAAGGCCATGCATTTTATATTACATGTACAGGGTTCGAAATTAGCACTAGTCCGGTAGCCCATGGCTAGTGAAAACGAAGCTGGGCTAGTAGAGTGTAAAAACTGGTAGTCCGAAGGGCTAGTTAAAATTTAAGGTGAAATGATCAAGGAGATGTATTTGGCTAGCTGGAAAAAGTCTGGACTAGTACTTTTAGAACTGCACTAGTCCGAATGGCTACTACATTGAAAAGGTTAAGTTCGATCCCTGCATGTAGTTTTTGATGGTCAATTCATATGTTTGTGGAAATAAAATAATGTTTAAATCACTTCGGATAAAACTATGGAAAACGTATCTTTTTCCAATTTTAAATGAAAGTATTGGAACTATAGAACTTTGATCAACTCATCATGGCCGTGTGTACATGTGTTGTTTGATTCTCAATTTAAAAAATATTACCCCGGCTATAATTCAGTCGTGTAGATTTCCCCTCTTATTTAATATTTATCTAATTTACAGTGTCAATAACGCAACTACATCACTTATTACATATCGCTACATTGATAAACAAAAATACTGAAAATATATTTTGTTATTTTGCATAAGGACGAATGTGAAAACAAAAATTATACAACATGAATGAGGCGTGTTAACACCGTTATAATCCGTATGAAATGTGTAATAGATCTCTGTGACGTTTGAACATCTTCATCATCTGACATGCGTGCCGCCGCCATATTGGGCAACGATAAGAATTGTTCCAAAACACATTGCAGAATTACGGGTCCCGCAATGGTCACATCCAGTACTAAACAGTGTTGACATCTGCTGCCATTTGTAGTACGTTTTACGGGGCGTGTATATATGTAATTTTGTTGTATAAGGACACAGGTAAATGTGTTATTTAGACAGTTATGTAAGGCTAATTCTAGTGGATTCTGTCATTAGACGCCAAGCGACTCCAGTGTATTACGTCACAAGGCCAAGCACACGGAATTCGCTCTCGGCTAAAGTTTTATGAGGCGTAATTGAGCGGCGTTCTAAAAAGTCGTTATAAAAGTTGTTTATTGGTTGAATTGAAAAATATCAAGTGGAATCCTCGTCATTTTGGAATATGCTTGAATAAAAACCGAAAAGTGATATGGTCGGGGTTTGTGGATCTTTAAGGATGTGACCCCTGTGACCCCATTTGGGGTCATGAGGTCACGAAATTTACAATTTAGAATCCCCATTACCCAAGGAGTCTGCACACAACTTTTCAGCTCTAGAGACCTTTTGGAACTGGAGAAGAAGATGAAAATGGGTTTTTAAGGATGTGACCCCTGTGACCCCATTTGGGGTCATGAGGTCACGAAATCTACAAGTAAGAATCCCTATGGGCCAAGGAGTCTGCACACAACTTTTCAGCTCTCTAGACCTTTTGGAACTGGAGAAGAAGATGGAAATAGGTTTTTAACGATGTGACCCCTGTCACCCCATTTGGGGTCATGAGGTCACGAAATCTACAATTTAGAATCCCCATTACCCAAGGAGTCTGCACACCACTTTTCAGCTCTCTAGACCTTTTGGAACTGGAGAAGAAGATGAAAATAGGTTTTTAAGGATGTGACCCCTGTGACCCCATTTGGGGTCACGGGGTCACGAAATCTACAATTTAGAATCCCCATTGGCCAAGGAGTCTGCACACAACTTTTCAGCTCTCTATACCTTTTGGAACTGGAGAAGAAGATGAAAATAGGTTTTTAAGGATGTGACCCCTGTGACCCCATGGTGAGATGAGTTGGGGTTTAACGCTGCTTCCAAGAGTATTTCACTTATATCACGGCTGCTAGTATTATGGCAGGGAGAAAGCCTCCAACGCCAGGTGGCTATGCACTGCGGTGAAACGTGCGAGAATCGGCTGGAACTAGCCAACCATGGGTGGTACTACGGTGATCTGAAGCTGAATGCACTAACCACTGCGCTATCCCACCCAAATAGAAAATCTGAAGAGAAGAGACAGCAATGTTCTGTACACAATTTATTAAATACTTTACAGATAATCACTTCAACATGATAGGTGCAACGGAGGCACAATAGCACTTTGACAATCATCCATCTCTCTCACACACACAACATCAGCTGTACATGACTCAACATAACTAGTAAATAGTGACTCCAGTCTTCTTCAAAATATCTCCTGATTTTCACCTTGGAAGAAATGGCAGCTCTGTGATAGAAAAAGCGTTTGAAATATTTGTCATTCACTTGCTAATTTAGATTGCAGCATTTCATCGACTTTTGTGTGCTCTACCTTGATTAGGTAGGTTGATCAGAAATGTGTAGAAAAGTGAAGAAAATGCAGCAAGGCTTAAATTAGCCTGTGATGGAGACTGGCGCTTGTAGTGCCTTATGGGCAACATTCCTTCCCTACTAATTAATTTCATTTTGATATTTTCAGGCATGACAGCAAATATGGATTGTGGGATGTTTTCATAAATAAAGTGTCCATATTTTACAGGGCCTGTCAAATTTTTTAAGGGGCTTCAGTAAAAACTTGTCGTCCTTGCGTTTGTCATGAAATGAATACATAACTCTCTTTGATCACTTTTCAAATTATACATTTTGTAAAGACGGTTCTAATAAGGAAATCCTATCCGATAAACTCAAAATCTTATTTCTATCAATTTTTCCGAAAAATATTTTAAAATTTAAATTTTTTTTCAATTTTTTTTTTTCAAAGAAGAAAAAGTTTATGTTATATTTTACTCAGGAACAAATAGTCATAGGCCTCAAAGTAAGGCGACAGATTCGTAAAAACCTATTTCATAAGGCTTCACTTGGAGTCCATATTGGCTTAAGGTTTGAAAGTTCTCATTCTGTTTTCGAGTTGGCATTATCCTGCAGCTTTTTCCGTCTTTGCGTCCTTGTCTCCGTCCTCAGAATCTCTCTCTTTATTCCAACTCTCGAGTCCCTTGGGGAGAGTCGTGTCCTCCTCAAAAGATCCTACAATAGAGATAATGATGTTAGGGGAGAATCAATACATTTGAACTTCGTGTGTAAAGTGGTCAAGAAATTTTCAAAGGGGGATGGAGGGTTTACCGGGTAATTTTTTTAAATAAAGAGATGAGGTTAACCTTTTGGGTCCATACAATAAATATGCAAAAAATTTCCAAAGGCGGGTTTGGAGCCCAACCTGTGGATCCGTCACATTTTAGTTTCAGATCAGATCCAAATGCAACAAACTTAAATCACAAACAAATAAAATTCTTGAGAATAATGTCAAAGAATGCAAAACTGAAAGTATTAAAAATCTGAACAAAATTTTTTAAATAAAAAATATGATATAAGATATGACATGCAGTACAAACCGAAAATACACGTTAATCCATGGTGCATTGAAGCAAATGTAAGATACTGAGGTTCAACTAATGTAGTGGTGAATCTTACTACAAGAATATCAGTCAATAGTTTATTACTGTGTGCATTTTAACTTCAGAGGAACTTCATTCTCTGGCAAAGTGATTTGTACATATGCACATATTAAATATCGCCAAGGACTTGGTTTTCGGGTGGCTCACATTAGAGTAGTGTTTTGTGATATTTGTAGCAAGGCGACGTCATCAATCCGGAGGAGAGGTCTCCGATGGCCGTCAGAATAACTTGTTTCGTGTGAAACTTCCTAAGATTTATAATATCATACAAACTTCACGCTTAAAATCGATCCTGAACTACATTTCACATGTTATGAAAAAGTCAATAATTCGATAATTTGAACAAGTCTTTCCAGCTGCTGACAAAATTTGTATGTTTTCTTTGCGTTTTTGTAATATTTGGTATATCCCTTTTTGGTATCGACCAATCAGATGTCCAAAAACGGCATTCGCATGCTGACTGTCAAAATTCTGGATGCACTCACTAATTAGACAAGATAGAGTCATCAAATCAATTCCCCCGACGAATTGTCTCCAAATTATTTTACATAAAGCTCATATGCAAAAATAGGTGAAGTGTATTTATTAAGTTTAAAACAAGTTTATTATCAACATTGATTTGTGTCTTAAGTGTCTGAAAACCATTAACTCGAGGTTATATGATACAAGTTATGTTTTCACGATGTGCTTGATAAAGAAGTCGCATTACCTGTTCCCTCCACAAACTGTTCATACGTTGATTTCTCCGCAAAGGGACGTGCACCGAGGAGTTCCACCATATCATCTTTATCTAGTTTCTCTTTCTCCAGGAGTCGTAGAGCAACCTGTATAACACATAGAACACATCTCGGTGTATCCTGTTCCAACAGGCTATTTCTATCCACTTGACTCCAACAATCTTCTAATTGTGCTAGCAGATTTCACCTCGTATCACTAAAGGTTGCTTACTCAACACTATTTATAGCAGCCAATGAAATGTTGAGATTTGAAATTTGATGATTCATGAGACTTTTCATCTGGGCATTACCAATATTCCCGATTTAAAAGTCACATGACTGGCTGATTGCTTAGTGATGCTAAGTTAATGTAATACAAGCCAAAAGAACCTGAATACGGGAATGTAGGACCTATACGGTCACGCGGAGCACTTAATAGTACGATTCCTTTAGGGTAATAATTGTGTAGCGTTAGACAACGAGCTACATACAGTTTTGAGGTGAGGTGAGTTGGGATTAAACGCCGCTTTCAAGAGTATTTCACTTATATCGCGGCTGCTAGTATTATGGCAGGGAGAAAGCCCGAAACGCCATGTGGCTATGCTTTGCGGTGAAACCTGCGAGCATCGGCTGGAACTAGCGAACCATAGGTGGTACTACGCTGAAATTCAGTGCAGCATTGGACCCAAACCTTACTGCGTGTAGAACAGTTCTCTTCTGCAAAGTTGCCGTGCCCCTGGCGGGATTCGAACCCCGGACCTCTTGATCCGAAGCCGAACGCGCTAACCACTGCGCTATCCCGCCCCTACAAATATAAGACACACTTGAAGCTTCAATTGATGACTGTTGTTTCATATAATTTCCTATATTTCCTTTACCTCCTTTTGAAGAGCACATAAAATCTCAAGATGAAAATAACTTTTCAGGTCATGACCTCTGTCGACCTATATTTGAGGTCATGGGGTCACGAAATTGGCCAAGGACTCTGCACACAACTTTTCAGCTCTCTAAACCTTTTTGAACTTGAGAAGAAGATGAAAATAGGCTTTTGGGGATGTGACCCCTGTGATCCCATTTGAGGTCACAGGATCATAAAATCTACAATTTAGAATCCCCATTAGTGAAGGAGTCTGCACACAAAATTTCAGTTCCCTAGACCAAGTGGTTCTGGAGGAGAAGATAAAAATGCAAAACGTTTACAGACAGACGGACGGACGGATGAGCTAAAAATTAAGGTCAGAGATCATCATGGAGATGAGAGCACATTTCCCCTTTGTTCAATACCTACTTCGTTATGGCGAGGATAGCTAACAATCTCTACCTTCTCGACATCAGTCTTGTGTTTGGTGAGCAGGTCGAGAGTTCTCTGGTAGGCGGACTGGATGATGTTGCGTACTTCCTCGTCTATAATCTGGGCGGTCTGTTCACTGTACGGCTTGTCAAACACCATCTCACCTTGGCTGGGCATCTCGAACGATAGCTGACCTACTCGCTCATTCATTCCGAACTGGACAACCTGTTAAAAAAAATGATTCAAGATGACTCATCTATAAAGATGGCAAAGCATGCTTGAAGATAAGGATCAAAACCGATCCCAGAGGTTTTGTTGAAGAAAGAAAGACCTCGGCAGAGGGAAATTGGGAAGGGCCAAGTGATGTCACTAGAGTTTTGTAAAACTGTTTAATACCACTTACTGTCCTCATTACAACATAAATTTTGAAATCATTTTTGTGCCTTTGGCACCTGGTAGCCACAATGCTACTTCAGTTCAAACATTTTTCGATCATTATAATGCAGAGCGCCAAACAAGGAAGCAGCAACTCCCATATTTTAATGTCGTTTTGGTATGACGCGGCCAGGAATAAAACACTGACCTTCCGGGTGATTGCCATCCCAACTGAGCTTATACCAAATAGTCATTATTGTAAAATTGTTTGGGGAAATGAGCTTTGTGTCCCTAAAATTGTTGAAGACTTTCAAACAATCTCCATATATGTGGTTACCATTGCATTTTAGCAAAAAAACAATGTTTTGCAGGTTAAAAACCAGTTCAAATGCTCGTTCATTCAATAAAGTGACATTATAAAGGTGAAAGTAGTGATTTATATTCTGAAAATGGACAATGGTACACATCAATCGGTCAAACGTAATTTTGAAAACCTACATTTAACAGACAAAAATAGAGCCATGGGCTCTGTAGCTCATCAGGATTTTATTTATTATCTAAGGTTGAATATCTAAGTTATCTCAAGTAATACATTGTTAACAAGCAAAAAATAGGTTTTTAGATCATGACCCCTGTGACCTGTATTTGGAGTCACAGGGTCACCAATCCTACAATTAAGAATCACCTTTGACCAAAGAGTTTCTACACAACTTTTCAGCTCTCTAGACCTTTTAATGGAGAAGAAGATGAAAACAGGTTTTTAAGGATGTGACCCCTGTGACCCCATTTGGGGTCACAGGGTCACAAAATCTACAATTTAGAATCCCCATGGGCCAAGGAGTCTGCACAAAACTTTTCAGCTCTCTAGACCTTTTGGAACTTGAGAAGAAGATGAAAATAGGTTTTTAAGGATGTGACCCCTGTGACCCCATTTGGGGTCACAGGGTCACGAAATCTACAATTTAGAATCCCCATGGGCCAAGGAGTCTGCACACAACTTTTCAGCTCTCTAGACCTTTTGGAACTTGAGAAGAAGATGAAAATAGGTTTTTAAGGATGTGACCCCTGTGACCCCATTTGGGGTCACGGGGTCACAAAACCTACAATTTAGATTCCCCATGGGCCAAGGAGCCTGCACACAACTTTTCAGCTCTCTAGACCTTTTGGAACTTGAGAAGAAGATAAAAATAGGTTTTTAAGGATGTGACCCCTGTGACCCCATTTGGGGTCACGGGGTCACGAAATCTACAATTTAACATCCACATTACCCAAGGAGTCTGCACACAACTTTTCAGCTCTCTAGACCTATTGGAACTGGAGAAGAATATGAAAATAGGTTTTTAAGGATATGACCCCTGTGACCCCATTTGGGGTCATGGGGTCACAAAATCTACAATTTAGAACCCCCATTGGCCAAGGAGTCTGCACATAAAATTTCAGCTCTGTGGAGTCATTGGTTCTGGAGAAGAAGTCGAAAAAGCGAAAAGTTTACGGACGGATGGACGGACGGACGGACGGACGGACGGACGCCGGACACCATGCCATGCCATAAGCCCATCGGGCCTTTCAGGCCTGATGAGCTAAAAAGACAGATGTGGGTTAGTAATGTTCAGTAGGTCATGTAGGTCATGTAAACATGTAATTTCAGTTTCTGCATATATAAAAGGCTGTTGGTATTTTTTTTGTTGACACAATTAATTATCATATATATGGCAATCTGATTTGAATTTCAAGTCGATTGAAAATTATTTGATCTTAAATCAGCACATGTGGTATTTGGGCAGGTATGAAACCATTAAAATATTCTCAAAAATACTCATTGGCTCTTTAAATCTACTTCACCGTACCTGAGCATATGCGTTCTGTGTGACTTTCCTCAGATCATCCTGAGCGCCTGTAGTTATCCTCTTGAAGAAGATCTCCTCCGACACGCGGCCTCCTAGCGTCATACACATTCTGTCCAGCAGCTGATGACAAACAAGATGGCGTATTTAGTAGGTGAAATAATTGAGATGTTGGATTATAAGCGGCACATAATTTAATTCAATATAAAGTCAGAATATCACGCAACATGATTAAATTAGACCTATTTTAGTTCTAAAATGTCTCCGATTTTCAAACTTTAATCTCAAATTCTACCACAAAGATTTTCTTTTGCAGTTTGTTCTTTCCTCATGATACAGTTATCTTGTCATGATGCCCCTGCAAAAATTGAATTTCAATAATCCTCCTTGGAAAATGAGACTTTCAAAAGTAATGTCACAAATCTACGAAATTAAGATACATATTTATATTTTTACATTGAAGCTTCTCGCAGCCAAAGCGGCCTTAAACAATAACTCTCTCACTAAACAATAATAATTAGTCATAAAAATCTCCTTTCAGGAACTCGTCCAGACCTGTTCCTTGGTATACAAGTATTGTTCTTTAGGCAAGTACTGTGCGTATCCGAGCCCCTTTCCTCGCGGAATGATGGACACCTTGAGTAGAGGGTCAGCGTGCTCCAGATACCAACCCGCCACCGCATGTCCAGCCTCGTGGTAGGCGACAGTCTTCTTCTCCTCTGGTTGTAGCACCTGCGTCTTTTTCTCCAGGCCTGAGAGACGTCAAGGTTAATAATTAAAATGTGTTTTCCCATTGTAACCCCTGTAACCATCTAGGGGTTTAAGAGTATGCTAGTATTATGGCAGGGAGAAAGCAAGCAAGCAATGGCTGGAACTAGCGAACCATGGGTGGTACTACGTTGAAATTCAGTGTAGCATTACATGCAAACCTTACTGTATGTAAACCAGTTCTCCACTGCAGACAAAATTTCTGTGCTGCTGGCGGGATTCGAATCCTGATATATTGTTCTGAAGACGAATGTGCTAACCACTGTGATATATCGCCCCTCCCCTTCAACAATCGAACACATAGAACTATACATCATAATGCATATAGTGGACATTAAATGAGTGTCTATGTCATATGTTTATGACAGGAGTGCCTGAATATTAGTATTACCTGAGAAAGTGTGAAGGATTTACCGGTATTCAGGTATAAGTGTAGTAAATATAGTGTGACATAAGACACAAACATAATGTTCTAAATTTATTACTAAGTCACAAAATTGAGGTGAGGTGAGGTGAGTTGGGGTTTAACGCCGCTTTCAAGAGTATTTCACTTATATCGCGGCTGCTAGTATTACATCTATGCTATGCATTGCGGTGAAACCTGCTAGCAACGGCTGGAACTAGCGAACCATTGCATTGCACCCAAACCTTACTGTGTGTAGAACAGTTCAAAGTTGCAGTGCCCCTGGCGGGCACCAAATTGAGAGAATTATACTAACATCTACTTTCAAGCATAGACTGCTCTTCGCCGTCGCTTCATTTAGAAAGCGACGTCATAGAATAGTGACATCATGACATTGTTTTTGACATGATGCAGAACTGCCTACCCTCCTTTTGTGTTATGTGTATTCATACAGCTATTTTGGATTTTTTTGTGATGTTCAGGTGTACAAAATTGATGAAGTTTTGATGATACTTTAAGTTTCAAGATATCTGGTTTGACAACAATAATCATTGTCTGACTTTGTTTACTGAGGTTAACTCTGAAACTTCGTTATTATCTAACTCAGTAACAGTTCAGTACTCCATTACTCCATTCAGAAATTTAATAAATGAACAATTCTTATTTTCATAGGAGAGGTGTACAAATTGCAATATTGCAATAGTATTTTTAGGACATTCAAGTGTACAAAATACTCCAAAAGTAGGCAGCCCTGCATGATGACACAAGGAGGCATCGTATGATGATGATCAACCTCTTTATGATTCCCCGCATATAATAAATCTAGGTTTGAAATAAGGCCCATCAAACAGCCCAGGTAAGTTTAGCCTGGACTGGCAACATTTTAAGGTAAATTCTCTTTTTGACATTTATCAGCTCTAAATGATATCAACAGGTATGGAATCTATGTTTGAATCAGAAAGAATTAGAAACACAAGTAATATATCTCAAAATCTGACCAGGGCATTTTTTGTGGAAATGGAATAAGCTCTCATTTGTTGCATTATTCTATTCATTTTTATCAAAAAAGTAAATTAAGCAAAACAGAATGTGTTTCATATCATGCATTGAATTTGGTTACCACAAAAAATACTGATGTCAAATTATCATCTATCAACTGATGTTCCTACCAGCGACGACTCTTTCAATGGCCTGTTCAAAATGCTGGAGTTCTATTTCTGTGTGAAGGTCTCTAGCTGCTATCAAGGCAGCTTCATTGCACACGTTGGCAATATCAGCACCTGCAAATAGGTACCAAACAGTTTTATAGAAATTAATACATAAGTGTGTCATATGACTTTCATTAAACAAGGGTAAATTTTTGTCCCATGAGAGAGCAAAAGTTGTGTACAATATTAACAAGTATCATTATAATGGTAATAACTTGTTTTTATTATCTTTGCTATTTCATTTGAATCAACAACTAATGAATGGTCTGTAAAAACCTACTACAGTGAAACAAAATTATATTTTGTTATGATGATATCTCCTATTGTTAAAACTCTGATATTCAGAGACATATCATTTGTTGCACTCTGTGCCCTATGTGCTATTTTTAGCTTTGTGCGTGACAGGCCGATGAGTGCACGGCTCAATCTCTAGCACGTAAATCTCGTGCGAGCATGTTAACACGTGTGACTGCTGTTCGCTTCTTGGATTCATTTGGATTATATTTGTGTTGTGTCATTGGATTCCTTCAAATTGTAAGTAGAATGAAATATTTAGTTTCTTAGGTTTATATGCGCTTAATCATCACCACCATATATCTTTTTTCCATGGGGGAGGCGGGGCCCTCACTTTTCATTCTGACCAAATCCATGGTAATACGGATATTTCTTTGTTTTTATCTATACTTTCTTTTGTTATATTTAAACAAAAAACCTTCATTAAGGATACACCCCAAACTCAATCATATATGCCTAGTTCCTTTCAAGTTTCCAATTAGTCTTATTCTCTATGGGTAAAGACGCCAAAATAAGTATAGTATCAGCAAATTGTAGAGGCCTTGCCGATAAAAAGAAACGGAAAGAAGTAATGCAATTATATAAAAAAAGAAATTCTCTATTATTTGCCTACAGGATGTTCATATTTCTGTTGATCATGAAAAGACTATGAAAAACGAATGGGGTTTAGATTGCGTTATAGCTCCATTTAAGTCAAACGCGAGAGGCGTAGCTATCCTACTAAATAATACTTTTGAATATGTAATTCATAAGATTAGTAAAGATGAAAATGGAAATTACATAATCTTAGATATAACAGTTGACGGTCTCAGATTTACTTTGACGAATTTATACGGACCTAACACTGCTTTTTATATTGATTATTTAAAAAGATTGCAAACATGGATAATGATTCAATAGCTATATGTGGAGATTGGAACCTTGTACTGGACCCATCTATAGATCTAGAAAACTATAAAAACGTTAACAACCCACAAGCACGTGCAATTGTATTAGATCAATTACAAAACCTTAATCTAATAGATGCATGGAGAGATTTAAACCCTAACACTAGAAAATTTACTTGGTGGAAGAAAAACCCTCGCCAACAAGCTAGGTTAGATTTCTTTCTAGTAACTGATGACATTTTTAACATAAGCACCGATATTTCAATTATCCCAGGTTACAAAAGTGACCATTCAGCAATAACTTTATCTTTTTCTACACAGAAAAACAAAGAAAAAGGACGCGGTTACTGGAAATTCAATACCTCACTCTTAAGACGCGAAGAATACTTAGCCTTAGTAACTGACTTACTTAGCGAATCTAGACTAGAATACGCGGATTCTAAATATACTGAAGCCGAAATCAAAGAAACTAAAGATGAAGATTTACTCTTAAGTGTTAATGACAGTCTTTTCTTAGAAACATTCTTGATGAAAGTAAGAGGGAAATCGATCTCCTATTCCTCATTCCTAAAGAAAAACAAGAAAGAAAAATCTAAAGTACTTGAAGAAAAGATACGAACCTCTGAGGATAGAGTAAGAAATGACTTTCAAAATATTGATGAAATACTTCTAAGAGAATTATCCGAAAGTAAACAGGAACTTGAAAAAATAAGAGAAGAAGAAATGAAAGGAATACAAATTCGCAATAGAATACAATGGAACGAAGAAGGTGAGAAACCAACAAATTATCTTTGTCATTTAGAAAATAGAAATTATACAAGAAAGCTCATCAATTCAGTTATTGTTGATAACGGTAAAGAATTAACAGATGGCAATGCAATATTAAATGAACAAAAAATATTTTACGAAAATCTCTATGGAGTTCAAAATGATATTGATGATGTAAGTAAATCATTATTTACAGCGATCGATACACCGACTTTAACTAAAGCACAGTCAGATGAACTTGAACATGATATTACCCTCGATGAACTTGCATTCAACGTTAAATCAATGAAAAATAACAAAAGTCCTGGCTTAGACGGCTTTCCTATTGAATTCTTCAAATTTTTCTGGAAGGATCTCAAAATATGGATTTTAAGATACGTAAAGGACACATTTAACCGTAATTCTATGACTTTGACTATGAATAGAGGAGTTATCACTTGTATTCCAAAAACGGGTAAAGACAGGAGATTTCTAAAAAACTGGCGTCCTATCTCGCTTCTAAATGCCTTATACAAGATCATTAGCACATGTGTAACTAACAGAATGATCCTCTTGATCCGAAGCCGAACGCGCTAACCACTGCGCTATCCCGCCCCATTTTGGGTTGAAACGATACACTTGAGCTTTTGTTCAATACGTATTGCGTATTGCGGTACAGATCCCTCGCTTCGGTACATTTTCGGTTTCAGTAAAGAACCAGATATGCAACAAAGTAAACTCACAACTCAACATATTTTTCTTGTACATAAAGTCTAATGAATGTAAAACTGGAGAAACTGAAAATATAAATAGAGTTTCACTAAATTTATAACATGAAATATGGTATGCGGTGCAAATAAAAAATACACTGAAAACTGAAAGCAAAATACAGTGGTTCAACATATGTCTTTTTGAAAAGTTTCACCCCAGATTGATTGTACAGGTGTTTCACTAACAGGTAGAGGTCTCCAGATTGATTGTACAGGTGTTTCACCAGCAGGTAGAGGTCTCAAGATTGATTGTACAGGTGTTTCACTAACAGGTAGAGGTCTATGAGTTCTAATCTGTCTATCTGTCAATATTTTAAATTATAATATTACAAACCAGAGAAGCCGGGAGTGAGGGCAGCCATTTTCTTTGATAGCTGATTTTTGTCTACTTGTGTCTTCAGAGGTTTTAAATGTACTTTAAATATAGAGGCTCTGAAACACAAATTCGGTCACATTATAAAGAATAGTGTAAAATGAACATTTTAAAAGAGTAAAATATAAGATATTGGTCACTGAAATAATATTGACAAAGATCATCTTCGGAGATAATCGCTCAACATGCAGTGGCAAATCCAGAAATGTTTAAATCCACCACTGATCTTAGTGCAACAATTACAAATGTATCTTTCATCAAAAGTATCCACCTATTGGTGATAGAGATTGGCTGCATGATAGAGCTTCTCCGAAAAAATTATATATACCGGTAATCATCAACACTTCAGACATTCTTGATTCTTGTCAAAATGACTTCTCTTACTTACCTCCCCTTAATGTCTGGTGATGGGACATAAATCTGTCTGTCGAATCTCCCTGGACGAAGAAGAGCCCCGTCAAGGATATCTACTCTGTTTGTGGCGGCTAGAACTACAACTCCACTCTGCGTGTTGAAACCTGAGGGATTTAGTGATATTATGAAGTAACAGCTTATTCAAAGTGGGGGAAGCATAACAAATATGTTGATAGGAGTGCTGACAGTTCATATGTGCTGGTTTATGGTCAAATGATTTCACTTGACTTGCATATTCATACCGTATCGCCAAATATATGATGAGTACTTGTTTGCAATGATAATCTTTCCAAACAATTCTTCATTAATTTTCAAACTCAAGATTCATAACCAAAGGGAATGATTCTGTGTCAGCTAAAGACAGGCATATTAGAAAAATGCTGTGTTTGCAAGAGCTTAGAGGTAAACTTTGATACACAAGAATACATGATGTGGACAGATCTGCATGAAACTACCCACCATCCATCTCCACCAACAACTGGTTGAGTGTGTTCTCCTGCTCGCTATGACCTCCGATACTCCGTCCTCCTCGCTTTCTGCCTACCGCGTCTATCTCGTCAATGAACAATATACATGGGGCATTTTTTCTGGCCATGGAAAACATGTCTCGTACCTGCAGAGAGTGAATGAGAAAATAGATACAATAATTCAATTTCCATTTCAGCCACGTGTTCATACCTTAAATGGATTGACAAAAGTAGAAGGATGAACGTGCTCAATTGCTACCGCTGGGTCACATCCTAAAATAAATATTAAATGTTTGTTGCCGGGATCGTCCACATCGGCTGGAACTAACAAACCATTGGTGGTACTATGCTGAAATTCAGTGTAGCATTGCACTCAAACCTTACTGCATGTAGAACAGTTAAAAATGTAGACCTCCTGCGCTAACCACTGTGTAATTCCAACTCTTTTTATTATCATTTTTGAATTTGTTGCCAAAGGTTACAAGGTCTGACGGTCAGAGTACAATGAAGGTACATATATAAATATATATTTTATATATCAATATCATGTAGAAAATCATTCAAGGTAAACTGAAAGAGATATGCAAACAAAACCTTATTTCTTGAATATTGGGAAAAGGATTTCCATTTGTTATCGAAGTGAAACATTTCATTGTTTTTTTTGAAAAATATATTTTTCCACACAGTATATGTCTGAAAAGATTTTCATGTAATTTTTTGTTAAAGTTTTGGCAATGATTTTTTTACAGATACAATGATTTGGTTTGTCAAAACATTGTTATTTGATGTCACAAACTCCAACTCTTGATCAGAAGGAATGATAGGCTTAACGGAAATATTTCTACATCAGCAAATGAAGGGGTAAGTCTCTCACCCTAGATGGACCGACACCGACAAACATCTCCAGGAACTCGGAGCCCGACACTGTAATAAACGGTACATTCGCTTCTCCCGCAGTGGCCTTAGCAAGCAGTGTCTTCCCTGTCCCCGGGGGCCCTGTTAGTATTGCTCCCTTCGGGATCTTGGCTCCAAGGTCTATGTACTGCTGGGGGTTCTTCAGGAAGTTGACAAACTCCATGATTTCTACTTTTGCTTCTTCACATCCAGCAACATCCCTGCAATAAAAGGGACCTCATTGTTGTTTATTGTTACTCTAAATAGTCAGACCTCATTCAACCGGACCCCGTATATTCAGAAACAAGGCCAACCGCAGAGTGGTACTCAAATCTTCTCTGCATTACTATGAAAATGATGATTCGCTCAACTGCATGACTAGCTTTATGGATGATTTTCAACTGTTACCAAATCGTGCCGATAAAGGGGGGTCTGACTCTACCTGCAAATTTTATATACAGTTTACTTAACCATGAAACAATGTTACATCCTTTAGCTTGCAAATAATTTCCTTAAAAATACACAAAGAGAACTACTAGAACATTATGTCTTTTATTACATTTTATTGCATAGTACTACAGAGTTGCACACTCTATAAAACTGAACATTAAAATTGTTGTTTTGTTCTACACAAACGCTTTTTTGTAATCAAGGTTCACATTCAATTGCATTTTAAAATTATTTTTTCAATATAATTCATAGAAAATAGAGCCATGGGCTCTGTAGCTCATCAGGATTCGTATTGTTATAATCAATTTTCTCAGCTTGTTCTAGAGCTTTTCTTACTGGGGAACAAGATGAAAATAAGTTTTCAGGGTTGTGACCACTAGGACCTTATTTGGAGTCACAGGATCACCAAATCTACAATTTAGAATCCCCATTGGCCAAGGAGTCTGCACACACCTTTTCCACATCTCTAGACCTTTTGGAACTGGAGAAGAAGATGAAAATAGGTTTTTAAGGTTGTGACCCCTGTGACCCCATTTTGGGTCATTGGGTCACGAAATCTACAATTTAGAATCCCCATTACCCAAGGAGTCTGCACACAACTTTTCAGCTTTCTAGACCTTTTGGAACTGGAGGAGAAGATGAAAATAGGTTTTTAAAGTTTTGACCCCTGTGACCCCATTTGGGGTCACGAAATCCACAATTTAGAATCTCGATTCGCCAAGGAGTCTGCACACAACTTTTCAGCTCTCTAGACCTTTTGGAACTGGATAAGAAGATGAAAATAGGTTTCTAAACATGTGACCCCTGTGACCCAATTTGGGGTCACAGGGTCACGAAATCTACAATTTAGAATCCCCATTGGCCAAGGAGTCTGCACATAAAATTTCAGCTCTGTGGAGTCATTGGTTCTGGAGAAGAAGTCGAAAAAGCGAAAAGCTTACGGACGGACGGACGCCGGACACCATGCCATGCCATAACCCCATCGGGCCTTTCAGGCCTGATGAGCTAAAAATTAACCAAATAGGTAGGACAATAATATGTCATAGAACAACAATTTGTCAGAAACACATCTCACTCAAACTTTTATATAAATCGAGAAGTAATCAGCCTTCAGCGATGCGTGGCCAAAGCTGCAAACGCAATTAGTGGGTTGAAGTAGCCTTGAAGATACAACTACCCTGATAGAACAGGACATTAAAAGATAACGGTACTTACCTGAACTTGACACCTATATCCTCCTTCATGATTTTGGCGGTTGTTTGTCCAAATCCGAAAATACCCCCTCCCCCTCCTCTTGTCCCTCCTCGTCCCCCCTGAAAATAAAACATGAAATTACCAATATTGCATGGAATTGCAAAGAACTTCAAAGTTCTCTCTTGTCATTAAAATAATAGAGTGTTTCCTTCATGCATTACTTGTTACTTATTGCTTGTCCTGGAGTAGAATGAGTAGGGTTAGTGATTATGGTAATGCACTAGTCAAATGGCTACTGCTTTGGAAAGTTTCCTTTCAATCCCTTGTTTTTGACAATAAGAATAACAGAAATTGCAACCAAGTGAGTGTAATGGAGAGTAAATCAACACTACTGGTCAAGGATGGCAAGTATAAGTCAAAATATGTTGGAACTCGGTAGCCAGCCGAATTTACCAGGGGAAATGGGAGATGGAGATGGGGTGATTGGGTGATGGGAGTTGGCTGAAGGGAAATGGGAGATGAGAGATTAGGGATGGAGAAGGAAGATGGGAGATAGTTGATAGTTGATGGGAGATGGGGTGATGGGTGATGGGAGATGATAGATGGTGTGATGGGAGATGGGTGATGAGAGATGGGGAGATAGGAGATGCTTATCTCTTCTACGAACCTGGAACATGTTGGCTGAACGTCTGATGAGCCAGATGAGGATAGCGATGGGGAGGATGATGTTGATAGCAGAGTATGCTACCGACGCTCTGAAACACAGGAATCATTGCACTAAAATCAGATTCCACGCTGTATAGGGTTTCATAAATCTATCTCCAATAGATATCAGCAAAATAATAGCAGTTCATCTGGTTAAGATAAGATAAGATAGATAAGATAATGCTTTATTATCCCGAAGGAAATTTGTTTTACACGGTTGGATTAAATATTTTAAAACACACACACAGAGACACAGAGAAACATACTCGTACATATGAACACCAATATATACATGTAAAATGTTGCTAAAACAGCTGGCAAAAAACATCCAGTATATAAAAGTTGGAAAACGTATTAAAAGACTTCATTCAAAACAATGATGCTTGCTGGGATGAATGAATTTCGAGCCCTGTTTGTTCTGAATATTGGCGTGCGCAGACAACGATCAGAAAGAAGAAGTTGAAATTCCGAAGAGAGGACATGAGTGCTGTCATTTAAACAAATTTGTGCTTTCTTTTCATTTTGCAGCTTGTAAATAATGCCAATATCTTGCATTTTAAGTCCAATATTTTTACTTGCTGTGTTATTAATTTTGGAAAGTTTACATCGATTTTGAACAGACAGACCTCCATACCAGCAATGCACATTAAAGACTAAAATACTTTGAATAAAAGACTTGTAAAATAACGATAATATGGTTGTGTCGATTTTAAAATAGCGTAAACGACGTAAAAAAATACAGCCGCTGTAATCCTTTCTTGTGGATGATTTCAGTTAAGTTATGTATACAACTTTCTCCTAAAGTCACATCTTGAGCCAGTCTCAATAACTGGCTAATTCAAGTCTTGCTTCATTTTCTGTGCTAGCTTGTCAGCACTAAATGTTAAGTTATGGTGCAGCATCCTGCTATGCTAGCACAGAAAAGGTAAGGAAATGTATAACTAATATTTTGGTATAACCATTCATTACTTTCCGTTACGTTAATCGATTTAAATTCAACCTTGAAATTAAGTAAATTTTGTTGCAGAAAATTTTACATTCTGCAGATATTCTGCAGTTCATGCAATTTCTTCGACGCTGACCTTTTTTCTTTACCAGACGGGCATTTCAGTGATTCATTCAGCATGTGGAAGGACTGACAAATAGGTTTCTTCTTTGCCATGATGCAGAAAGAAACATATCCTCATGCAATAAAAAAGTTTAAAATTTTCAGACATTGAAGATGAAAGAATTCGTACAGCTCTGTTTCTGACTTGTAGACAACGTTGATGAAGTTCGCCGGTTCAATGTTCATCTCTAGCTGAGCGTTCTCCAGATTCCTCTTGAATGCCTCCACACTTCCGATGTTGAACCATAATGTACTCTGAAAGAGTCACAAGTAGATGAGTTAATTATTTGAAATTGTGTTAATTTTGTATACAAAGATGACAATCAACCTGCTCCATCAGGATATTATATCCATATGGCTTCAAGATTCTCTGATTAAGTAACCAGCTGTTGCCTCGTAAAGCTTTAATTTTTGGTTACTCATCACTATATACAGTAGATCACATATCACATATACAAAGATATAACAAACTCGAAGGGACCAAAAAATTCAGTTCGCTATATCCACTGTTCGCTATTCAGTTTGGCATATTATATAGGGCTATATTAGTCCTATCTAAGCACTGCCAATAATTGCTCAGTTTAAAATAATTTCATTTGCTAGTTATTTATACTGTGATACAAGATAAAAGCTGGTTACACAATCAGGAGATTGTTTGATACAAATAGCCTTATGGAGCAGGATGGAGTGATTACAATTTGATTTTTATGATATCTCCATGTCTTATTTAGTGCACCTATTGAATAAGACTCAATGTTTAGCAAAGGACAATTTCACTGCCTGATAAAGTAACCTTGACAATGAAACACAAATCTCATTAAAATCAGATCTAAAACTAGATGAGCGTTTGCGGGACACCGCAAAAGCAGAGCAGCTCCGAAACTTAGGGTCTCGACTTTCCCTGTTCCGCCTTCTCGTGAGCATCAATAAAATGGGAATTCTTTTTTACAAAATTTTGTTCATTATTCGAGATATTACTAATCATCATTGGGGTCACTTTTCACAAGTTTGTTCTTAAAACCTATTTCTTATTTCAAATTTTGTTATCAAAGGATTAACGTGGCCTTAACAAATATCTCATGACCTTGACCTTTGACCTTCAAGGTCACACCATTATGATCACTTTTCATCGTGTATAACAATCATGCAATGACTCAGAGTGTTCATAGTTAAAATACGGAATATTCACAAAAGCATGCTTAAGTTGTAACCTAGCTATGACCTTGACCTTTGATGGACCTTAGCGAAAACCTTTTCAAATCTTGGTCTTTCTCCATAGTTGATATACACCAAAGAAGAGCCTGATAGCACAAATATTTTTCTAGTTATCATGTTTACAAGGATTTTTTTTTAGCAATTTCAGAACTCATGACCTTGATCTTTGACCTTAAATGTGAACATGTCATAATCATTCACCAGGTTTATAAGAAAGAAATTAAGCTATCTGTATGAGGTGTTAATCTTCATGGAAAAAATTTACTTAGTGATTTCAGAACTGGTCAGCATGACAATATCGCGTGACCTTGACCTTTGATCTTCAAGGTCACACAATCAATAATCACTTTTCATTGTATTTAACAATCATGTAATGATTCAAAGTGTTAATAGTTGAAATAAGACATTTTTGCAAAAGCATGCTTAAGTTTTGACCTCGTTGTGATCTTGAACTTTGACGGACCTTAGCGAAAACCTTTTCAAATCTTGGCCCTTCTCCATAGTTGATAAACTTGATATACACCAAAGAAAAGCCTGATAGCACAAATATTTTTTCTAGTTATCATGTTTACAAGGATTTTTTTTTAGCAATTTCAGAACTCATGACCTCGACATTTGACCTTGAATGTGAAAATGACGAAATCATTCACCAGATGTATAAGAAAGAAGCTATGTATATGAAGTGTTGATACCTTCTTGGAAACAAGAGTCATCAGAAGATGACATATCCCACCGGTTCCACAAAATTTGTTA